>CM042166.1:41130706-41219313 GCA_023376005.1 Doryteuthis pealeii | reverse complement strand
AGAGAAGATGAATCTTTAAAAATCTTTTATTGTTGGTGAAAAGCTGAGGTGTAAAGAAGTTAGACAGAATATACACACAGCAAATATCAAATTTGAAACCAAACATAAACTCATATCAGTAAGATTATATAAAATTTTGGCTGCATTGAGACGTATTAGTATAAACTTTTTCTAGTTTTCTTTAGTTTTTTAATCCATTTGTTATTTGTGATTTTTTACAGTAGGTCAGAAAACTAAAAAAAAAAAACTTATTTAATTATCAATAGCAAACTTACAAAAACAATATATCATATCTCGAGTTGTATTAGAGCATCACATTTAAAAATACTCCAAAATTTATACAAAAATTTTATTAAAAGTTTTCCTGTTTATACTTCTGTGTACTGTTAATTTTTGACATAACGTTTGTTTTTTTTTTAATTTGTTTTTATTTGTTAAATGTAAATTCTTGAACATTCTTCTTGTGTAATTAATATTTATAACTGCTTCCGCCTCGGATAAGAGTATATGTGCACATCGTAGATCAAAGTAATGCTCTTCTGTCTTAAATCAAGGATCAGACTATCAGCGCACGGCCTAGGATCAAAGTAGCGTTCTAAGGTCATCTAGCTATGATCAATGTATATGTGCACTGCCTAGGAATGTTATGCTCTTCTGTCTTAAAGCAAGTATCAGAGGATCAGCGATCTGTCTAGGATCAAAGCAACGCTCTTTGGTCATCAAACTAGGATCAGAATGTACGTGCACTGCCTAGGACCAAAGTTACGCTCTTCTGTCTTAAAGCAAGGAACAGTATCAGCGCACTGCTTAGGATCAAAGTAACGCTCTTTAGCATTCAAATCAAAGTTAAACCCATAAAAAAACTATTAAAAAAAAAAAATTTATTTAATTATCAGATTTCTATTTTGAAGAGCACTGAAAGACATTCCTCACTTCAAGAGGATTTATTTATTCCAGTTGAACCCATGGAAATTCCCTCATTTACTTAGAAACAACAGCTAAGGAGTAAAAAATCACACAAATACAAGCTCGCTGGTCTAGCACTAATGAACAGGTTATAGGTTCTGATGTAATGAATATGTAAATAACTTGGTATCCCTCACTATAATCTGATTGGACAGTGTCATGTATAAATATTCGACACTGTAGTGATACAGGCGTCTAAACCTAAGCCAACCAGTCCAGTGAGCTTCGGCCCTGGACAGGTTGTGTTTAATTAACAGCGTCGATCCCAGGCGCCCCCTTGAGGGGCAATGCCAACGGGATCGATGCAATTTTTCTACCTACCACCCATGAGTCTCGGCTTGGCTTGTGGGTAGTGCCCACATAAAACGGCCTTCTGCCATATCGTGTGAAGTGGGACACATGTAAATACCCCTAAACCTAAGTCTACCAGTCCAGTGAGCTTCGGCCCTGGACAGGTTGTGTTTAATTAATAGCGTCGATCCCAGGCGCCCCCTTGAGGGGCAATGCCAACGGGATCGACGCAATTTTTCTACCTACCACCCATGAGTCTCAGCTTGTGGGTGGTGCCCACATAAAACGGCCTTGTGCCATATTCGTGTGAAAGTGGGACACATGTAAATACCCCTAAACCTAAGCCTACCAGTCCAGTGAGCTTCGGCCCTGGACAGGTTGTGTTTAATTAATAGCGTCGATCCCAGGCGCCCCTTGAGGGGCAATGCCAACGGGATCGACACAATTTTTCTACCTACCACCCATGAGTCTCGGCTTGGCTTGTGGGTAGTGCCCACATAAAACGGCCTTGTGCCATATCGTGTGAAAGTGGGACACATGTAAATACCCCTAAACCTAAGCCTACAAGCCTAAACATACTCGCCAGACAAATGATCAAATCAAAGTTAAACCCGTAAAAAAACTGGAAATGTTGCATAAATGCACAAGAGGATGTGCTGAAAAGTTCTCCGCCTTACCAAGAAATGAATGATCTACAACTATACATATTCATCTCCAAGTTCAACACATTTAACCCCTTACAAAAATATTTTAATAAAAAGAAAGGAAGACCATACTCCATATTTCTTGGTTGGAGAACTTTCCAGAATCCTCTCATATAAAAGTATTGTGACAGAGAACACGAGGTGAGTGGCGAATGTCAAGGCCTGCCGTATTCTCGAAGGAAGGGGCTAGGCTTTGCCTGACATGTAGGACTGTAGAATCGAACCCACTTCCTTCAGAATGCAAACAGGCGACACATTGGCACTGAAGTTGAAAAGCTACAGTCCCGGATGTAAGCGCCAGGTGCCCAGATGATAGCTATGAGGATTCCGGCGGCCGGGTTTGGCTCGAGAATCTCGTGTGTGGAGCGCAGAAACTAGTTGAGGAGAAACTAGTATAAGTAGAAGTAGGGTGACGACAAGAGTTGAGTCGCGATTTTGAGTTGCTGAAGATTTTACAACGACGGATTTTTCAGCTGCTGAAGATTTTTGAGTTGCTAAAGATTTTTTGACAGCGACGACATTGTCAACAAGTCAAATACTTCTTTTTTTTCCCTCTATTTTTTTTTATTCTAGAAGTATATAATAACATTATTTATTAAATTATAAAATAAAAATGAATATTAAATTAGATGAAGATTAGGTATAAGTACAATTTCTGTAATCTTTGTGAAAAATTCTGAGACAAATTATTAACTAATTATGATTTTAATGGCATGTCAATCCATCTAGGGTCATTTTATGCCTAGAGGTTAAGGAATCGTGTTCATTGTACATTTACATTTTTTGTGTAATTGTTTCATTAGAGATTTTTCACACAGTAGTATAGTTTCAAGTATTCACATCTAAAAGCAACAAACAAAAGCGACATCTCAACCATCGATGGCAAACTCCTAAACTCTGTAGAACAATTTAGATACTTAGGCAGTAATATCTCCTCCACAGAAAACGACGTTAATGCACGTATAAGAAAAGCATGGGCCGCTATAAATAAATTATCAATCATATGGAGGTCCAATCTCACAGACAAGTTAAAGAGACAGTTCTTCCAGGTCGTTGTCGTGTCAGTACTGCTATATGGCTGCACCACCTGGACCCTAACTAAGCGACTAGAGAATAAACTAGATGGGAGCTGCACAAGAATGCTGCGGGTGATCCTGAACAAGACGTGCAAACAACACCCTACGAGAAAACAGCTGTACGGCCACCTACCACATATCACCTAAACCATCCGAGTAAGATGGACAAGACATGCAGGACACTGCTGGAGAAGCAAGGACGAACTCATAAGCGACATCCTCCTGTGGAAGCCAGCACATAGACAAGCCAGTGTGGGTCGACCAGCAAAAACGTACATTGATCAGCTCTGTGCGGATGCAGGGTGCTGCATAGAGGACCTCCCGAGAATGATGAGTGATAGGGACGGATGGAGAGAGATTGTCATGGATATCCGCGCTGAAAGCGCGACATGATGATGATGATGATGAATGATGATATTATTTGAAGTAATTATTGATTATTATATGGTTTGAAATAGTTATTACTATTTTTAAAATAGTCATGTGTTTGCACAAAGTTATATGGTTTCAAGTAACTAACAATTATAACTTCAAGTAACTATTCTTAAGGATATAGTAAGTAACTCAGTCAGTTAGCAGTTAGAAGTTAGGAGCCGAGCTAGCAACATGTAAGCCTCATCTGCGCAGATTGTCTGGGTTGGGGATTTGGAATAAAGTAACATCAACGTAAATCGAAGTCTTGTGTTTATTACTAAAAACTAACAATGACACAGGGTTTCTGATAAGGAGTGATCCCTAACAGAAACCAGACCGGAGTCCCCAAGAAGACCAGACCTTAGAAGATATACCAGACCAAGATGTTAGAAGATAGAACCAAAGTCGGCCAGAAGAAATACGACCAGAGTAAGAAGTAAGAAAGGTATGCAACGTTATATAGATTTGGTACTGTGAAAAGACCAGTACGTAACAATGGTAATGAAGGGGTACTCCACACTCCCCAGATCTTTAGAACTGTAGCCTCACCATCAGATATAGTTTAGTGTCCAAGATAAAGATAAATTATTGTTTTTATCAATGAAAAATTATAATAGATCAGAGTTTTGATTAATCTCATTTAGTTTTGACAGCTAACATTAATGATTATAACTGGTTTACAAAAAAATATTTTTTGTCTGAGGCAATAATGTGAATAGGTGTTTTTTACTAATTTGGGTGTGCTGAATTCAAATTTATAAACAGTTTTGCTCTATCACCTCTAGTTTTCTGTCTTTTAAATAGTCTCATTTTAGTATATACAGAGTATATACGTGCTTATTTCAACAGTTGCAGCAGCTTATTACGGATAAAACAGGATAGATAAAGAACATTGACGGAATAGATATACTTGGATGGCACAATGTACACAATTCATAGTACCGCAGACAGTTAGAAGTGTGTTTTCTTAGATGATCTGCTGTATTTTGCCTCTGGGATGTCATGCAAGAGCATCCAGCAGAAGTCTCCCATCATGCCGGGGTTCCACTTGCCTTGGTAGTTGCTCTCCATCTTCGTAATGTCTTGGTGGAATCTTTCTCCATGCTCATCACTCACTGCTCCAAGGTTTGGAGGGAAGAAGTTGAGGTGGGAATGGAGAAAATGAATTTTGAGTGATATTTGGCATCCCATATCCTCATAAGTCTTTAGCAACTTCTCAATACAGGCTTGGTAATTTGGTACGTGTGTGTAACCAAGGAAGCCACTACAGACTGACTTAAATGCTTCTCATGCTCTCAGTTTCCTGCATGATAACTAAAAAAGAAGACATAAGTCACACAATATTAGAAATTAACCCTGAATGCATATACGCCTTTATGTACAGTATGTGTACAAAATGTACAGTATGCATATCTAAAAAAATAGAGGTGATGAGTAAAAATCTGAATTCAGCACCCCCAAATTAGGTTAAAACAGCTATTTTTGTGCTTGCCTCAATTTCTTTGTAAACCAGTGTTATTAATCGCTAACAGAATTATTTATCTTTTTTCTTTCTTTTGTTTTCAGGTGAAGAAAATCATGAATGCAGTCTTCCGGGATTCCAGAGCCGAGTTCAGCAAAGATGAGACATATTCTGGAACTGAAGTCTTATCTACTCTCCTCCAAATCATCAAGGTGAGTATTGTCTAAGATTTTAATATAAAAGACACCTGCAAAGCCCACATTTTTGATGCAGCCAGGTTAATTATTTCTGAAAAAGTCAGAATCAATTATGTTTGTTTATTAATCTATTTTGTTAGAGAAAAACTTTTTCACTTGACTAAAAGACCAAAATCTGTCGCTATATATATATATATTTTTGCTTTCTGCATTTTCAATTACCCTTAATCAACCCCAGATAAACTATATATATATATATATATATATATAAAAGTAATTGGTAATTTGCTTGAAGCATTGTTAAGTATGTTATAAAATATTAAAATTCAAAGGCAATACAATGCGTATAAAAAAAATAAAGACAAAAAGATGTTTTTTATGTCTTATCGATTTCGAAGCTAGAGCTTCATCATCAGAGTTTATTTTCAGAAATGACGTGCTTATTTGTTCTCAACAAACTTTAAAAAAAAAAAAAAGAGAGAGAAATAAGAAATTACAGTTATTCGCCCATTCCATTCATAAAGGAGGAGAAGAAGAAAGAGAGGAAAAAAAGGAGAGGAAAAGGAAATAAGAAGAGAAATTATAACCACACAGATAAAAACATAAGCACGTCATTTCTGAAAATAAACTCTGATGATGAAGCTCTAGCTTCGAAATCGATAAGACATAAAAAACATCTTTTTGTCTTTATTTTTTATATGCATTGTATTGCCTTCGAATTTTAATATTTTATAATATATATATATATATATATATATATAGTTTATCTGGGGTTGATTAAAGGTAACTGAAAATACAGAAAGCAAAATGTCCTGTAATTGTTAATAATTTAAAACAAAGCAAAAATGAATTTTGAAGTATTTGTGAAAGAGAAATGAATCCCTTAAATTTGTTAATGGATTCACTGGAAGATAAAGTGATTTAAATAAAATAAATATCTGCTTTCTATCAAGAAAGCAGATATTTAAAAAAAAAATAAAAATTAAAAAAAAGCAGAAGAAAACATTTTTATTAAAATTCTTAAATTTTACATTTTATTTACAGACAACAACTTTATCATTGGTGCATCAGTCAGAACCAGGTGCAAAAGAAGATTCCAAAAATGAAGAAGATTCGAGAAATGAAGAAGAAGAAGAAGATGAAGAAGAAGTGGTGGAAGAGGAAGAAGAAGAAGAAGAAGATAAACAGGAAGAAAAGAATAAAAAGGATGAAGACCAAACACAGACTCCAGGTAAAAAAGAAAAAGAAATTCTCCTTCTGAATATTTGCAATTTACTCGCAGAGCAAAGAATTGGATCTATCAATTCTTTCAGAAATGAAATGCAGCCAGCTCTTCTCATACAGATGTAATCTTTGTACAACGTGTGACAAATGAAATGAATTTTTTCCTCCTTAAGCTTAAATGGAGGGACATTTCTCTTCTCCCAAAATAATAACAAAAATGTTAGAATATCAACAGATATCAAGGAAAGGAGCAAATGATAGAGTTGGTTTTCAAAATTTAACAATGTTCTTTAGCGCCAAATTTAGTGAATTCCTCCCTTGTCTTTTAAAACCTTTAGATCTTTCAGGATCAGCAAATGAATTCAATTTTACAAGACTGAATTCATATTTCAATAATTTAGTAGACATTATCCATATAACAGGTTCTGAGATAATTCCTCCCACAAACAAAAAATAAAACTATTTGTTTCTATATTCCTTTCTCAATTGAAATAGTTTTTGAAAAAATGTATTGTATTTGGCCTATACAAAAATTTAGTGAATATTTGATAACATTCAAAAATGCTAAATGTGATAGAAAAAGATTTATTTTTTGTTGGTAAAATAGAAGAGAGAATTTGGGAAAATGCTTTTGATATCAGGAATTATTAAATGGTAATATTAGATTACTAACAACCCATCCTTCGGGGCGGGGGGTCCGGTGGCTTCGGCCACTGGATCTGTGTGTTAAATTAACAGCGTGATCCCAGGGGGCTATCCCCCCAGGCAACGACTGCCCCCTCAATTTAAAGGGACATGGAAGGGTTTATTGCCTAGTGCTTGAGGGGGAATGCTGACGGGATCCACGCATTTTTTGCACCCGCCACCCATGAGCTTCGGTTCGTGGGTGGTCCCACATTAATAGGGCCTTGTGCCTAACCCGTACACGTGGGGTACGTGGAAAATACAACATTCAGAAAAATAAACTTGAAAGATCAGATTGTTAGATTTGTCAGATTCATCTTCCCAACACAAAAGTTTAAGGATTTTAAGATTTTAATTTGATCAGATTACTGGAAAACATTCTTAATGGTAAAACCTTCAAAAGAAAAGAAATCAATTCAACTCTATCTGAATTATTTTCATCTCAAATCCTAGATTCATTCAACAAAAATAAAAGAATTGGTATCCATCCTGGTGTAATGGTCAGTAAGGTATGATTGTATACATTTACCTAAACTCTCCGCCACTGGCAGGATGTGACACATGGTCAGTTTTTAAGCTTTCCTTCTATTAGACTGGTTGCTTAAAACTCTTAAAGTCCTATACCACCTCATTCCACACGGCCGGAAGTCGCATTCATTTTCCTAATCTACACCAAACGATAGCCTTTGTTTAAATGTAATATTAAACATATTTAGAAGTCTTTGATTTAAGGGAAATAACAGGTAACTTTAGATGCAAAGGTCATTTTTAGCCATTTTTTGATATATCTTTATAGGAATGCTCTGGACTTTGAAAATTCTCAACAGGATGTTAAGAGTTAACCAAAGCTGAAGAACCTAGTCTGCCCTACTATTTACCTATAGCTGGTGAAAACAGATGGATTCATTAGCGCAAAGTGAAAAGCAAGAGTCATTCAGGGTTTGAACTTGGGTAACCTATTTCATTCCACATGATGATTACTGTTATGCTAAATGCATAAGTTATGATTTTAGACCATTGTTAGTGAATTCTATTCTCACTAAGTGCCCCATATTTCTAGCCTTGTGCCAAACTAAGCCAAATTTAGTTAATAGTAACAATAAATAAAAGAATTGTTTTCATACTGAGCTTTTGACATTCCCAATGACGATGGTTGTGTTCTTAAAAAGTAAATTTATTATTCATTTCATTTGAATGGATTTTTAATGTCTCCAAAAATGGGCCGACCTGTCGGCTGGGGCGTTAGAATGCACTGACTTCACCTCTGCAGAGGGGTAAGACTCCCCCAATGGGGCCACCTGTTGGCCGTGGGTGGCGACCCATGATGCTTAAGGATAGAGCCCAGGCGGATGAGCAGTTCATGACATGTAATACTCCACTTTGGCCCTATCTTGGGCTAGACGGGCAGTCGGAGAGGCCCCCTCTGATCAATCGGCTGGTCACGTCAAGCCCTAGCACCTATATGATTTTCCCAACCCATATGCCCTTATGGCAAGCCCCAACCCCTTTTTATCATATGGATGCTAGAAGGCGGTGGCTGCGGGTCTACATGTCCTGGGAATGACGTTAAACTTTATCTGATGGTGAGGTTCCAGTTTTGGAGGTTTGGGGAATGTGGAACATCCCTTCATCACCATTGCACCCTGGTCCACTCTGACTCAGAGTGGTAGTACCTGTTAGGGTCCCATCTATGGGTTAAATAGAAAAATGTATTTATAAAAAAATTGTATTATCCATTAAGAATTGATTTATTTCAAAACTTTATCGGCATTAAATGACCCACTGAGGTTGATATGCCGTAAAACAAAACAAACGAAACCAAACCAAAAATGGGGCTTTACTTTTTGAATAACCAAGTTCAACTAAAAAAAAAATTGGGTTTTTGAAAAAAATCAGTGTAATATTATTTTTTTTTCATTTTGGTAAACTTATTAACACAACCAGCTAATCAAAAATACTATTTTATTTATTTATTTTTTTGTTATTAAAAAAAATTTTCCTCCACTATCTCCAGAAACATTACCAAGTGATGGAGCAGATAATATTCCAGCCAAAAATGTATCGACGACAAGAAGCAACCCCAAAGAATCTTCTCCAGAAGCAGTTCTGGATGAAGCAACTGCTGATCTGGAGATCTCCGATGGGCAAGTGCAAACAAAAGTTGTCGATGATGGAAATCGTGATGACAAAAAAGAAAATGTAGAAAGCGTTACAGTTCATGCAGAGTCTCCTTTGTTGGAGTCACAGTCTGTCTGTGTAGATGCTAAGACCAAAGTCACAGAATCAGAGGAAGCCCCTAACCAGCTGGACATTGTTGCCAAACTTTCAAGTGATGGGACAGCAGCAACAGAATCCTCTGCACCTAGTGTGTCAGTGTCTAGCAAGTAAGGCTTGTCGAGTGTTGCTTCTCCTTCTTGCCAGCACCTGCCTTAAATACTGACTGCCTTCTTGACCCCACCCCAACTCTCCTCCTCCAGAGAGAGATTTGCCTGCCTTGTTTTTTTTCTCTTTGTTCTCTTTCCTCCTGATGTTGGATAAATTCCTCAGGGCCTTTTTTCTTCTAGCTCTCTCTGTGGACTAACATGTTTGCTTTTTCTGTTTTTAAAGCTTTTCTTTTCATATACACTGATTTATTTAAACTGTTGTTCTAATCCTGTATTCTCAACTTTTTTCCCGCCCTGTCGATGGGGCGTTAGAATGCACCAACTGCACCTCTGCAGAGGGGTAAGACTCCCCCAATGGGGCCACCTGTTGGCCGTGGGTGGCGACCCGTGATGCTTAAGGATAGAGCCCAGGTGGATGAGCAGTTCATGACTTGCAATACTCCACTTTGTCCCTATCTTGGGCTAGACGGGCGGTTGGAGAGGCCCCCTCCGATCAATTGGCTGGTCACGTCAAGCCCTAGCACCTATATGATTTTCCCAACCCATATGCCCTTATGGCAACCCCCAATCTCTTTTTATCATATGGGTGCTAGAAGGTGGTGACTGAGGGTCTACATGTCCTGGGAATGACGTTAAACTCTATCTGATGGTGAGGTTCCAGTTTTGGAGGTTTGGGGAATGTGAAGCACCCCTTCATCACCATTGCTCCCTGGTCCACTTTGACCCGGAGTGGTAGTACCTGTTAGGGTCCCATCTATGGGTTAAATAGAAAAACATGAGCTGATAAACAAAATTGTATTATCCATTAAGAATTGATTTATTTCAAAACTTTATCGGCATTAAATGACCCACTGAGGTTGATATGCCATAAAACAAAACAAAAACCAAACCAAACCAAATCAACTTTTTTCAGCTACTTCCTTGTTAGCCATCTTAAAGTTTCTAACTGGATTCTTTTTTTTTTTTTTTTTTTTTTCTTTTTTTCACTTCATTGGGGTTGACTGTTCTCATTCCACTCTTCATAGACCTTTCGGACGGCTTGTCCGCCCCGGGTTTAAACCAAGAGCGTCGATCCCAGGGGGGCCATCCCCTCAGGCAACACCTGCCCCCTTGATTTAAAGGTGCAGGGCTGGGTTTATTGCCTAGTGCCTGAGGCGCCGCGCCCCCCTTGAGGAGGAATGCCGAGGGGATAGACGCAATTTTTAAACCCGCCACCAATGAGTCTCGGCTTGTAGGTGGTCCCACATTAATAGGGCCTTGTGCCTGACCTTGTACAAGTGGAGTACGAGGAAAATACCCTTCATGCAAGGGAATATCTTATTCTTTTATTTTATCAATTCCTCTTTTTGCTCATTCTGTTGAACTCTACTGACTATTCCAAGGATTGAACTCAAGCCCAACAGTTTGAATAAATCAGTGTATAATTATGCTAATTCCTTATTCCAGAATTTCAGACTGAACTTTTCTGTTTATATTCTTCTCTACAATTTACTTACCATTCATTGGTTTACTATTTTGCCTTGCATAATGGGTTTATAATTGGTGCCTTTTCAGCTTGACCAATGCATGAAATCTTCCACAGTCTAATAACATCTTTAATCATTTTCATGGGATATGGTCTGTTTTGATTTACAAAACTTTTTAAATCTGTAGGAAAGGCTGTCTACAGTCTAAGGAGAACAAAATATACGTTTTCAGAATGTAAAGACAAAGGGAAAGCACATATACCTTTAACCTATTTTATTTACATACAAACTCAACGACAGTCAATAAAACAAGTACTTAGGGGCAGTACTTACAATTCAGAATATCTCCCTCGTTGAGGGGGGGGGGGCATCAGGTCGAGTCTTAGGTTATTACTCCCTCACTGAGGGGGAATTTCTTTCCGTCACAAAGTCTGAGAAGAGCGCTCGTTTCTACGAGGCTTCCTGGTGGTGCCAAAACCGTAAAAGAGGGTTCTTCACCCGACCTGACAGGGGATGTTACCTTTACTACTTCCTGTCCCTAAAGGCACAAGAGAGTACTAGTCCCTACAAATCAATATCTGTTTTCCAAAAGAAACCTTTTTGTTACTTTCATAAAGACTAAAAATGGTAAAACCTTTGAGAGTCCCAAAAAACAACCTGGCTCTTTCCAATGTTTTTTTTCATTAGTATCATTAGCATTATTCGGACTATTGTCCTCATCTTCATTGTTATTTGTACAACGTTTCGGCCGATATACCCTCCGGCCTTCTTCAGGTATTTCTTGTCGGACTCGGGAACCTTCTCTTCGAACTCGGGAACTTTCTTGTCGTATTCAGGAGCCATCACGGAACTTTGAACCTAACCCTTTATTTATTCCACGGGGGTATCCTGTTCTCATTCTGCTAACCATAGCTGGGGTAAGAGTTGTGTTAATTAATTATTTTTCTAACTGCTTTCACTCAGGATTGAACTCAGGAACCAGAGATAACTGTCACTTAGAACTGTCTTTTAACCTAACTGCCTAATCCACTCGGCCATGTGTCCAATAGTCTGAATAACGCTAATGATACTAATCTTCAAGCCTCATCTCAGAAATAGTTTTTTCATGTCTTTAATATTGTCAACACAATATTTTGGTCTGCTCTGTGGGTGGGGCTTAGAACATGCTGACTCTATACCCCTGCAAAGAGGTAAGCGCCCTCCAAAAAAGGGGTGTCCTGGATATGAAGCTAAACTACAACTGATGATGAAGCCCCAGTTCTGGAGATCTGGGGAGTGTAGCATATCCCTTGATTGTCATTACTCCCAGGTCCACTTTGACCTGGAATGGTAGTACCTGTTAGGGTCCCATCTATAGGTAAAATAGATTTGTTCAAACATTATTCATATCCGATTACACTGTGAAAAAAAAGAAAAGCCTCTTAAGAAACAATTACATAAAACATGTAAATATGAACATAAATGAATGCAATTCCCTAACCTCTAGGCATAAAATAACCTCAGACAGGTAGACATGCCTTTAAATCAATCAATCAATCAATCAACAATATTTTGACTGGTCCATTCTATGGCCTCCTTCGGGTGTGCTGTCTAAGTGGAAAAAAGATGGTTTTATTTTATGTCAGTGTGAAGCAATAAAAAGAAAATAAATTTTTTTAAAATGGTAACTAAAATTTTTTTAAATCCATCCCAGCAGTTCTTCTTTTTTTTTTTTTCTTTTTTTCTTTCTTTTTTTTTTTTTTTCAGTTCCACATGCTGCATGTTCCAATATTTTATGTAAAAATGTTCCCAAATCTTTTTCTTTAAATTCCCAAACACTTGTTGAACAAAGAAACCAACATGATGTAGAAATCTATGCTAGCTTGATTTATACAGCTGGCAGATAAACCAATATATACCACCTCCTTCAATTTTCTCATTCTCTAGCAGTGTTCCTCATCAGTTATCTACACCTCATCCAAGAGGCAGTAATGTGTAACCTTCTTATTCCAGAAATGGTCTGCCAGATTTTCAACTTTTCTTTTAGCTACACTTTTCTTATGTTCTTCAAATCTTGCTTATTTCATTTTCTCTTGGGAGTGATTGATTGATTGGTTCCATGAACAAATTAATGGTACTATGTTTATCCTTTTAAAACAAATGTAAGGGTTGGGGAGTGATTACATCAACTAAATATCAAGTGGGTCATTCCATGTCAAAACACCAGCAAAAAGTTGAAATCTGTACCCACCCCCTCTAAAATCGGAACGGTAAAGTTTAAGACAAAATAATTTGGCACACTTTCCTAACTTATGAAGGGGAACATTTGTGCCAAATTTCAAGTAATTCGGTGTCGGTGGGTGTAACGCCCTGGTGAATTGACATGGAATGACCCAAGTGTAAGTTTTGGTACTTTATCATGGATAAATGATAGACAAGCTAGTCTTGTTGATCATTACAATTTTGTTGTTTGGTTGTGTCTCTTGTAAATTCAATTAATGAATATTTGGATTTGTTTACAACAAAAGGATTATATTGTTTTATAGAAGATACTAGATGTAAACTAGGGGGAAAAAGATTTTATAAAAGTTATATCAGATATGTAGGAAGCGTGTGGTGTAATGGTTAAAGTCATGGGAAATGGACTCGTCGCCCCGAGTTCAAATCCTGGGCGTGCTAATTGCATTTCACTTAGCGCTAATACCCTTGGATATGAATCCTACACTCCCTCCAACTATGGGTAAATAGTAGGGCAGACTGGGCACTTTACCCTTGGTTAGGCAACCGGTCTAGGAGAAGGAAAACTCTGAATTCAAACCTGTTGAACTCCGCTTTAGAAATTGACCTTGTGTCGCATCCTGCTCGTGCGGAGGGGTTGGTATATATATATATATCAGATAAGTTTTTCTTTTTTAAATAATGGATATGTAATGGCGAGGCAAACCTACCTGACTCAAAACGGTTCCGGTGCATGGCTTGCAGGGAGAAAATGTAGCGAAGAAGAAAGGAATGTGGTCGGAGTGAGAAATGTTGAAAAATTGGAGGGGGGGCAGAGAAGACATTTTTATTGATATTGAAAGGCACTATGGGTAATGGCCCATGGTGCATTGCGACTCCTGCTTACACCATAAAAGTGGCCCATTTTGGGCAGAGAGGGTGTGGCGATTTTTTGCGTGCTTTAGTGACACTGCGTTTTTGTATAAAGAAAGAAAGAAAGAAAGAAAGAAAGAAAGAAAGGAAGAAGAAGAAGGAAAGGAAGAAGAAGAAAGAAAGGAAGAAGAAGAAGAAAGAAAGAAAGGAGGAAGAAGAAGAAGGAAAGAAGACATAGGATATTTAATAGATATAAGTTGAATAGAATTATTAAATAAATCAAATCATGTATGTATTGAAAGAGAAGTTAAAGTGGAACCAGATTTTGAATATATAAACCAAAAACAGAAGAAAAAAAATACTCTAAACTTTCAGAATCGTCAGGGAAGGGAGATAATCTTGATTGGGTTTATAGTTGATGTTAATGAAATGTGGGATGAATTAGATAGAAAGGTAAAATCAATAATGAAAAATATTCCTAAAATTATTACAAAATTTTCTAAACAAGGAGATTACATTGGAACAGTAATCAACTTTCTCATTAAAAAAAAAAGAAAAAGATAAAGCTTGGAAATAGTTTTGAAAGTATGGGAAATTATCAAAATGCTTTAACTCTTAATGTCCTATACCGCCTCATTCCACCCGGCCAGAAGTCATATTTCCTAATCTGCCCCAAGCAATAGCCTTTGTTTAAATGTAATATTAAACATATTTAGAAGTCTTTGATTTAAGGGAAATATCTCAGGTAGCTTTAAATGAAAAGACCATTTGTTGATAAATCCTTATAGGAATATGGCTCTGGACTTGGAAAATTCTCAACAGGATGTTTATAGTTAAGTAAGCAAAAATGCATATGAAAAATGAAAACATGAAAATGAAAATTGTTGAAAATATCAAATACAATTGTAAACCATTATTCATAAAGAATTCCTGGATACACAATTTGAAACGGCTGGTGCAATTGCAAAATGTTTTTCTATCTGTTAAGTTTTTGGAAGAGTTTGTCCAATACAGGAAAGTTGTTATGACGAGGGTACAAATACAAAAAGAAAAAGAAAAACAATAGATTAACTAAAAATACGAGCTACAGACATTAAAATTATTATTATCCAAGTTGGATGTTAGTAAAAGTAAATACTAAAGAAATCCTAAAATATTAAAAATCTTATTTACTTAATGAAATAAAGAATTATCTGCATTATTCGGACTATTATCCCCATCTTCATTGTTATTTGTACAACGTTTCGGACGATATGCCCTCCGCTCTTCTTCAGGTATTTCTTGTCGGACTCGAGAACCTTCTCGAACTCGGGAACCTTCTCGGACTCGGAACCTTCTCGGACTTAGGAACCTTCGTTTCGAACTCGGGAACTTTCTGATACCTGAAGAAGGCCGGAGGGCATATCGTCTGAAACGTTGTACAAATAACAATGAAGATGGGGACAATAGTCCGAATAACGCAGATAATACTAATCTTCAAGCCTCATCTCAAACATTCAGAGAAACATTAATGAAATAAAATCAGAAATAGAACTATTTGCTGATGATGTTAACCTTTATCTATGAGAGCACCCCAAACGATGATCAAAATGCCAGAGAAATTAATTGAATGAATACATTTCTATTCAGTAGTAAAGGATCAGCGATACAATACTAGTTTATCAACCATTTCACCATTGTGGATGTCAGTGGTAGATTATCAAAAGAAATAACACAAAATAAATAAATTGTCATATTGGGAATTGGTATTTGGAAATTGATATCTTCAGTTCTACATATTGGATACCAAACAACAGGGAAATCAAAAAGTAAATGAAGAATGTGATTTAGGGATGGGTTTTCTTGATAAATTTAAAGCTAATAATCATATTTTGTCTATTGTATGAAATGATTGTCAAGGAATGGTTTCAAGAGAGGCAAATATTGTTTTCAAAATATACAAAATCCTAAAATGACCTCATGTTGAATATTGTACTCAGGCCTGGGCTCCAGTGTCTAGACATGGAGTTTAATATTGAGATTGGAGGGTATACAAAGAAGAATAACAAAACTAATAAAAAGAGTTACTGGGAGAGATTAGAGAAATTAGGATTGTAGCTCAGTCGGTTAGAGCGTTCGGCTAGAAACCACAAGGTTCCTTGTTCAATACCGGTCCACGCCAACTCAGCGTATGAGTAGCACATGGATCTGTTCTGTAAAGTAAGGAGCTGATGGTAGGTGTGGTGCTCCACCTCAGACGCTAAAATAATCTCCTTGGTCTAGCGCTATTGAAAAGGGGATAGACTCCCTCGCTGACTGGCTGATACCGACTTTAGGCCGCCCCGACGACTTTACTTTTTTTTTTTTACTAGAAAGAAGAATGAGAGGTAAATTTCCATTTAAAGGAGAATTTTTTTTTAAAATGTCTACTATAATTATAAATTCCATTTATTATTTTGAAAGTTTCAATAAGATCACTTCAAACTTTCAAAATAATTGAATTTTCAAATTATGGTAGACAAGATTTCTTTTAATATTTCTCCTCAAACTGGAAATTTACTGTCAAGACATATTTCAAAAACCAACAATTGCATTTTTCCATACATTAATCTATGTAATAATATATTTGTGGAACAAATTGTTTAATCCGACCATAAACAGCAGTAGTGTTAAAGAAAAGAAAAATTGAATTGGTTGATTTCAGAAATAATGCTAAGTAAATAATTCAAGATGACATTTTTTTGGAACTATTTGATGAATTTTAAAATAAAATATTTATATCCATCTGTTATGTATTAGAAATACATTAACGAGAAGATTGCGAGTGGTTGTAATAATAGTTTATTATTACAATGAATACAAATAACAAAAATGGCTCTTGGCCGGCAAGGTAAAAAGTCTCTGAGCGTAAAAGAGGATTGGTAAAGATTACTTATCTTCTGAAGAGTTGTAGCACGTGGGTTTACATCCGAGAATACGAAAACAACCTTCGTGGTTGGAGATCACCTCACATCACACTGAGCTAATCTTTGTGTTGTTCCTTTATACGTACTCATTTGCATACGTGAGGGATTATTCGGTTACTTCCCTTTACAACATAAAGAAAATAAAAATTGAATTGGGTGATTTCAGAAATAATGCTAAGTAAATAATTTAAGATGACATTTTTTTGGAACTATTTGATGAATTTTAAAATAAAATATTTATATCCATCCTAATTTTTTATTGTGCACCCATAGTTTTTTTCTGTGCTGTAACCCCCACCCTCACCTGAATTAAGAAATCAATTCTGGAAATACAAAGGCCAGTTTGTCAATGACATAATTGTTAATGTCGGGTTGAGACATCAATATTTTAAGGCAAACAAATTTCAGAGACTTTGAAATTGTTGCACATGGAAATTCAGACCCTGGCAGTTGAATGATTTTTGCAATTTCTGAATTGGTCCATTTTTAGGAAGACCAAATCAAAGATTAAGATTGATATAAATATTTTATTTTAAAAAATCTAGACTCACCTCCAGATGTACTTGAAGAATATATATAGTTTTCTATAGTTTTGATGTTTCTAGGATGAGTTATTGGGTAATTTATGAGGAAGTGCATCCCGGTCTCCTGCCTCCGAAATTGCTGCCGGGTGAATTTTAAAATAACGACCCCAAGCTTCTGCAAGTTTCATTGTGTTAAATATAGGGGGAGGTAAATTTCACGGGGTAAAACAGGTGTTACCTATTGTTTTAGCTTAGAGGCTAAAACAATTGATTCTAACAGATTTTAAAACATTTTAGGATGGAGATAAGAAAAACAACCTTATCAAGGCTTGTAACAATTTAAAAATACAAGCCTTCAAAATTGGGAAAACCCAAAAAAAGCAGAAATGTTTGAAATTCCATAGCTTAGAGGCTAAAACAATTGATTTTAACAGATTTTAAAACATTTTTAGGATGGAGATAAGAAAAACAACCTTATCAAGGCTTGTAACAATTTAAAAATACAAGCCTTCAAAATTGGTAAAAACCCCAAAAAAGCAGAAATGTTTGAAATTCCATAAATTTTAAATGGAATAAAAATGGTTAATGCTATTGTGCTGCAATTACAAGAATTTATTTCTCTCATGGATACAAACAAATTGTGAAATTTTGAAAAAAGATTTGAAGACCTTCAATTGGCTGGATTGACCCATTACAGAATTTGGTGTGTATGTAGATATTGTATCAATATTGTATATATTCTGTGTAAAAATGTCCTGGGAATGACGTTAAACTCCCTGATGGTGAGGTTCCAGTTTTGGAGGTTTGGGGAATGTGGAGCACCCCTTCATCACCATTGCTTCCTGGTCCACTCTGACCCGGAGTGGTAGTACCTGTTAGGGTCCCATCTATGGGTTAAATAGAAAACATGAGTTTATAAACAACTGTATTATCCATTAAGAATTGATTTATTTCAAAACTTTATCGCATTAAATGACCCACTGAGGTTGATATGCAGTTAAACAAAACAAAACAAAAATCCGTGTAAAAATTCTCTTGCAATCAACATAACAAGGCGTTTAATTATATTTCAGGGTGCTTAATGCTGAATATCTGGAAAATAAATTTTAATAGAATTGAATTGTTAAATTAAATAAAAGAAAATAAGTTTTTCTTTTCTAACCTTCTAAAATCTTGTTTTGAATTGATCAATGAGATAGTAAAGTTAAAGACACATTTGAGCTATTTGGAATTATTGTCAGTCTAATAAGCTAATTTGGACCCCCCCCCTCTGCTCCCCCAACCCTTTTTTATCATATGGGTGCTAAAGGCGGTGACTGAGGGTCTACATGTCCTGGGAATGACGTTAAACTCTATCTGATGGTGAGGTTCCAGTTTTGGAGGTTTGGGGAATGTGGAGCACTCCCAGAGTTTTCCTTCTCCTAGACCGGTTGCCTAACCAAGGTTAAAGAGCCCAGTCTGCCCTACTATTTATCCATACCTGGAGAGAGATTAGGATTCATACCTTTCCCAAGGGTATTAGCGCTAAGTGAAATGCAATTACCACATCCAAGATTTGAACTTGGGGCGACGAGTCCATTTCCATGACTTTAACCATTACACCACACACTTCCATATGTTTATAATATAAACTCCAGATAATTCTTTATTTATATTTGAGTTATGAAAATTTGCTTGATTTTTCAGTAAAGGATCATTGAATATTAAAAAATATTAGGAACTTGAATTATGTATAGAGTATCATCCATAAATAAGTAGAACCCTAAAAAAATTTTATAAAGAAGTTGATTTATTCTAAACCAAAGATACCAGAAATTTGTTATTTCTAGTGGAATATTATACAATCAAAATGAATATTATTAAGTATTATTTATTACCAAACATTACAGTATCTGAACAAAAATATCAATATATGACAGTCCAAAAACAAATATCTCATCACACTCCAGGATATATCAGTTTGTTCAGAGTTGCTCCAGGATATATCAGTTTTTCACAGCTGCCCCAGGATATATCAGTTTTTCAGAGTTGCTCCAGTATATATCAGTTTTTCACAGCTGCTCCAGGATATATCAGTTTTTCACAGCTGCTCCAGGATATATCAGTTTTTCTCAGCTGCTCCAGGATATATCAGTTTTTCACAGCTGCTCCAGGATGTATCAGTTTTTCTCAGCTGCTCCAGGATATAGCAGTTTTTCACAGCTGCTCCAAGATATAACAGTTTTTCATAGCTGCCCCAAGATATAACAGTTTTCTCAGCTGCTTCAGGATATAGCAGTTTTTCACAGCTGCTCCAGGATATAGCAGTTTTCATAGCTGCTCCAAGATATAACAGTTTTTCATAGCTGCCCCAGGGTATATCAGTTTTTCAGAGTTGCTTCATGATATATCAGTTTTTCTCAGCTGCTCCAAGATATTGCAGTTTTTCACAGCTGCTCCAGGATATATCAGTTTTTCACAGCTGCTCCAGGATTTAATAAAGCTTTCTTGAGAAATATATAATAACATAGTTTTATTTACCAATCATTACACCAGGGTATATCAGTTTCTCACAGCTGTTTCAGGTTTTTAAAAAAGACATTCAGTTCTATGATGCCAAATGTTGAGAGCTCTTATCTTCTAGTGAAGTAATACTGAAATTAATAATAAGATATCCTGCAGTAAATTCCAAAAATATCAATTTCAATCAGGGCTGTGAAGTTGGTAGCCCAAACTTTGAAATTTTTAAAAGTTTGACTCCAAGACGATGACCCCAGACCAAGAAATATTCTTCTTTCACTATAGTATTTATTCATTGACTATTTATATCATTTTGATTTTAAAGGGAATGGACGAGTTTTTCAAGGCTCTGAATTCAATGTTTCTTTTTGTGTTTTTTTTTCATTTAATAAAAAAAAATCTTTAAAAATTCTATTGAAAAAAATGTTAAACTTGAACACTCAAAATAATGAATGATTTTCCCAACCCTATTGCCCTTATGGCAAGCCCCAACCCTTTTTATCATATGGGTGCTAGAAGGCGGTGGCTACATGTCCTGGGAATGACGTTAAACTCTATCTGATGGCGAGGTTCCAGTTTTGGGTTTGGGAAATGTGGAGCACCCCTTCATCACCATTGCTCCCTGGTCCACTCTGACCCGGAGTGGTAGTACCTGTTAGTGTCCCATCTATGGGCTAAATAGAAAAATGTATTTATAAAAAAATTGTATTATCCATTAAGAATTGATTTATTTCAAAACTTTATCGGCATTAAATGAACCACTGAGGTTGATATGCCGTAAAACAAAACAAACAAAACAAACAGTCAAAATAATGACAGAAAAGTCAATTTAGATAACAAAAATAAAAAGAAAGCCTAACTTGGTATTGTATTTTCTGTTTTTGAAACTTTTTTTTGTTTTTTCTTTTTTAGTTCTAAAAAAAGGATATATAAGATCATGACAAACCAAGGCTCATTGAACGGAACAGACACATAAAAGAATCAGGGAAAACTGTGATAAGAAATGTAGAGAATGGGGGAAAGAGCAAGAAAAATAAATATAAGTTCTATTTTTTAGAAATGTTAAAAAGATTGACTGTCCCATAAGATGTCTTAGTATCCACAACAAATATTCTATCAGTTTTTCACAACTACTCCATGATATATCAGTTTTTCACAACTGCTCCAAAGTATATCTGTTTTTCACAGAAAATCTGGGATATATAAATTTTTCACAACTGCTCCATGATATATCAGTTTTTCACAACTGCTCCAAAGTATATCTGTTTTTCACAGATGCTCTAGGATATATAAATTTTTCACAACTGCTCCATGATATATCAGTTTTTCACAACTGCTCCATGATTTTTTCACAACTGCTCCAAAGTATATCTGTTTTTCACAGATTGTCTAGGATATATAAATTTTTCACAACTGCTCCATGATATATCAGTTTTTCACAACTGCTCCAAGTATATCTGTTTTTCACAGATACTCTAGGATATATAAATTTTTCACAACTGCTCCATGATATATCAGTTTTTCACAACTGCTCCAAAGTATATCTGTTTTTCACAGATGCTCTAGGATATATAAATTTTTCACAACTGCTCCATGATGTATCAGTTTTACAACTGGTCCATGTATATCAGTTTTTCATAGATGCTCCAGGGTATAATCAGTTTTTTTTACAGATGCTCTAAGATAAAAAAAATTCTTGAGAGATTAAATAACATGGTTTTATTTATATATAGGTAGGAATAGTTTATTAAAAAAATTATAATATCCATTCAAAACTAAACTACCATTTATTATTGGATATGAAACTCTGAATCTCTGTTGGTATTGGTCAACTGAAATCATTTCACATGACACAAGTAAACAGAAAGAAAGAAAGAAAAAGCGTAGAAAGATGAAAGTGAAGAAATAATAAGTTGGAAGGAAAGAGAAAAAAAGAGAATAGAAAATGATTCAAAGAAGGGAGAAAACTCAAATATAGAAAGTTATAGTCAAAGGGGAAAAAATAGAGGAGAGAGATAATTAATCATGAAAATATTTGGAGTTTTATGTTGTTTTTTTAAAAGAAACTAAATGACATAATTACATATATTTTACTGTAGGTCAAATAATGTTACCATGACAACAGAATTTTTCCTTATTCTGGGGTGAAATCAGGTTGAGTGACCAAATATATATATATATATGAAGTAAACAAACAAACAATGTGTTTTGATCACACACAAAGCAGTCTTCCTGTCCATAGCTCTGCTGATGAGGCCTAATAGGCCGAAATGTACATACAGAGATTGATTTTTCTTGATTTGTTTAGCCTTACATTTGAATAGGTATGCCCGCCTAATTCATTAATTATTAATTAATTCATTTTCAAAATTAGGTACGACTTCAATTAAGCACATATTCTCCCAAAAATTGTCAGCTAAAAAAAGCCATATCAAAACACATTGTTTACTTCTCATACTGTCGTGTAGTAAAGTCACCATAAATATATATATATATATATATATATATATATAAATAAGAAAAATATCAAATTATGAACATAAAGTTCATTACTTTGTTTTATCTGGTGAGAAAAATCATCAGATGGAAAAATGGCCAATAAATTGTAATGATATATAGGCGTAAAATCACATATAAAGATGGAAACATACATAATACTTACATATGGTGGAGGATGGGATAACATACGCAAATATATATAAATATATTAATAGGACTATCCAAATACAAGAGAATTAATATGGTATTCATGATCTACTTGTATATAAAATACAAAGTGACTTTATATATTTAATATAAAAAATAAATATAAATGAGAAAATGTGCTCAACACCAATACAGAAGAGTAGGTATACAACCCAGAAAAATATTAAATTATGAACACAAAGTCCATTACAAAGTGTGGACATATTGATAAATTTCTAATGTGTCATTTACCATCTGACTAATTCCATATTAATTCTCTTGTATTTGGATAGCCCTATTAATATATTTATATAAAAATAAAGATTATATTCCGAATAACACAGATAATACTAAGCTTGCTTCTGTCTCTTCACAAAACTAACAAACTTCTTTTTTATGACTTTTGTTGTTTTTTAACTTTTCTTGACTTGGCTCTAATCAACCACAATCTGAAAACTAAATTATTTCACTTGTTGATCCAAACTTTTAGTCAGTTGATCTTTATAACTTTATGTTACAATAACTTAATTTCTTTTTTCTTTTTTAAGGTCTTCGTTCTTTTTTTTAACAGTTACATTCTTATTCTCAGTGAGTTGAATTCTCAACAGTTGTTGGCCCCCTCCGATCAATCGCTGGTCACGTCAAGCCCTAGCACCTATATGATTTTCCCAACCTTATTGCCCTTATGGCAAGCCACAACCCCTTTTTATCATATGGGTGCTAGAAGGCGGTGGCTGTGGGTCTACATGTCCTGGGAATGACGTTAAACTCTATCTGATGGTGAGGTTCCAGTTTTGGAGGTTTGGGGAATGTGGAGCACCACTTCATCACCATTGCTCCTTGGTCCACGCTGACCCGGAGTGGTAGTACCTGTTAGGGTCCCATCTATGGATTAAATAGAAAAACATGTTTATAAACAAAATTGTATTATCCATTTAAGAATTGATTTATTTCAAACTTTCTTGGCATTAAATGACCCACTGAGGTTGATATGCCGTAAAACAAAACAAACCAAACTTTTAGTCAGTTGATCTTTATAACTTGATATTACAATAACTTATTTCTTTTTCTTTTTTAAGGTCATCATTCGTTTTTTTAACAGTTACATTCTTATTCTCAGTGAGTTGGATTCTCAACAGTTGTTCTTGACTGAAATGAATCATCACAAAACTAATCAAATCATTATGGATGATTCTTCTGAGGTTCCTTCGGCTTTTGGATTCACTTTCCTCCATTAAAGTTTGACTGAAAGTTCAGTTTTATTTTCACTCAATTTCTTCTTTTCAGCCCACCTGTCATTGCAACGTCAAGCGAGGAACTCGAAGCCAAGGACTTCTTCCCCTCCGAACTTCCTTCAGAAAATAACAGCAACTGTGACTTAAACCGAGAGGATTCATTTGAGGCAAGCATTTATACATGTTCCAAATTTCACAGGACTGTGTCTGGGTGGAGGGCAATTTTATCTGGAATTTAATATAAACTTCAAAGTACTTATTTTCAAAATTTATTGAAAAAAAAAAAAATAATCTGAAAGGACTAGCAAATATATGCACCTTCCGGGTGCAAGTATTTAAGTTTTAATATAATAAAATATGTTAAATTAGAAAGGCTAATGAAACTGAATAAGAATTCAGATAAAAATATTTAGAACAGAGGGGGTATAATCGGAAAATAGAACAACTTTGAAACTAACTGTTCCACTATTTTCCCTTACTCCCGTCTTTCAGTGGTAAATTTCCCTAATTTAACTATTTTGTTAAAATAGGAAGAAAAGAATAAAATTACAGTTATTTCTTTATGTTAATAGATTTCTGTTAAGATTTATCCCCGAGATTTTTGCTCATATTTATTAAGATAAAACCAAACAATTAGAAATCAATAATACTAAGCATATATTTATTAAAATCAAATTTTTTAATATCAATATGCAAATTAGCCTTCCCATTCACACTGTAAACCGCTATTTCGTTGAATATATAAATATAATTGCATGTTATTAGTATGTAGATATGGTTAACAGTCTTAATGATGTAAAACAATTTTACTAATAATTGAGGTTTAAATAAAAAATAAAATCATGGAGAATGTGTGTAAATAACAAAGGGAATTGTGACTTGAGTAGTTTCGGTTACAGACAGACAAACCTACAATCTCCATTATAATAAGATATGACAAAATCAGGAAGGGCAGATAATGTATGGGAATAAGTCAGATTAACAGGGAACCAAAATGGAAAGTTCATATGTATTCATTGAATTAAGTGCATTGACAAGGAAGGATATTATGTTGAAAACTAAATATCTGTTGTGTAAAATAAATGTTTTTCATCATTAAGCTACAAACTTATTTATGCATCTACACACTGATATATATATATATATATATATATATATATTGATATTGATATTGGTAATCTGAACATTAGTTACTTAAATGAGAGTAACCTCCCCTTGTTTGTTTCACTTTGAGGAAGCTGTCTATTTTGGTCAGCCATTTTCATTTCACCGTAAGTCTACACTAAAAATACAAATTTGTTCGAATCAATACAACTGCATGTTTTAACACGAAAATATCATAAAATTTGTTCTTAATGACAATTAAGTTCATTTCAAATAATGCGCAAGAACAATTAAGAACACATTTTATGATATTTTTGTGTTAAAACATGCAGTTGTATTGAATCAAACAAATTTGTATTTGCAATGTAGATTTACGGTGAAATGAAAATAGCCGGCCAAAACATATGGCTTCCTCAAAGTGAAACAACAAGGGGAGCTTACTCTCATTTAAGTAACTAATGTTCAGATTACCTTGATATACTTACATATTTTACCTAGTATCTTACCTAAAGAAAAAGTCACTTACAAAATGATTTGAATTTGATTCTATTTCTAATTCAGTATTTTTTCTCATTTTAATTTTTTTTCTTTTTTTTTCAGGACCTGCGACCCCAAGCTCCCCCTCCATTATTTGGCTCTGATGATGATGAAGAGGATGATCAAGACTTGTTCGGCTGAAACACATACACAACCCACACACACACAATTGTCAAAATTTTATGCAAATCAGATTGAAATGTATTCTCAAAAAATTGAAAAGAAAATGTTTATTCATGGCCTTACATTTGATTTATAATCATTAAAATATTTCCTTAAAAGTTGTTTTCTTTTCTTTTCTAGCAAGTAAAACAATTTTTTAAAATTGCTTTTTTTAAAATACTGTTTATATAAGATATATTCCTATAGAAATACATTAAAAACCAAGAAGAAAGGGATTGTCATTGGTCAGGAATTGATGCAAGCAATACTGAAAGAATATAGCTATTAAATGTATAATATAGATAAAAGGATATGAAAATACCACAAAATGCTGTTAAAGTGAAAACATTTTATAACATATTCATAGCTGATATTGAACAATATTTCGATTTTATAAAAATCATCTTCAGAGCTTGTTTATACTCCGTGTTGTTAAGAGTGGAGACAAAAGTCATATGAATTCAAAACAAAAAACAATGTATAAACAAGCTCTGAAGATGATTTTATAAAATCATCTATAAAATCAAAAATATTGTTCAATATCAGCTATGAATATGTTATAAAATGTTTTCACTTTAACAGCATTTTATGGTGTTTTCATATCCTTTTATCTATACTCATATCGTCAGATTCATTTCCTTTCTTTTAATTTAAATGTATAATGTAAATGCATTTCAAATCAGAAACAAAGGGATTGTCATTGGTCAGGAATTGATGCAAATGTTACATAATATGTATAATGCAAATACATTGGTAATGAATTTACTATAGAAATGCATTGAAAACCAGTAAGAAAAGCATCATCAATGGTCAGGAAATATCTTGATATTCATTAAGCTTAGCTTAGTTCAGTCCAAAGTAAATAAAAGAAATGTGGATGTATTGAGCCAATTTTTCAAATGGAGATGGCTTGTCTGGCTTGATATTTAATAAGCTTAGTTTAACTCTTAACATCCTGTTGAGAATTTTTTTTTAAAGTCCAGAGCCCCATTCCTCTAAGGATTTATGAAAAAAAAAAGCCCTTTTCATTTAAAGTTACCCGAATTATTTCCCTTAAATCAAAGACTTGTAAATCTGTTTAATATTACCTTTTAAACAAAGGCTATCATTTGGGGTAGATTAGGAAAAGAATGTGACTTCTGGCCGGGTGGAATGTGGTGGTATAGGACATTAAGAGTTAATACAGCACAATATCAAAGTGTGTATCTCTTGGGACTCAGCCATTGTGGTGGATCATAAGTAAAAAAAAAAAAATTTTAAAAAGTAAAGTCGTCAGGGCGGCCTAAAGTCAGTATCAGCCAGTCAGCGAGGGAGTCTATCCCCTTTTCAATAGCGCTAGACCAAGGAGATTGTTTTTTTTAGCATCTGAGGTGGAGCGCCACACCTACCATCAGCTCCTTACTTTACCGCACAGATCCCTGTGCTACTCATACGCTGAGTTGGCGAGGACCGGTATTGAACTAGGAACCTTGTGGTTTCTAGCCGAACGCTCTACCAACTGAGCTAACAGCCAAAAGGAAAGAATGCAGTATTTACCACAAGACAAAACCATTTTTCTTGGTCCTCAAAGTCCAATTTTTTTCTCCATATCCATGAATGAGATAGAGAAATAATGTCTTCATCCAGTGAAAGGCATTGTCCAAAAGATGACAGTATATACATCAAAGACTTGCACAAATAACTAAATACTACAATAACATTTTAATAGAACTAACATCAGCAATACTACAATAACATCTAACATCAGCAATACTACAATAACATTTTAATAGAACTAGCAAATATATGCACCCTTCGGGTGCAAGTATTTAGGTTTTGATGTAATAAAATATTGTATCAAATTAGAAACTATTTAGAAAATGATAAACTGAGGGGGTATAATCGAAAAATAGAACAGCTTTAAATCTAACTCTTCCATCATTTTCCATCACTCCCGTCTTTCATTTTTTTTCTTAATTCATCTATTTAGTTAGATTATGAAGTATTTAATAAAATTACAGTTCTTTCGTCTTGTTTGTGGATTTCTTTTAAGATTTATCCATGAGATTTTTGCTCAGATTCGTTAAGAGAAAACCAAACAATTAGAAATCAATAATACTAAGCATATATTTATTAAAATCAAATTCTTAATATCAATATGCAAATTAGCCTTCTCGTTCACACTGTAAACCACTATTTTGTTGAATATATAAATATACTTGCATGTTAGTAGTATGTAGATTAATCCAACAGTATTAATAAGATAAAACAATTTTATCAATAATTGAGGTTTAAATAAAAATAAATTCATGGTGAATGTGACGTAAAAAACTAAGGGAATTGTGACTTGAGTAGTGATTTAGTTTCGGTTACAGACAGACAAACACACAATCTCCATTATAATAAGATGTAATCGCTATGGCAAATTCTGGCAACATTATTCACAAGTCTACACATAACATCCTAAGTACACATATATTTCTTCTCATAATAGTTGTACATTCAAATTATTGTATCTAGAGAACTGTCTGTATCTTTCATGTGTGAGACTACCTGTTCTGCACTCTGCACCTTCAATGCACGATGTCTAGAACCCCAAACGCTGGCCGACCTGAGGGCACGAGTTAGAAACAGGCTCACAAGGATAAAAATAAAAACAAACAACAACTACAAGTGTTTGTAAACAAGACGCGGATTGAAGGAGTGTGTGAGACTTCGCTGTCTATCCAACTGGCTGCTACTCGCTACCTCTCTCATTGTGGATTCGGGGCTAACTACTGCTACTGACGTTAACACCTCTAGGGCCCGGTTCTAACTGCCTCAGTGCTGGAGTTTAGCTGTATTTATGTAAAGCTCTCCTTCCCCACCCATCTTTTCCGGACCACACAGATGGCCAGTACTTAAATCAAATCGCCGACTTCTAGTCGTCATTAACCTTAAAATTAAAGTAATTAAATCTTTTTCCATACGTAGTGACTACAATATGTCGACCATTAATTTTTTTCAAAAGAGATTTTTTGATAAAAAAATCCTTTTTGCTTTTAGTACCTAGATGCTTAAGATATCATCATCAAGTGGTCCCATTTCATGGTGGTCGTACAGGTCTCTTAAACTTTACGGCCTAATCTTTGGATTCGTAAAAGGTCAACCACCCACCGCTTTTACTTATGCCTGGCTTTAACCTATTCTCTTTCTTATTCATTTATTTATTTATTTATTCAGACCATGTTCGTCTTCAATCATAGTATCACACATGTTTGTTCAGTAATCATTTCCAAATTTTAGATGCTGCTATTTTAGGACACAAGTGTCTATACACAACATGTATGAACAACCAACTTTACAGATAAACTTTGGGAGGCTGGAGACCAACTTTAAGGAAGTCTAGAAAGGAACAAGTCATTGGTCCCGATTATGCATTGGTCACACAAGATAACGCACTCCTATATACTCAAACAAGAACAACAACCACAAATGTGTAACATGTCAAACACCTTTGACTGTTAAAATCTTATTCATGGAATGCAGGTTTCTTGCTGACATCAGAAACCGTTATTTTAAAGCAAACAATATGAAAGATATGTTTGAAAATGTCAACATGGAGGATATTCTCTCTTTTTTTAGGGAAATAAAATTATACCATAGAATATAGACATGAAACTAATCAATACCATACAACATAATCCCCATTAATGCTAACACATTGTTAAAACCAATTACTAAAAAGTATAAATATAAATACATGATATGTATTACTTCCTAACCGTTAGGCATGACATAACCCCAGACGGGTTGATATGCCGTTAAAATCAATAAACAAACAAACAGATAAACTTATCTCCCCAAATTAGTAATTTTCATAAGAAAAAAGAACAGGGCTGAGCAGAGGCAGGGGACAATGGTGCAATATAGCCAGAGCCTATGATTTTGAGGGGTTTCAACTCCAGATATCTTGTTCATAATTTTTTATGAAAGAGGCAATGGGAACAAGTTTGAAAATTTGGATGTTCGATGGCCTGTAGACAAGTTTGGTGGTGGGACTGCTTATTTTGCGACTTCCCGACGTGATTGTTCTGTGATAAGTAAGGTTTGGTTTGATCCTCGCGCCAACCTCCTGTTGGCAATTTTCCCCCTAGCGGCAGGGGAAGATAATTCTCTGTTGAACTTCCGATAATTTTGAAGGCCTAAAAGAAAGTTTTAAAATATGTGATCAAGACAAGGTAAATACTTTTCTCTGAAAACAAAATGTCCAGCAATTTAATTTTTGTCATGTTTTAGTTTTGAAGTAGGATTTTTACTTCACCCTTTAACTGGGCGGGGGGTACTCAAAGGTTCAGTGGATCCATTATCGGAAATCTGATAGTGAATTATCTCCCCCCTGCCGCTAGAGGGCGAATCGCCAACAGGAGGTTGGCGCGAGAATCAAACCAAACCTCACTTATCTCAGAGCAGTTACCGAGGGAAGTCACAAAATAAGCGGTCCCATCACCAAACTTGTCTACAGGCCGTCGACCTGGACGGAAGCATTTTTAACAACATACTTTCTGAAGGCCGTTTCGACAGCAAACTTATCAGAAGGCTGAGGACCTAAATAGTCTACTTGAAAAGGGCCCCATCCACCGTCATTTAAAAGAACAGTTACCCAGGCGAGAAGCTTCTAAAATAGTATCCCCATTACTTATTGGACGAGAACCGACAAAACGGACGCATCTCTACAGAACTCTACAACCAGCGACCAGAATACACCTGTTAGCACCACTTCTCCAACGAACAGTATTTAACCTCACAGATAAGTCTGGTAGCAAATGCCAATAAAATTTGCAACAAGTTCTTGTATTATTTGTCAATACATGTATTAAATTTCCATTGTGTGTTTGTCTTCTTTCGTCCGAACAATTTGCCTACAACTGGGAGATTTAAACCCGTAATTCCTCTTACCATCCATATGAGACAAAATGAACCTGTTTCCAATTTGGTTGTATTTATATTTCTGGATTAGGGGGCCCTCAGCTTCTAATCCTTTTAGTGAGATAAAATAATTATTATGGTCTCACGGGATCATCCCAGCTCCCCTACGCGTCACCGGTTCACTCGCCTGGGTTTATTGCCAGGTGCCTGAGGCGCCCCAAAAAGGGGAATACCGACAGGACCACGCATTTTTTGCACTGGCCATCACATAAGCTTTGGTTTGTGCGTGGCTCCCCACGTAAAAAGACCTTGTAGTAGGGGGTCAGGAAAATAACTATTTATGGATGCTCCAGTTGAAACATTTTCTTTCCACAAAACAATAACATTATATAATTTTACTCTGGATTATTCGAAGTTGATGAAAAAAATTTAATCAAAATATACGCACTTCCGTCACAAAATCTAAGAATTACATATTCTGTTCTGAAGATGAGGTAATAGAATAATACCAACCATATTGACGAGTTGGATATCAATTTAGCAAAATAAATCTTAAAGTAACCATTAATCTGTTTCTTACGGTTTGAACTAGGGACTGGCATTTTTGTCGTCTGCTACGAATTTTAAAAGCGAATTAAAAATAATTAAATCTATTATTTAAGGTCAAACTTTGTCTAAATCGATAAGTAGTAACATAATAACCATCATTAAAAAAAGAAAAATAACATTAAATATGCAGTTTATTTTTGATAGATTTAAAACTATTTGTTTTGGTCAATTTTGACGCGATCCGCCATTCAGCCTCTTTTTCGATGGTTTTGAGTGCTTGTTTACAATTTTACTGTAACATTCGCGATTGCAAAAAAAATTACCAAAAATCAGGTAATTATCCGATCTTAATGAAATTTTCAGTATTGATTTAACAATTAATGAATTTTATAATGCATCAGTTATTTTATTTCAAAACTTTAATTTAGTATTTTTGCTATGAAAAATTAAGATATGAAATTCATTTAAAATAAAAATATTCTGATGTTAATTTTAAAATGTTATATATTTAGATTCTAGAAATAAATATCTATTTAATGCAAACCATATTTTAGACACATAAAGTAATAAGTTTTGAAGAAAAACTCTATTGAAAATGTACCTCCTCCCCTTTTTAAGCAGAAAAAAATATCAATGTATAATTTTTTCTTTTATAAGATAATAGCCAATTAAATAATTATCGAAATGAGTAAAAAAAAATCTCCAAAAAATTAATTATCTATTATTTTTTTACATTTTATTTTTCGATTTTCGGTACTTATTTTCTCATAAAATAACCACCGTAAATTTTTTTTTTTTTTTGTTTCTATTCATAACTTCGGTTTTCTATCTCTTTATTTATACTGTAATTAGTACAAAATAAGACTAACTTGAAAAATATATTACGCCCTGAAACATAGGGAGGTCAAAAATAAGTGACCTGAAAAAAATGAGAAAGTTTTGAAACAAAATAAATAATGCATTATAAAGATCATTCATTGATAAATAAACACTGAAAATTTCATTAAAATCCGATAATTTCCTGATTTTTGGTAAATTATTTTCTGTAGGGGGTGCTAAAGTCATTTTGTCAAAAACGCATTTTAGGCCCCGTTTGCCAGTAGCTAGTTCTTCCTTCTTAGGCGGTCGACCACGTGGTTGGGGAGGCGGTGTTTTTAATATTATTTTTTTTAACGTAACGACTAACCAACACTCAATTGATTTGAAATTAAAAAATACAACTTAAATTATAAGTGTATCGAATAAATAAATAAAAAGGAATTTTTATGGAGTATAATGTAAAATAAAAGTAAAAACAACAACAACAACAACAACAAATAAAAACAAAACAGTTCTCCGTCTAACGATAACTCTGTCAAGTTCGCCTATTGTTAGTTGTGAACCACGTGCTGCAAAGTGCAGACAGGATCGCTGCGGGACAAACCAGAAGGAACAATTAGACATCTTTAATAATTTCTGGAAAATATACTGACTTATTTAAAAATATTTTTTGGTCATGGAGCAGTTTATGGCTTACCGTAGTCCCCTTGTCTCTCGTTATGCCAGTCCAGAGATGTCTTATAATTTTAGTGACATGAAAAAAATTAGTACCTGGCGTCGTCTCTGGTTGTGGCTTGCAACTTCTCAAAAGGTAAGTTTAAAGAATAAAGAAAACTTAACATTGTAATTGTTTAATTACAACAAATAAAACGCTTATTCTTAACATTAAACACTTACAAAATTTTTTGATTACAACAGTTACTTTGTCTGTTGTAGTACAGCAAAACATGAAAGCCATATGACATCTGGTTTTTAAAATTACAGAAAAAGAAATTATTTAAAAATAAATATACCGCGAAAAGTACTTGTTTGCTTTTGGGGTGCACATTTTAAAGTTACGCGTCACGTAAAAACAATCATCGCTTCTCTAGTTTATTTCTTTTTACAAGCACTGCAACAGTAAAAATCCCCCCTGCGCGGCAAATATAACTTAAAATTAGCTTAGTGTTACAAATCAAACCCACAATTTTTTTAAATTTTATTTAACAAAAAACAACAAACCTGAAACTTCAATGACCGGTTTCAAAGGTCACGGGGCAAAATATTTTATTTTATGCGCTGTAAGGTTAGCAACACCACAAATAGTAAAATAAATAATTTAAAAATTAATTACAATTCTTCAGTTATTTTTAATAAATAACTTAAGTCATCTCATTAAACATTATTTTTAGCGAGATAACTTTAGTATTTAGTAAAAATTAACAATTTTCTTTTGAAATGTGTTTTTTTTCGGGGTGGGGGGGATATGAGTTTTAAAATGTCTCCGTTATTTTACGTCTCAAAAAGAAGCATGTTGCAGTTAAAACTTTTAATTTTATGCGTTACATTATAATTTGATTAATTTATTGAATAAAGTAAATATTTCGAAGTGTAAATCAGTTTTTAATTAGACTTTTTCCATTAAAAACAAAAGAAAAATAATTTGATTTATTAAATTAAATTGTATTTGTTCTTCCTCAGCATATTGTCACAAGCACCTTGGACTTTTACTTTAAAAACAGACTTTTCTAGTGGGAAAACATTTGTTGTTGCAGCTCTCAATGAAAGCGAAAATAAACATTCTTTTATTTCAAAATTAGGACATTTGAAAATGATTCCACAAAATTGGCGCCTTCGTAGACGAAGTTGGAAGTAGTAGCACTACTATTTATTTGTGAACTTTTGAATTGATATGGGACCTTAACCTTTTAAAATCTTCCGGGAACGTAATGTCATTACATTCTACAGTTACGAAAATATTTGTAATTAACTATTTGATAAAGGACAATGGGAACAATGAACATAAAATGGTGTATATATTTACGAATGTTGATTGTTGGTTGAAAAAAAAATCGATGTTGTAGTTTTCTCTTTCCTTAGCATATGGAATATTTTCATTTTTTTTTTTTATAGAGTTTTAAAAAAATACATGGGTGATAGAGCACTGAGAGTGAGAGATTAATCTACTAACGGGACACTTTTTGGGGATGATAAAAAGTTGGATAATTTTTTTCGATAAACTTTGTCAACTGTCCAACAGTAAGTTAAATAGAATCGTATAACTTTTTGTTTTTAGAATTGCGCCAACAAATACAATTTTACATTAAAAAAAAAACCCAGTATTATTACATTTGTCAAATATTAAATTTTTATTCATTTTATCCTTGTAAGTTACAAGAAAACCTAAGACCCCCCCCCTCCATGCTGACCTTCCATCTATGTATCACCGGCTCCTGTCTGGCAAATCTTTCATCTCGGCTCATATATCCCTGTGTTGTAATATAAGTAAAATCTGCCACCCAAAATAAAACATACTCTTGGTTTTATTTACTAATCTTTGCTTAGATATGAAATACAGGCCTCGTGTTGCGTACAATACCTGTTATTGCTTAAGTGGTAGTCACCCATCTTAGTATTAAACAGGTTAATCGCTGCTTAACTTGAGTGATCTAGCAGTCAATCCAGAACGTACTCCAGTTTCAAACAAGAGTATGTTTTAGATTTATTTACGATTCAAGTCACGCTGAAAATCAAGATTACTGCTAGATCAATCGAGTTAAGCAGCGACGAACCTGTTCAATACTAAGTTGGGTGACCACCACATAAGCAGGTACTGTAATGAACAAAAGCACATAATTATTTCACTTTCTCCAGTTTCCAACCAATATGAAAATCGATTTTTTTTTTTTTGATTACTAAAACTTTTGGTAATGAAAAAGAAAAATCCAATTTTCATTTCGGAAACTGGTAATTATCTGATTAATAATTAGTAAGAAATGAGAAAGTTTTGAAATAAAATAAATAATGCATTATAAAGATTATTCATTGATAAATAAACACTGAAAATTTAATTAAAATCCGATAATTCCCTGATTTTTGGTAAATTATTTTCTGTAGGGGGGCTAAAGTCATTTTATCAAAAACGCATTTTAGGCTCAGTTTGCCAGTCCCTATGTACCAACAATTATGATGTCATAGATTGACATATTTTACAAAATCAAATCAATACACCTGATTGAAAAGAATTTACCAAAAATCAAGGAAATTGTTGATTTATCAATGAATGAATTTTATAATGCATCAGTTATTTTATTTAAAAACTTTGATATTGATATCGAAATTGCCAAACTGGCTAACTCTAACATACCTTTTCTCTGAATTTTTTAGATGAGGGTTGATAATTAGTATTATTTGGATTATTCGGACTATTGTCCTCATCTTTATTGTTATCTGTACAACGTTTCAGTCAATGTGCCCTCCTGCCTTCTTCAGGTATTTCTTATCGGACTCGGGAACCTTCTTTTCGAACTCGGAAACTAATTGGACACATAGCATAGTGGATAAAGGTGTTGGGTTAACACAGTTCTAAGTGGCATCTCTAGGCTGCAGGTTCAATCCTGGTCAAGGGCGGCAGTAACATAGAATAATAAATAACACAGCTTAACACCTGTACCCCAGCTATGGTTAGCGAAATGAGTGGATTGAATAAAGTTCCGTGATGGCTTCCGATTATAACAAGAGGGTTCCTGAGTCTGACAAATACCTGAAGAAGGTCGGAGGGCACATCGGCTGAAATGTTGTACAGATAACAATAAAGATGAGGACAATAGTCCGAATAATTCAAATAATTCTAACATACCTCTAAAACCTAATGATTCCCAAATGATAAACACCCTCTCTAAAAATAATATTATATTCATCTGGATACCAAGTCACATTGGTATCAAAGGAAATGAAAAGGCAGACAAAGCTGCAAGAAAGGCACTTCAAACAGATATGAGCAAATCTAAAATCCCATATACAGATCTGAAACCAACCATAAACAAATTTATATTAGACAAATGGCAGAAATTGTGGGACAATCTGACTCGAAACAAACTCCACAAAATACAAGAAGTTATTGGAGAGTGGCTGACAGGCCACAGAAGTATTAGAAGAGAAGAAGTAATACTCGCCAGATTGCGTATTGGGCACACCCACATTACCCATTCGTACCAGTTAAAAAGGGAGGATGCCCCAGTGTGCCCAACATGCAAAGTACAACTTATAACCAAGCATATCCTTCTAAATTGTAACAGACTTAAACATATTCGCGCCAATTACTATCAAGCTAGAAACCTGAGGGACATCTTTAAGAATACAAACCTTGAAAACATTTTAAATTTTATAAAAAAAAAAGCAACCTTTTCAACAAAATATAACAGAACATAACCAATTATCTCCATAGAACCAAAGACTGAAATCCAAAATAACCTTTTTGGCATTAAGTGACCCTCAGGGGTTGATGTGCTGTTAAACAAAACTCGAACTCAAACCCAAATGATAAACACAAACATAATTATTCTTCAAAAACTTATGCAGGAGAAAATCTACATTTCCAAAGTTACACTGTCTTGTTTAAGAGTGCATGGTTATTATGTCAGAACATTGTGACCATTGTACCTGCTAGCTATTTTTTATATATATATATATTTTATGATATGTATTATATTTTATAATACATTATTATTAATTCTTGTTTGAAATATTTGAAAATATCAACCAGATTTGAAATATATTTATTAATACATTATAATACATATATATAATACATTATAATGTATTATATTTTATATGGGACCAACAATATAAATAAAACACTGTCTTGTTTAAGAGCGCATGGTTATTATGTCAGAACATTGTGACCATTGTACCTGCTAGCTATTTTTTTATGTGTGTATGTTAATTGGCAAGCTTTGGGGATTTTAAACTGAACATTTTATTCAGTCCATGGGGGTAGATTCTAAGAGTATTTACGGGGGTCGAAGGAGCTCTTATTTCTCCGTAGTTGTAGGCAAATTGTCGGACAAAGAAGTAACAATCACGAAAGTAAATGCAGACACTTGTATTAACAAAAATTACATAAATATTTTTGCAAATTTTATTGGTATTTGCTACAAGATTTATCTGAAAGTTAAGCAGAGTTCTTGGAGTAGTGGTGATAACCGGGGTATTCTGTTCGTTGGTAGGAAATGTTGATAAGACGTTTCTTTGGACGTTTCTCGTTCTTCCTCAGTAACTGGTTCGGTGATAAGTATTGGGGGATGCTATTTTAGAAGCTTCTTGCCCTGGTAACAGTTCCTTTAAATGACTGAATGGGCCCTTTTCAAGTAGACTATTTGGTCTTCAGCCTTCTGTAGTGTGCTATTGTGACAGCCTTGTAGTATGCGGATACAATGCCTTCGAAAGTGTACTGGGAAAAAATGCCTCCGTCCAGGTCAACGATCCGTAGATAAGTTGGCCCTGTTTTTGGGCTAAGTGATGAGAGCGTTTATTTTTACGTCTCTCATTGGTAACGGTTCCCTGATAAGTAAAGTTTTTGGTTTTGGCGCCAACATACGATGTTGGCGATTCGACCCCTAGCGGCAGGGGGAGATAATTAACTATGGAATTTCCAATAATTCTTCTCATTTCTGCTCTTTGTGAATGTTACATTTATCTCTTTCATTGAACCTGAGTAAATAACAATTTGCACTACCTGAGCCAGGGATTGAACTCATGACTACAATATAACTAGATGTGTTTGAACTAACAAGGTCATTGCCTCATAGAACATTCTGGTAGTGATTGAATGGTTCATATCTTGTAATTATAAACAATCAAGATAAGGCAACTTTTCTGAGTACATCAATCCATATTATAATGATCCAGTTTATGTGTTATTGTAATACAGTTCAAGTTACATGTCATAGTGAGATTTTTGTTATGGCAATACCATTAAATTGTTTTAACTTAGAGAATAAAGCAATTTTCAGTGTGGAATCTTTTGTATTCATACTGATCATTATAATTTGTGATGAAAAATTACTATCAAATATTGATTATAGAGCTCTCATAATCATCATTTATTTGCAATTATATAAATTCTTTAGACTGGATGTCACATGACACTGAGATTAATACCTGCTGAATACAGACTTTATATGAGTGTATAATAATGATAATTCCCCAGAAACTCAGAAGAAAAAAAAATGGCTGGCTTTTCTCAAAATGAGGTTCACTGAAGATGAAATCTGACAATGCATGGCCTTTCAACATAAATGTTATTTTGTTTTATAAAGAAAAGACACTAACGGCAATAGTCCAAGGTTTGAAGTATGGAGTTAATCACGAGTGTGGCAGACAGGTTAAGAGTCAAAGAAATAAAACGAACAACTAGAATTGAATAAAAGACGTGTATTACAGAATAACAAAAGGTAGCAGACTTTAGTTCGTCTGCGCAAATATAATTTGTCACTTATCTGGTGTATCCTGAGATATGGGGTATTAACGGAGGCCTTGCTACGGCCCTCTGTTCCGTTCAGATATGATGGACTTCTGTTTTGCGTCCGACTCTGTAGTTGTCTGTTGAAGAATAGGAGTGACCCTTTTTTTAGGTCTGTCCCCAGTGCTAGCTGGATCAGAAGCGGCATGAGTTTGCTTATTCGGCTTTGCCGCCAAAGTATGCTGGCTCGTGATTGGTTGGTTTCAAACAGAGGCTCGCAGACAAAGAACAATAACCCCCATACCCCAGAATTCTCAATAGTTTTACTGAAATAGAAAATATAAATATTCTATGACTGATAATGACTTTTATATAATTACGAAAAAAAGAAACAAAATATGTGCATGTAGAAAATCAAAAAATTTCTTGGTAAAAATATCAAAATTGTGATTCTTAAAAAAGGAAAAAATGTATTTAAGACATTATTCTTGACTTCTTAAAACACACAAATTTATTGTGATTGGAAATCTCTTGACCAACCAGAAACTTGTATTCATAAACATGTTTACACAATGTAAAGAGACCAACCATTTTCCCAACATATTGAGTTAGGTATGCAATTTTATTACTTATACTACAGCTGTAATATAGATTTATCTATGTTGTTTCTTATTTTGCTTGTATGTTTATAGTCAGGAAATGTCACTTCCATACAGATCATTCTTATTTTGTATATGTATTACTCTTAAAAATAAACAAAGTCTTCTATTCATAATATTTTGAGGATGGTGTTAATAAATTTCAAAATATTATCAAAATTACCCAAAACTCTTCCACCCTGTCGGCTGGGGCGTTAGAATGCACCGACTGCACCTCTGCAGAGGGGTAAGACTCCCCCAATGGGGCTACCTGTTGGCCATGGGTGGCGACCCGTGATGCTTAAGGATAGAGCCCAGGTGGATGAGCAGTTCATGACGTGCAATGCTCCACTTTGGCCCTATCTTGGGCTAGACGGGCGGTCGGAGAGGCCCCCTCTGATCAATCGGCTGGTCACGTCAAGCCCTAGCAACTATGATTTTCCCAACCCTATTGCCCTTATGGCAAGCCCCAATCCCTTTTTATCATATGGATGCTAGAAGGCGGTGACTGAGGGTCTACATGTCCTGGGAATGATGTTAAACTCTATCTGATGGTGAGGTTACAGTTTTGGAGGTTTGGGGAATGTGGAGCACCCCTTCATCACCATTGCTCCCTGGTCCACTCTGACCCGGAGTGGTAGTACCTGTTAGGGTCCTATCTATGGGTTAAAAAGAACAATGTATTTATAAAAAAAATTGTATTATCCATTAAGAATTGATTTATTTCAAAACTTTATCGGCATTAAATGACCCACTGAGGTTGATATGCCGTAAAACAAACCAAACCAAACCCAAAACTCTTGTTATTTATTGATTACTTTCAACAATCTATCTTAAAATGATCTTCAACCTTAATATTTTTGAATTTTCAGATGGATGTTTTTCTTTTTATGTGTAATATATAACGTTTACTTTATCTATATTTTTAGAAACTCAATTTGGATATTACTGATGACCAACTTGAGGAAATGGCTGCAAACCTTGAGAACATAGATTTTGAGCATGCTGCCCAGGAGGAAAAACGTACACGTCATGATGTTATGGCCCATATTCACACATTTGCTATTTGTTGTCCTAAAGCAGCTCCCATCATTCATTTGGGGGCCACCTCTGCTTACGTTGGAGACAATAGAGTAAGTTCTATTTAATTCAGTCTATTTGATTTTTCAACATAATATTGAAACCAATTGTGGAACATATTTAAAATTTGTTGTCCTAATGATTTTATAAATTTAAAAACATAAATGAAAATTGAATGATAGCTTATTTAGCATGATTTTTATTGGATTTTTTTTAATGTTTAAAACTATTTTATATAAAGAATATAAATATTTCCTTAAATAGTAATGGTTATGTAAAAATATACCTTAAACTGCTTAAATTTTTAATCATTTAATTTACAACATTCAAAGTAAGATCAAAAAGAAATGTTCTTTCATGTTGTAACAATTCATTATTTGTTAGTTAAAATAAAATGTAGATAAAAATGAATATTATCTCTTACTCTGAATAAAAATTGATTAGATTGTAATTTAAATGTTAACACATTCTTGTATTCCTTTTGTGCCAGTTTTTTTTTATTACTTATGTGATTAACAGTTTCATCTTTATCGCCATAAAACTTACACTTACTATTCTTCTGTGTATTATCAATTTTGCTTTGACATAATTGATTCTTATAGTAACATTTTCATATTAGTATTATTAGTAATTTTGACTAGCATTTTTCTTCATCTTTATAATTTTAATTACTTTTTATTACAATTTGCTAAAGTTGTTATGTTTTAATAACAGTATATACTAAAAATAACAATAAAAAGAATAGTCTCTTTGTGGCGAACGTAGTGGTTCGAAGTGTGCACGACTGTGTTTGGCATGCAGAATGAGATCAGAGGCGAGTGGGGAGATTGAACTCACAGCCTCCTGATCGTGAGTTGTGGCCTGACGCAGGTGAATTACTAAACTGTCCACAGTAGCCCGGATGTGAAGGATTGATGCGTGCTGATTAATATTGCGCATGCTGCACGAGCAAGTCAGAGTAAGGAGCCCGGATGAACACTGTAATTGTGTATATAATGACCAGCCCTCACAAACCTGGGAGAAAAGCTTGCAGTAGCATTTTGGCTGTTGCGACGAGTGGACGAGAGAAAATATATTTTGATAGTGTTGGTGAGAAGAGTGCAGCATTGCTGGAAGAGAACTTTTCAGACTCATGATAACTTTGACAGCATTGTTGCAATTTATTAAAACTTTATCCTTTATTCAGTTATATTTCTAATATATTTTTCATTTTGTGACAATTTTATTGCATTTGGTTTCTATAGAAACAAGCAAAACAAGATAGTTTTGAGTAAAAAATGTTTCCACCCTCCTGAGCGTAAATCATAACGAAATATTCATGGCATAGATAGGGGGTGGATAATTTGTGTGGATAGCTTTTAAATTGAATTTAGATTTAAGCTACTTTTAAATCTGTCGAAATTTTAAAAATACATTCAATCGTGAAAGAGTTAACCTTGAGTCACAATTTATTATAACTTAATCATAGTATTTGTCTGGCCAGGTAAGTTTAGTAAATTATTAGGTTAATATAATTATTAAAATTCACTTCTGACTGTTCTTATGGGAAAAAAAATCCTAATTAAAATGTACAAAAAAGTTTTATGAATATGTGAATAGTCATCAGTTTTTCATTAAAACATTTTATTTTTCATACAAATTCTACTGATTTTTATTATTTATTTTTTATTTTTCAAGGATTTGATTGTTCTTCGGGATGGATTTGATATTTTACTTCCCAAGGTAAGATCAAAAAGAAATGTTCTTTCATATTGTAACAATTATAATGGAGATTGTGTGTTTGTCTGTCTGTAACCGAAACTAAATCACTATTCAAGTCAGAATTCCCTTAGTTATTGACATCACATTCACCATGAATTTATTTTTATTTAAACCTCAATTATTGATAAAATTGTTAAAACTTATTTTTACTGTTGGATTAATCTACATACTAATAACATGCAAGTGTATTTATATATTCAACAAAATAGCGGTTTACAGTGTGAACGAGAAGGCTAATTTGCATATTGATATTAGGAATTTCATTTTAATAAACATATGCTTAGTATTATTGATTTCTAATTGTTTGGTTTTCTCTTAATGAATATGAGCAAAAATCTCGTGGATAAATCTGAAAAGAAATCCATAAACAAGACGGAAGAACTGTAATTTTATCAAATACTTCATAATCGAAGATAGATTATTTAGATAAATTAGGAAAAATGAAAGACGGGAGTGATGGAAAATGATGGAAGAGTTAGATTTAAAGCTGTTCTATTTTTCAATTATACCCCCTTAGTTTATCATTTTCTAAATAGTTTCTAATTTAATACAATATTTTATTACATCAAAACCTAAATACTTGCACCCAAAGGGTGCATATATTTGCTAGTAAAAATAAAATGCAAATAAAATGAATGAATATTATCTCTTATTCTGAATGAAAATTGATTATAATTGTAATTTAAATGTTAACACATATCAAAATAGGAAATATGAATAGATTAAAGATGTTATGTAGAAATGGGTTGAACTGATTTGAACTGAAAAGTTTTAAAAATGTAATTGTATCTATCATGTATTTAAATGGAATGTGATCTGTTTTTGTTGAAGAATTGTCTCCCTTGAGATAATTTTAGCTATAAAGCTTGCCTTCTGGATTCATTTTGGTGATGAACATAGTATTTTGAACTACGGAGGAAACACATTGTGTTGAGTCGTTCTTCCACTGCACGTTTTTTTTTTTTTTTTTTTTTTTTTCCAAGAATCTTTACTTCAAGATTTGTTTTATTATACAGTTTGGTAATGAATTTTGTTAGAAATTTTTAAACTGATACTCTGAAGAAAATGTTTTCACTCAAAGTATTTTAAATTTCATTTTTTGTTTTGTTGTATTATCTACAGTTATAAAAAGTAAAGTAAAGTCTTTGGGGCGGCCTAATGTCGGTATCAGCCAATCGGCGAGGGAGTCTATCCCCTTTTCACTAGCGCCAGACCAAGGAGATTGTTTTTAGTATCTGAGGTGGAGCGCCACACCTACCATCAGCTCCTTACTTTACCACACAGATCCCTGTGCTACTCATACGCTGAGTTGGCGGGGACCAGGATTGAACTAGGAACCTTGTGGTTTCTAGCCGAACGCTCTACCGACTGAGCTAACCCGGCCCCTTTCTACAGTTATAAGTGCAGATAAATATTATTGATTTATATGTCCAATTTCCACTTTTTAAAATTTCTTATCTTTTTATTATCAGCTTGCTCGTTGTATTCAGCGGTTAGTGAAATTTGCTGAGGAGTATAAAAGTCTTCCCTGTTTGGGCTATACACATTTACAGTAAGTGAAAATTCTTTAATATTGATATATATTGTTTTAGGCTGTAGAACACATTTCTTTGTGTATTTTGTATCACTTCATCAACTTTGCTCAGTTGGTAGAGCATCCATCTAGGAACCATTCATACCTTCTCAAAAAAGAAGCAGCCCCCATATTGCATACCATGCCAAAAACCCTACACAATCAAACATTTTAACAGAATGTAGCAACCTAAAACAAATGTTACATATTAATTGGATCCCTATTACTTTTTAAGGTAGTATAGAAATCCTTACGGCAATCAGTACAGCTGATGGCCTTGAGAGTGAGTGACAATGCTTGACCTCACTCTCACCTTGCTTTCTGGGGATAGAATCGTGAGAACGGAACCCCGATAGAAAGCCCTTTCCGGTTTAAGGTGGGCAACTCAGTAAGTTAGTTGCAGTTAGTCAGTTGAGAGTTAGGACTGAAGCTAGCAAGATGTGACTCTCCGCGCGCATTTGTCTGGTCCTGGGGTTCCAGAATAAAATAACATCAAAAGTAAATCGAAGTCTTGTTGTTATTACTAAAAGCTAACAATGACACAAGGCTTCTGATAAGAAATGGTCCCCAGCAGAACCAGACACGGAATCACCAGATAAGAAAGACCAGACGAGACCATTAGAAGATAGAAGACAGAAGACTAGACGATCAGAAGACGTCCGGAAGAATAGACCAGAATAAGACGTAACAAATATATCTATATGGTACCGTGACAAATGGCTACGTAACACAAATACGAAAAAAATACTACCAAACAACAAATCTAAAGCAGATATTCTACCAAATAAACCCAGAAAAACTACTCAGATACATAAAAGAGGCACACATCTACAACAAAATCTAAAAATCTTCCCAAAAAAATGAAAACACAAAAATATATGTTAAAAAGAATCATCTAAAAGTTCCATTCACAAAAAAAATGTCAAAAACAAAAAATCTTTAGAAAATTAAACATTATCACCAATTCATTTCAAAAACATAGTCGGCATTAAATGACCCATTGAGGTTGATATGCTGTAAAACAAGAAAAATCAAAATCAAATCGTTCTGGGTTTGATACTGGTGTTGTGTACTCTCTTTCCTTACTTCTATTATTCTTCTGCTCATCTTTGGTATCTTACGTTCTTCTTCTAGCGTCTGGACTCCCATTGGGGATTTCTTTTTATCAGAAGCCCTGTGTCATTGTTAGTTTTTAGATAACACAAGACTTCGATTTACTTAGATCGTATTTTATTTTGAAATCCCCACCAGACTACCTGCGCAGATTGAGTACGGCAGTGCGCATAACGCGACTTACCACCTTCGTGGTTGGGCCAATACTGAACTAAAACTCTCTCTAATCTAAACCGGAAGAGGGTCTTCTCCACCGATTCTCACGCTATCCACCGGAAGGAGGATCAGGACTGAGGTCAGGCCTTGTCATTCAATACTTTAGGTTTCTTTAAACTCAAGAACCAAATTACAACAAACAGAATTACTTTTTACTTTATTGGTTTCATGATATGTGTGTGTGTGTTTCTCGTGTTTCTCATATGTGTGTGTGTATCTTCATATATATATATATATATATATATATATATATATATATATATATATATATAATCCAAAAGTCCAGAGAAGAAATCTTCCTTACGACATAGGAGTTTTTTTTTATTAAAACAACTTGTCGTAGTTTGAGAGCTCAATGTGTGCTCTTATTGTTAGAGTCACAGAGCAAATTTATAATTAAAGAAATAACAAAAGACTTAGAGATTTTGCATTATAGACTATTTCGGGGAGCTTAAACAAAAGTGTCTAATTCTCCCAACTCATCAGATGCGTCGGGAGAATTAGACACTTTTGTCTAAGCTCCCCGAAATAGTCTATAATGCAAAATCTCTAAGTCTTTTGTTATTTCTTTAATTATATATATATATATATATATATATATATATATATATATATATATATATATATATATATATATATATATATATTTTTTTACTTGAAGGCACTTACAACGCATGTATCGCATAAAATTCGATACTTTTTCTTATAGAAAATGAAATTGACAAGTGTAATCTCGGCAAAGGATCGCTCGGTGTGTAGAATGTCGTACAGACTGTTTCGACTTTATTAAGTCTCATCAGCGACATATACTAACGATTTCCCGATATATATATATATCACATTGTGTATTATATACCTAGATTATCCATCTTTTAAAGATGGTTTCCTAAATAGTGAATTTGGTGCTTCTACTAAGTTGTAAATCATTTAACTAATCTCTTGTTTGACACACAATCAGTCTCTCTTATCAAGTTTTTATGTAGAATACAGAAATGACTGCAATTTTATGATCTTACTAGTTGAAATAATTTAAAAAATATTCTATTTTCCAGACCAGCACAACTGACTACAGTTGGTAAACGGGCGTGCCTTTGGATCCAAGACTTGGTTATGGATCTCCGTAACATAGAAAGATCCAGAAATGATCTCCGATTTCGTGGGGTTAAAGGAACCACAGGAACCCAAGCCAGTTTCTTGGAATTGTTCAATGGAGATGAAGAGAAGGTGAATAATTGTGCATTTATTTCTTAGCTGTTACTGGCTGAGTGGCATTATGTTTTTTTTTTTTAAATGGTAATATTGTAGCTGTGATAATGCAGTCTTATTTACTGTAAGATTTTTTTCTTTCTCCCATTAACATTTATACAAATTGTTTTTTGTTACCACAATTTAACTTTTTATATTAACATTGTTCTGTAATTTTACCCAAAGTTATTAATTTTTAGGCAGACTGATGGCAACTTATAAAATACAATGTGACTTTATACATATTTAATGTAGCATTCTCAGTTGATTTTTTTTATTTGAGGTTATTTAATCATGTTAGTTATATAGAGCTTTGTAAATGGAATTCAGAACTGTTTGAATTATGCAAATATCCCCAGTGGTTCAAAACTTATGAAAATTTAAAGCCTCGAAATTTGGGTAAAAAAGTGGACATGATTTTGATGATAAAATCATGTCAACTCATGGACCATTTCAGAACAAGAAATTCAGTAATTTCTTCACCATTTCTTTATTTTTGAAGCAATTTTGATAAAACTTTGCATTCTTATGTAAAATTCTATGTTCTTTCTGATTCTGGACTTAGATTTTATGTATCTCCATGCTACAACCCATTATTTGGGGAATAAAAAGTAGGAATATCAAGATTTTCTTTTTTTTTTTTAAGTTTACCACAAGATTATTCAACATTTTCATTTTTATACTGCATGTATATACATATAATATTAATTTAAATATATAACATCACTTTGAACTTAAAAATACATTTCTAAATGTTTATGTTGAATTACATAAAAGAAATAGATTACCTATTTACTTTTACACAAACCTGGTGCGTGTGTGCCGTGTTTTGTTTACATCTTGTAATTTCAAGTTTTGTTTTTTTTTCCAAAATTGAAACTAACGTAAAAAATAGTTCAATTGTTAAAAACACATAAAAGTTACATATTTAGAAAGATTGTTATTTTATTTTCAACGATATAAATATTTTAAAAATTGGATGAGAAATAAGCAATGAATTACTATTTAAACTATATGGTCTGGATAAACAACGCATAGCTGATGTTACGGAACGGAGGACAACTAAATTTGAGTTTTTTTCTTCAAAATTCTAAGTTTCAAAGAAAATCCTTGACGGTATACAATCGTTTTTATTTCACACATTATATATGAAAATAATTCTGAGACTGTCTCCTATCAGGCATATAGTGCTTTTTTTTTTTTTTTTTTTTTTTTGGTTATCTTATATTTTTGGAAGAAATTGCTTTTGACTTTCGTCTATTGTAGTTTCACTCCAAAAGGTCAGAAAAGAAAAAAACAAATTTCTGCTTGTAGTTAAGTGTTCACTATTTAATTGTAAAATTTCAAGAATATTAATAAAGATTAACCACTTTGATTTTACAAAAAAATAACAGAAAAATCGACCGCGGAACAAAATTTCTATCTCTCATTTTCGGCCGATTTTACACAAAATATGTTTTAACTCGCTGTAAAAGATAGTTCAATAGATAAAAAACACATAAAAATTACATAGTCAGAAAGATTATTTCATTTTCTTTCCAACTATATGAATATTTTTTTAAAATTGGGCCTGAAATACGCTAGTAATTACTTTTTTAAGCTGATAAGGTCAAAATTATGAGAGATTGTTTACATTTGAAAATCAAGTAAATTTGACAATTTTCTTTTCAAAATTAAAACTTGGAGCAAAATCCCTGACGGTATACAATCGTTTTTATTTCACACATTATATATGGAAATAATCCTGAGTCTGTCTTCTATTACTGGTATAGGGTTTTTTTTTTTTTTTTTTTTTTTTTTTGCTTCCTTCAAATTCACTCTATTTATTTTCATTTTCATGGGGCCTAGAAAGAGAAAAAAAAGGTCCTGTTTGTACTTCTAGGTGTCTTCTAATTGAGTGTAAAATTTCAAGAATATTGATAAAGATTATCCACTATAATTTTAAAAACAAAGTAGCGTGTAAAAATTAGTCTTTAAAAAAAATGTCATATTTTATGTTTTCCTTTTTTCGAAGCAAAATATCCTTTTAACTTGCTGTAAAAAAATTATTCAATTGATAAAAACACGTAAAAAAATTATTCAATTGATAAAAACAAAAAACAATAAAAACACGTCAAAAAATTATTCAATTGATAAAAACACGTAAAAAAATTATTCAATTGATAAAACACGTAAAAAAATCAATGATAAAAAAAAAAATTATTCAATTGATAAAAACACGTCAAAAAAAATTATTCAATTGATAAAACACGTCAAAAAAATTTATTCAATTGATAAAAACACGTCAAAAATTATTCAATTGATAAAAACACGTCAAAAAAAATTATTCAATTGATAAAAACACGTCAAAAAAATTTCAATTGATAAAAACAAAAACACGTAAAAAAATTATTCAATTGATAAAACACGTAAAAAAATTATTCAATTGATAAAAACACGTAAAAAAATTATTCAATTGATAAAACACGTCAAAAAATTATATATTTAAAAAGATTTTTCTTCCCAACCATACCAATATTTTTAAAATTGGTTCAGAAATACTCGAGAAATTGCAAATTTTACTGATTAAGGTCGCAAATTTGAAAATGTCCGCATTTATCAGCTAAATGCTTGTAATGCTATTTAATGGTTATGCAGATAGGTCTCACTACATCATTATGTGAACTTGTTATGGTAAAATTTCTCGAGAAAAAAGCACAAAGTGACACAGAAGGAAAACTGAAGTATAGAAAGTTAAAAAAATAAAAATAAATAAATAAAAAACAAAACAAAACATCTGGTTAGCAATATGGTAAAGACTACATTCATTAAAAGTTTTTTTTGTTTTTTTTTTCTAACAGGTTGAAAAGCTGGATGAAATGGTCACTGAAATGGCTGGCTTCAAAAAGTAAGTTAAATTACAATTTTTAAATCATTGTTTATGAAAATATACAACACAAATATGTTTACTGGCCATTGTGCTTTAGTCAAAAGGATTTAGAATCATAATTCCTAAATAATTTATCTTTTGTGGTGTCGTAAGTGATATCTTATTATAATGGAGATTGTGTGTTTTTCTGTCTGTAACCAAAACTATATTCTTACTCAAGTCACAATTCTCTTAGTTATTGACATCACATTCTCCATGATTTTATTTTTATCTAAACCGCAATTATTAATAAAATTGTCTTACATTATTAATACTGTTAACTATGTCTACATACTGACAACATGCAATTATATGTATATATACAACAAAATAGCGGTTTACAGTGTGAACGGGAAGGCTAATTTGCATATTAATATTAAAAAATTGAATTTAATAAATATGTGCTTAGTACTATTGATTTCTAATTGTTTGGTTTTATTTTAATGAATATAAGCAAGTCTCTTCAATGAATCTTAAATGAAATCCATTAACAAGATAAAATAACTGCCATTTTATTATTTACTTCCTCTTTTAACTAAATACTTAAATTAGAAAAAATAACAATGAAAGACGAGAGTGATGGAAGAGTAAGTTTCAGTTATTCCATTTTTTATTATACTCTCTCTGTTTCAAATCTTTTATTATACTCCCTCTGTTTCAAATCTTTTTATCTGTATTCTTATTTAGTTTCATTAGCCTTTCTAATTTAATACAATATTTTATTACATTAAAACTTAAATACTTGCACCCAGAGGGTGCATATATTTGCTAGTAATAATGAAATAAGTTGGTATTATTAAATGCACACAAATTGTAGATTCTGTGTTCTGACAGAATAATTAATCAAAGTTATTAAAATTTTCTTGAAAAATTGTTTCCTTTTGTTTAATCCCTACTGTGTAGACAGTTCACCCAAAAGAGTTAAATTAACTGGCCCATTAAGATTTTAGATTGGAAAATTTTAAAACTTTTAGGAAACCTTTTCATCTCTTATTTTTAGAATCACTGAAATCAAATGTATAAATTGAAAAACTTACACTTAGTTATCTCCTCCTGTGGTCAGATATTCCAACTTACAAAAATTGGAGTGAATGTGAATGCTGACCCCAACACTATTAAGTTGCAGAAATGTAGTTGGGGTTAAACTCCTCCTATTTTGACCTACGTGGGTAGTAGTGCACTGTAACATTATGCTTTTATTACCCCTTACCACTATCTTCAACTTACTCTTGCTTCTTGTGTCTACAGGAAAAGTTAGAAATAATTAGATTCCCAAATAAAAATGACTGAATTAATAAAAAGGATGAGTTCCTAGGAAAATGTATGCACAGATTACGCAATGCATTGGAATACAATTGCTTTATTCACTAAGAGTATTTTAACTATTCCACTAACAAGCATGTTGCAATGTGTTGTTTTTGCTGTGTTAACATACATACAAAAATTGAATTGTTTCAATATTGATAATATCTTAAAGGCTTAAAAGAATTTTATAATCTGCTAATTAATGTGTTACACACTGGACCTGTCAAAGAACAAAAACACTTGTATTTAGGAAAATGTAAGATGAGATGTTTATTCCCTCGGTTGTGTACAGCTGAGAGTCGTTGGCAGGGTTATGCAAACGTGGAGCCTTTGGGAGTTCTTTTCAAGTGATCTTGAACCTGATCGTTGTCTCTCTAATCGATCTCTACGGGCTTCTTTTATTGTAGTCTGACTCCCGGTGTCACGCCTCTTTGTTTGTGACACCTACGTGTTTTTTCTGTAGACACGCCTCTTCGCCCACGCAGGCTGTTTTCATTGACTATGGGCTACGCCTACAGATTTCTGCACCTAAATCATGTCAAATGTTCACTTGCATTTCCAGGTGCAAAAGGTCAGGTCAGGGCCACATACTGTTTTCGTTTCCAGGCTGCACCTGACCCCCATGCACTTCCTATTCAGCCTGGTTCTTGGGTGCACTGATCAGACAATATATTACAAATGTAATTAAAATCTGAAGCAAAAATCATCAACATGGAAACCGGAAAAGAAATGAAAAGATTGTTTCATTTAATAATCTTATTTTTATAGTATCATTATTTTTATTTTCTTCTTCCATCATAAATGTTTTTGTCAGGTTTGAAATGAAAGAAAAAATGCATTTGTTGAACATTCATCATACACATACCTTCAAAGTAAATTTTTAAAAATTGAACAAAAAATGTCCAAAGTGTTGATTCACTTTTAAATGTTTTGTTCTTAGATTAATGATTTTTAGTTACTTTTTTTCCTGGAAAAGTCAATATTCCATTTAGTTGGATACAAATAAACATGCAATTAATATTTGTTTTAAAAACAGAATTACAGAATTAGCAATTCAAATTTATATGCAATTAATGTTTGTTTTAAAAACAGAATTACAGAATTAGCAATTCAAATTTATATGCAATTAATGTTTGTTTTAAAAACAGAATTACAGAATTAGCAATTCAAATTTATATGCAATGATTTATTTGAAAAAAAGGTAATTTATGAGGAAGTGCGTCCCGATCTCCTGCCTCAAGAGTTGCTGCCCGGTGACTATTAAAATAACGACCCAGCTCAATCTATTCAAAACTATCCATCTATCTATCTATGTCAATTTGTTCATATTTATCTATATTACTTTAAATACTAAGATTTTTTTTTATTCATGTTTGTTTAATGTCTTGTTTTTAGTTTAAATAAACAAGAATTACGACAAAAAAAGCCCCCCCCCCATACTTGTCGAAAATACTATCCCCATTTGTTTGTTTATCTATCTATATATCTCTGTCTATTCAAAACTATATATCCATCTTCATATCTAAACAAGAATTACGACAAATTACGATAAATAAACATTTGGCTGATGAAAAGGAATGTCTTAAAAAAAAAAAAATGAAATTCAGCAGTTCCCAGAAAAAATTTTTCATTCAATCTGCTTGTTATTTTCTTTTTTACAGGAACTATTTAGTATGTGGTCAGACATATAGTCGAAAGGTTGATGTTGATTGCTTAACAAGTTTAGCAAGTTTAGGAGCTACGGTTCATAAGGCAAGTTTAAAAAAAAACTTTTTGAAAGATTGCACATGTATTAAAGAAAAAAAGTATTGTCAACTTTTATTCCATTTTATTGATATCTCTAATTAAGCTATTTCTATTTTTTGATTTTTTTTTTTTTTTTCTTTAATTGATGATTAATTTTTAACATTTTCTTTTTTCTAGCTCTGTTCTGATATCCGTATCTTAGCCAACTTCAAAGAACTTGAAGAGCCTTTTGAAAAAGATCAAATTGGTAACTTTTATGAATATTTTTTCTTTGTATTTTTCAGTTATTACAATTTTTAGTTTTATTTTTCAGTTATTACAATTTTTAGTTTCTATTTTTCAGTTATTACAATTTTAGTTTCTATTTTTCAGTTATTACAAATTTTAGTTTCTATTTTCAGTTATTACAAATTTTAGTTTCATTTCAGTTATTACAAATTTTAGTTTCTATTTTTCAGTTATTACAATTTTTAGTTTCTATTTTTCAGTTATTACAATTTTTAGTTTCTATTTTTCAGTTATTACAATTTTTAGTTTCTATTTTCAGTTATTACAATTTTTAGTTTCTATTTTTCAGTTATTACAATTTTTAGTTTCTATTTATTAACGTACATGAAATGGTTTAAGAAAGCAATTGTTATTTCATGTTAAAATGTTACTTTAATCCTTGATGACAATTTGATTTTAATCCTTCTGATCTTCCTTGATTCTGATCCACAGTTTGATTCTTCCATTAGCACCAGATTACAAAAATGATTGGTCAATTCTGTTTTTATAGTCATGTGGCAATTTAAAATGAAGTTTTTTTTTTTTTTTTTTTTTTTTTTTTTTTTTTTTTTTCAAATTCAAATCCCCCTCATCCTTGTGAAAAATTAATCTCTCTCTCGCCCTATACAGTATCTTTCTCATTACCATATCTCGCCCTATACAGTATCTTTCTCATTACCATATCTCGCCCAATACAGTATCTTTCTCATTACCATATCTCGCCCAATACAGTATCTTTCTTATTACCATATCTCGCCCAATACGGTATCTTTCTCATTACCATATCTCGCCCAATACGGTATCTTTCTCATTACCATATCTCGCCCAATACAGTATCTTTCTCATTACCATATCTCGCCCAATACAGTATCTTTCTCATTACCATATCTCGCCCAATACAGTATCTTTCTCATTACCATATCTCGCCCAATACAGTATCTTTCTCATTACCATATCTCGCCCAATACGGTATCTTTCTCATTACCATATCTCGCCCAATACAGTATCTTTCTCATTACCATATCTCTCGCCCTATACAGTATCTTTCTCATTACCATATCTCGCCCTATACAGTATCTTTCTCATTACCATATCTCGCCCTATACAGTATCTTTCTCATTACCATATCTCGCCCTATTACAGTATCTTTCTCATTACCATATCTCGCCCTATACAGTATCTTTCTCATTACCATATCTCGCCCTATACAGTATCTTTCTCATTACCATATCTCGCCCTATACAGTATCTTTCTATCTTTCTCATTACCATATACCTCATTACCATATCTCGCCCTATACAGTATCTTTCTCATTACCATATCTCGCCCTATACAGTATCTTCTCATTACCATATCTTACCATATCTTGCCCCAGTATCTTTCTCATTACCATATCTCGCCCCTATACAGTATCTTTCTCATTACCATATCTCTATTTTATTGAACACCAGTGACATGACCATCAATGTATCTATTTGATACATATATACATTATCTATTTCTTTATTAAATTTTTTCATTTTTAAATTGTGGTTATCTTTTCATTTTAAAAATTCAATTTATTTTTTAAGAATGCTAATCTACAGTTTGTATCCACTTGTTCAATTAAATATATTTTATCCGACCTCCATTTTGTCTTGATATAATTTTTAAAATAATGCAATTACGGGTGGGGTGGGGGCTGTTAAGTATCTGGCCGCCTTCCTTGGCCAGTTGTAAAGAATTTAAAGTAGATAAGTAAGTCCTGAATTATAGAATCCTTCGGTAAGTGAATAAGTCCTGTGATATAGAATCCTTCGGTAAGTGAATAAGTCCTGTGATATAGAATCCTATGGTCCGTCGTCCAAGAAGATCCAAGTAGTAATGCTTAGGTATGACCAGAAAAGGCCAGTATAAATAATAATATCAGTAGCAGAATACTACCAGTGGTTGGTCAATAGGTTGGTCACATGGTTATTGGCGAGTCTATAATTAGAAGTGAACATCTGGCATACACCTTATAACCAAAAAACTCTAACAGGGGGTAACTGAAAAATTCTTGTTTCAACCCTGAAGAGAATGAATAACCCTTTTTTTTTTTTTTTTTTAAAAAGATCAAAGAAACTTCAGAAACAATTTGTCAATTGAACTGGATTGTGTGATAGCATGTACATTTCTTGGCTTTTAAACTGTTCCTTTCTTGGTTTGGTCAAGAATCTTTCAGCATTCCCTTGTAATGCAGCAAACTATATGTAACTAATGTGGTATTAAAAGAATTTTATAATCTGCTAATTAATGTAATTAAAATCTGAAGCAAAAATCATCAACATGGAAACAGGAAAAGAAATGAAAAGATTGTTTCATTTAATAATCTTATTTTTATAGTATCATTATTTTTATTTTCTTCTTCCATCATAAATGTTTTTGTCAGGTTTGAAATGAAAGAAAAAATGTATTTGTTGAACATTCAAAGTAAATTTTAAAAATTGAACTAAAAATTAAATTAAAAAATAATTTAAATAAACAAACTCCCCCCCCCCCAAATCTTATTTCCTTCGCCGAACAGCATAAAGGCCCCAGATGTGTTTGTTATTATTCACTAAGCGCCTCCCTTGCCTCATATGGTAGAGATGCTAGTATCATTAACAGGTTAATTTCGCAGGGATTTCTCGGTCCTGTATCGTGGCTGAAACAGTATAGTGTCTAAATTATCCTGCTGAAGTCCCGGTTTCGATTTCTGTCGGAGGGAAATTGTTAGTATATATCGCTGATGAGACTTAATAAAGTGAAACAGTCTGTACGATATTCTACACACCGAGTAATTCTTTGCGAAATTCACTTGTCATTGTTATCTTCTATAATTATCGAATTTATGCGATATTCGTATTGAAATTGCCTTCAATCAAAAATATAAAATTCTACACACCGAGTAATTCTTTGCGAAATTCACTTGTCATTGTTATCTTCTATAATTATCGAATTTTATGCGATACATGCGTTGTAAGTGCCTTCAAGTAAAAAATTAATATATACTTTATTCAGCAACGTTTCTAAATAAACAAACATCCAAAAATCTTATTCACTTCGCCGAAGGGCATACGGTCTGTTTGTTGTTATTATTCTCTCAATAACGCCCCCTTACCTATTATGGTAGAGGCGTGAGTATCATTTGACAAGCTTAATTTCGCTAGGATGGTCAGCTGTGTACTGTGGCCGAAGCGATAAAGTGTTTCACTGTGTCTGCTGAAGTCCCGGTTTCGATTTCTGTCGGAGGGAAATCGTTAGTATATACCGCTGATGAGACTTAATAAAGTCGAAACAGTCTGTACGGTATTCTACACATCGAGTCATTCTTTGTTGGGATTACACTTGTCAAGTTCATTTTCTATAAGAATAGTATCGAATTTTATGCGATACATGCGTTGTAAGTGCCTTCAAGTAAAAAATTAATATATACTTTATTCAGCAACGTTTCTAAATAAACAAACATCCAAAAATCTTATAAAATATTTAATATATATACTTTATTCAGCAATGCTTCTAAAAAATAAACAAACATCCAAAAAAAAAAAAATCTTAAATTAAAAAGATTATTTATTGTGCATTGATATTATAGGTTCAAGTGCCATGCCATACAAGCGTAATCCAATAAGAACTGAACGTTGTTGTGCTCTTGCTCGACATTTAATGGCTTTATTGCCAGATGCTTTGATGACTTGTTCTGTCCAATGGATGGAACGAACAATTGATGATAGTGCAAATAGGTAAGTTGGGGATTTTATTTTTTTATTTATGCTTTCATTGAAAGCAATTCAATATGAGTATTAAATGAATGATGAATATATTTCAATATCCTTTATATTTAAATTCTTTTTTTAATTTTTCAACCTTTGTTTGTAAAAATGACATGAATAATTTTGATGTAATGAATATGTAAATACCTTGGTACCCCCCTCACTATAATCTGATTGGACAGTGTCATGTATAAATAGGTAAGTTGTTTTTTTTTTTTTTTTTTTTTTTTTTTATGCTTTCATTGAAAGCAATTCAAGGTAATTATTGAGGAAGTGCATCCCAGTCTCCTGCCTCAGAAATTGCTACCCGGTGACTATATAAATTACTCATAAATTACCCAATTCAATATGAGTATTAAATGAATGATGAATATATATCCTTTATATTTAAATTCTTTGTTTTTTTGATTTTTCAACCTTTGTAAAATGACATGAATAATTTTGATGTAATGAATATGTAAATACCTTGGTACCCCCTCACTATAATCTGATTGGACAGTGTCATGTATAAATAGGTAAGTTGTTTTTTTTTTTTGTTTTATGCTTTCATTGAAAGCAATTCAAGGTAATTTATGAGGAAGTGCGTCACCGAGACGACATAGCTGGGGACGTTATTTTAATAGTCACCAGGTAGCAATTTCTGAGGCAGGAGACCGGAACACACTTCCTCATAAATTCTTTGTTTCTTGATTTTTCAACCTTTGTAAAATGACATGAATAATTTTGATGTAATGAATATGTAAATACCTTTGTACCCCCTCACTATAATCTGATTGGACAGTGTCATATATAAATATTCAACACTGTTGGTACAGGCGCCTAAGCCTACCAGCCTAAACTTACTCGCCAGACTACACCAGAATGGTTGTACAACTTGAAGCTTATGGTATCATATTGGTATATAATCTTCCACAAGTTCATAAAAGCTTTCATTGAAGAGACAAACATTGATAATAAATTATGATGATGAAAGACTTCTACATTGCTATGGCTTTTGTCCTGAAAATGATTGAAAAAAAAATTCAAGAATCTTTATCAACTTTAGCTATTTAATATAAATGCCTATACAAGAGGAAGTATCATGGGTAATTGTATCTAATAAAAATTGAGAAGAATTGCTATTAATATTATAATTGATAAAACCAATGATGTACGGATTCTTTAAGATTTCTTGATTTTTAAGTGTTTTTTTTTCTTTTCAAGCTTTGTTTTAAAGTTTACCTAATTTTTTTTTTAATCTTCAGTATATTTATCTAGTATTTATATATATATGCAATATTTATATATATATGCAATATCTAGTATTCAATATTATTAATCATAATACATATTTAAATCATAAAAATATCATAAAAATGCATATATATATGCAATATTATATATATATGCAATATCTAGTATTCAATATTATTAATCATAATACATATTTAAAATCATAAAAATACATAAAAATGCATATATATATGCAATATTTATATATATATGCAATATCTAGTATTCAATATTATTAATCATAATACATATTTAAAATCATAAAAATATCATAAAAATGCATATATATATGCAATATTTATATATATATGCAATATCTAGTATTCAATATTATTAATCATAATACATATTTAAATCATAAAAATATCATAAAAATGCATATATATATGCAATATTATATATATATGCAATATCTAGTATTCAATATTATTAATCATAATACATATTTAAAATCATAAAAATATCATAAAAATGCATATATATATGCAATATTTATATATATATGCAATATCTAGTATTCAATATTATTAATCATAATACATATTTAAAATCATAAAAATATCATAAAAATGCATATATATATGCAATATTTATATATATATGCAATATCTAGTATTCAATATTATTAATCATAATACATATTTAAAATCATAAAAATATCATAAAATGCATATATATATGCAATATTTATATATATATGCAATATCTAGTATTCAATATTATTAATCATAATACATATTAAAATCATAAAAATATCATAAAATGCATATATATATGCAATATTTATATATATATGCAATATCTAGTATTCAATATTATTAATCATAATACATATTTAAAATCATAAAAATATCATAAAAATGCATATATATATGCAATATTTATATATATATGCAATATCTAGTATTCAATATTATTAATCATAATACATATTTAAAATCATAAAAATATCATAAAAATGCATATATATATGCAATATTTATATATATATGCAATATCTAGTATTCAATATATTTATCAAAGATTTCTTGATTTTTAAGTGTTTTTTTTTCTTTTCAAGCTTTGTTTTAAAGTTGACCTAAAAATTTTTTTAATCTTCAGACGGTTGAGTCTTCCAGAAGCTTTTCTCACTGCAGATATTCTGCTGAGTACATTGCAGAATGTTTTTGAAGGATTTGTGGTTTATCCTAAGGTAAATGATTCAGCTACTTTCTCAAAACTTTATTGTAAATGTGTAAAAGAATGGGTACAATTTTTCTTTCAAAAATGATTTGAAGAATATTATTTAATTTATATTAAAACTAGCAGATTTATCCATTGTTGCCTTGGTATCAAATATGTTTTAGTGAAATGAAATTCACACATGATTAATAATTTATTTACAATTTTTACTGCAAATGCAGTTAATATGGAGATTTCTTAACATTGGGCATGATGAATAATGTCATTATTCAATAGATACTCCAGCAATATGGTTTTGTTTATGAAATGAGACGTCTTTTACAACTTTGTGTAAAAAGATAAAGCGAGACGAAGACGATGTAAAAACACAACTTACTTTTTATTCAAGTTTAATAATAATGACAAACGCAGACGACAGACGCAAACGCAAGGTTAGTTGATCACGTGGTGTCTACGAGATCTTAACGAGCTGAAACAAAGATGATGTAAGGGGGACAACTCATCACAGTTTATTTACACATTACTAATACAAAGCTTAACAATATTTGATAAGTGAACCCTAAGTGAATTTGAATATTAATTTTAATGGCAGCATATGCATATATATATTTACCAACCCCTCCGCACGAGCAGGATGTGACACAAGGTCAGTTTCTTAAGCGGAGTTTAACAGGTTTGAATTCAGAGTTTTCCTTCTCCTAGACGGGTTACCTAGCCAGGGTTAAAGAGCCCAGTCTGCCCTGCTATTTATCCATAGCTGGAGGGAGAATTGGATTCATACCTTTCCCAAGGGTATTAGCGCTATATGAGATTCAAACAGCTCCGTCCAGGAATTGAACTCGGGTCGACGAGTCCATTTCCTATGATTCTAACCATTAGACCACGCGCCTCATATAAAATGATGGCCATATTGATACTTCTGGAAATGTTCCAGCTGCTAACATATTGATTCCTATAGAGGATAAACAAATTTTTATTGTCCAAGAAACTGCCAACATAAGTATGTCATGTCATCTTTAGTTACATGACAAGGTCGAAATCACAATATTCAAAATTAATGGAAATGCTATGTTTTTTTTTTTTTTGTTTTTTTTTTTGTGTGTGTGTTGTTTTTTTTAACATAGGTTTTCAAATTAGAAAATAAATAATTTCTGCATCACCAATTTTCAAAAATGTATAGTCCCAAATACTGCCTCAAAAGTGTTTCATGTTATTTTGTTTCCTTAAATGTTGAATACCATGCCAAAAACCCTACACAATCAAACACATACTAACAGAATGTAGCAACCTAAAGCAAATAAGAAAAAATACTACCAAACAACAAATCTAAAACAGATATTCTACCAAATAAACCCAGAAAAACTACTTGGATACATAAAAGAAGCACACATCTACAACAAAATCTAAAAATCTTCCCAAAAAATGAAAACACAAAAATATATGTTAACAAAAACATCTAAAAGTTTCATTCACAAAAGAAAATGTTAATCTCTTTTCCTTAAGTTTGGGAAAAGGATTGTGTTGGTCGTGTTTATTTTTATTTTGATATAAAATATAGAATTGTATTCTATAAGGGAGATAACTGTTAATTAAAGAATACTTCTCATGTATTTTCAATCAATTATAATATAAATTCTATAAATAGTATGACTTAAAATGTTAAGTCATGTCCTATTTATAGAATAGATGATAAAGACAGCTTTTTAAGTGGCTGTTTATTAATGCAGCTTTTTTAAGTGGGTGTTTATTAACGCAGCTTTTTTAAGTGGCTGTTTATTAATGCAGCTTTTTAAGTGGCTGTTTATTAATGCAGCTTTTTAAGTGGCTGTTTATTAATGCAGCTTTTTTAAGTGGCTGTTTATTAATGCAGCTTTTTTAAGTGGGTGTTCATTAACGTGGCTTTTTTAAGTGGGTGTTTATTAATCTTAATTTTCTTTTAGATCATCCAGCGAAGAATCCACCAAGAACTTCCTTTTATGGCTACAGAAAACATCATTATTGCCATGGTTAAAAATGGTGCCAATCGCCAGGTGAGAGGAAAAAAATTTTGTTTTTACCCGTATCATCATAAGTATTATGCAAGGTTTGAATTTATTTTTTAGAAATATATATATATATTTTACGAATAAGATTTTTGGATGTTTTTTTTTTTTTTTTTTTTTTTTTAGAAGCATTGTTGATTAAAGTATATATTATATTTTTGCTTGAAGGCAATTACAATGCATGTATCGCATAAAATTCGATACTTTTTCTTTCTTTTTTTTTTATAGAAAATGAACTTGAAAAAAAACTTTAAAAAAAAAAAAAGTATCAAATTTTATGCGATACATGCATTGTAATTGCCTTCAAGCAAAAATATAATATATATATTTACATTTTCAGGAAGTTTAAATTTAATTTCCTCAAAATTATTGTCTTGTTCTTAATACAAAAGGTGCTCATTGTGGTTGGCCAAGTTTGTATTAGGAAAAATAAGTGTTAAGCGGTGCTGTAAATTTGTTTTGATGTATTTTTTAACATCCCTCCACTCATAATCTATTAATAATGGATATTCCGGTTTTTGTCTGTAACAAAAACTGCGTCACTGCTTACGTCACATTACCCAACACATAATCCAACGTCATAACATAGAATAAATATACTCAAAATGTGAGCATGCAATGTTAGACAATCCTCATTGTTTCAATAAATAGATGCCCAGCGTTATATATTCATATAGATTGTTTTATTCTAATATAATATTTAAAGTTATCGGAACTGTTTCCATTTCAAATTCTTTCTTTCTTTCTTTCTTTCTTTTTTCTTTTTTCTTTTTTTTTTTTTTTTTTTTTTACTCCTTTAATAAATTTGACGATTTTACATACTTATGGCACACACTCTATGACATTGAATTTTCATCTCCCATCCCCTCAGGCAATATCTTTCAAAAAATTATTTTTACATCGCCCGGAGGGTGTATTTTATTTTGCTAGTACATATAAATATTGTTAATGATTTTTTTTGTCAACATATGTATTAGTGAATTTTACTATTTTACTAAAATCTTCTGATTTTACTATATTCCGTAGGCCCAATATTTTGGACTGAGTGGGGACATGTTAGATGTTAATAGTAAAAAGCTTAATATAGTGACTATTCACAACTTTGATTGGATTTTGACAAAGATGTTATCACCTTGGAGAGAAGTTTGCATGTATTATGTGCTTTTTTTATTTTTTTATTTTTTTTTTTATTTAAAAAATCTTTTTATTTAATTAAAAAATTCTTTATTTATATATTTATAACTCAATGATTCAAAGGAATAAAATTGACAATTTTCTGATTTCTATTTCTGATTTTGTGCTTTCAGGAGTGCCATGAACAGATCCGTGTATTGTCTCATAAAGCTGGTTATTGTGTCAAAATGGAGGGAAAAGACAATGATCTTGTAGAAAGGATTCGGGAGACTAGTTATTTTGCACCAATCAAAGATCAATTAGATGATCTTTTGCGACCAGATAGCTTTATTGGACGAGCTCCCAGTCAGGTTAGCAACAAGCTTTTTTAAAATTTTAATAAGTATTCATTGTAAGATGCATTTAGAATTTTTATTAGTACAGAGTAATGATGCTGATTTTTTTTTTTTTTTTTTTTTTTTTTTAATTGAAGTTTGATGTATGTCAAATGTAAGAGTCGAGCAACTTGAATATTTTCTATACAAAAAGAAATGCTATTAGAAACATACACTTAAAGGTTGAGAAATGTTTGTAATTGTAAATAGGTGTTCAATTTGTTCTTGAAAAAGCAAAACTCTGTTCTGTGTTTTGGAATTTTATTAAGTGGTAATAGTTTTTATCTTTGAAGTAAAGATAGAAGATTTTTTATTTTTGAATACTTTTTATTTTGATGTCTCACTATTGATTAGATGGAAACTTTATTTTAGTGGGAATGAAACAATATATGAATCTGTTGGCTTCCCAATGTAACAGCAGTCCATGATGATATTGATGCTTCTATTTAGGAAAGAGTGAAGAATTCTAATTAGCATTTCAGATTAATCTGTTAAGAATATGGATGCTTAATAGAATATTTAGTGTGAATGTTAACCCTACAAACTTATCATACAATTGCAAAGTGGAAATTTGTTTTATTCTTGGAGAGCATTTTTAATATATTGCTCTAATCAAAACCTCGTTATGTGTCAAATTTTGCTGGGTTACAGTATATGAATGATAGGTACCACCAATTTTACCCTGTGAAATTTACCCCCCCCCCCATATTTAACACAATGAAACTTGTAGAGAATTTATATTATAACTAATTATTACCTTTTTCTTTGCCATTAAAATCTTCCATTGTCAATAATTTGGAAGACCTCAGTAATATCAAGAAAGAAAAGTCTTAATACAATGAATTGATGTTTCTGTTAAAACAAATTTGAAAACTGGAAATCATATCTGCTATTACAAAAAATAACAAAAAAAACAAACCCTAAAATTTTCTGTATTATTTAGACTCTTTGAGCTATCCTCATTTTTATTGTTATATACATAACGTTTTGGCTGATGTGTCTTCTAGCCTTCTTCAGAACAAACTACCCCAATCGATTAAATAAAGGGTTCGGTTTGAAGTTTCGTGAAGGCTCCCAAGTTTGACAAGAAACACCTGAACAAGGTCGAAGGGCACATTGGCCGTAACGTTTAGTATATAAACGTTATAAAGATAAGGACAACAGTCCTAAAAATCTAAATACAAAATTATCAAAGCTTCATAGAGAATGTTATTTTCCATGCAGGAGAGAATATTATAACTATGTTGGATTTTTTGTTATTTGTATCTGCATGACACTTTCAGTTAAACAGACAAATTTAGTGATAACAGCTTTTTATATAAACGAATAATCTTCAATGGAGATTATTGCATACTATTATTATGAAGTTGAAAATTCTACTAGAAATTGGTTTATTCTCTAAGGGCATTTTAACATTATTGTGTTAAAAATCTTGCTATGATGTACTGTTTTTGCTGGTTTACTGAGAAAAAAAAAACATACAGATATCACATTATTATATAGTCTATTGTAATGAAAAAAATTTCATAAAAGTGAGAGAGACTATTTGGAAAAATTGCAATAAAAATGTTGAAAATGCAGGGGTTGAGAATTAACATGGGGAATATAGGGATTAAGTTAACTATCTTATGAATTTAATATTAAAGTTCAAGGAAATTGTGGATGTAATGAAAATGACATACCTTGAGGCTCAAAGCGTGCGTGAATGAGTCTGGCTTGCAGGGTAATCACGGGAAGGAAATATGGCTGCTGTAAGCACTATATTTTAACGAAGGGTGATCTCGAACCAGCGAGAGTGGGATTGCATGTATGCAAATTCTCTCGAGATCAGGCGTGCATATAGGCATACGGCAACGGCTAGAGGGGGTGACTATTACATCCGATCTCGAGAAAATTGTAACAGCTAGCGGTAGTATTTTGGCTCTTGCGACGGGTGGACGACTCAGTTGGGAGAACGTTATTACAAGAGAAATGGATATCTTTGTTTATTGTAAAGATAATAAAAGAATATTATTATTAATTTTATATGAAAATAAAAACTGTGAATGTTTATAGTGAAACAAACTGTTTATTTTATAAGATGGCTTTTATGCATTGGCAAATTACAACTTTCTGGTTGACAAAAATGATTATTTAAATTTCAGTGGATAATAATTCTTGGTGAATATTTACAAGATAATCAAAACTGATAACATTCCAGGAACAATCAAAAACAGGAAATATGAAATGAGAATTTTGAGACTTTAATATCAAATTTTGGATTTATTTTCATTAGTATTAAAAATCGAAATTATCAGTCATAGTTTACTAAAAGTTGCCAAACAAAGAAACTGTGATATAAAGATAAAACAAAAGAAACTTAACCTTCGGGTGCCATTTCTTTTCCTAGCCCGAGGTAAGAGGAGTTTCATTTGTTTTATCTTTATATCACATTATGAAAATTCTACTAGAAATTGGTTTATTCTCTAAGGGCATTTTAACATTATTGTGTTAAAAATCTTGCTGTGATGTACTGTTTTTGCTGGTTTACTGGGGAAAACAACCATACAGATATCACATTATTATATAGTCTATTGCAATGAAAAATAAAGACAAATTTTTTTTGAGTAGAGATTTCACAGAAACCCATAATAAAACAACTATAATCATTTATAAGTGATTAAAATACTTTATTTAATTTCTAAAATAAGTCTCTCAATTTTATTATAAAATCTCTATAATTCTATGTATAAATTCTTTGAAAACTGACCAATGTATTTTAATTTTTTTTTTTTTTTTTTTTAATATTGCATTCTACATACATTTACATTGGATTAATAGGGCCGGGTTAGCTCAGTCGGTATAGTGTTCGGCTAGAAACCACATGGTTTCTAGTTCGATTCCGGTCCTCGCCAACTCAGTGTATGAGTAGCACTGGGATCTGTGTGGTAAAGTAAGGAGCTGATGGTAGGTGTGGCGCTCCACCTCAGATGCCAAAATACAATCTCCTTGGTCTGGCGCTAGTGAAAAGGGGATAGACTCCCTCGCTGACTTTAGGCCGCCCCGACGACTTTACTTACATTGGATTATGTTCTAGTTTAAAAAGTAGAATTGATTTTATTTTTTTTATTTTATTTTTTATTTCTTAAATTTTTTATTTTATTTCAGGTAACCAAATTCATCACATCAGAAGTCAACCCAGCACTTGAACCTTATGCCTCTACGATGGAAGGAACTGTCACTTTGAATATCTAAATTTTTCAATAAGTCTTTCAATTCATTTATGGCATAGGGTTCTATTTTTTTGTGTTTGTGGACCAAATTAAATGCCAACAAGTTATAGTTTGAATAAAGCAAATGAATATTTGTTAGCAGGGATCTGCGTGTTTTTTTTTTTTTTTTCTTTCAAGGCAACAGTATGAAATTGTTTTTCTAAAATTATTTTTAGGTTAAACTAAAAACTATTTAGTTGAGAATGATGAGAAAAAATCCAATCAAAATTTATTATTTTAAGAATAATATACATTTGTTGTATATTTTCAAAATGCTGGTAAAATGCAATATTTATAACACAGTCTTTATCCCAATCTGACTAAAAATAAACTCTTCATATTCATAACTTCAAGTGAGGAACAATATCTTGTCTATTTTACAAGGAGAATGATGGAAACACTAATGATTGAATAAAATCAAAATCTTCATTGTTTAGTTGTTTGTCTGGAACTAAATTGTGTATGGATATGTTTTGGAATAAGTATTTTTTTAAAAATATCACATTTTATTTTTGTTTATTTAAAACTGATGTTGGGTTTTATTGTAACAGTTGTGGTCCATAATAATAGCAATGCTTTTATTTATGAAGGAGTGAAGGATTCTAATTAGTACATTATAGTTATCTCTGTTAACAGTTTGTATGATTAAAAATTATATTCAGCATGAATGGCCTCTATGAGATTAACATTCTGTTGAAAATTGTACTGGAAGTTACTCTATTCTTTAAGATGTGTAGTTTTCACACGCACACATAACAATCAGATTTTTAGTTATATATATATATATATATATATATATATATATATTGTCAAATTAAAATGCCTGAAATGTTTTATCAGTTTTTGGATTTGTTTTCTTTATTACTATCCTCCCTTTATCTTATGTTGATATCTACTTTCAGTAATCTTTGCATTTAATGCACTGGTATTTTATATATATATATATATATATATATATATATGTGTGTGTGTGTGGTCTGGTTTAGCTCAGTTAGTAGACCATCCACCAAGGGACCACAAGGTTTCAGGTTCAATACTGGTCCCTGCCAACTCAGCATATGAATAGCACAAGCTTAGGTAATCTGGTAGATGTGGTGCTCCACCTCAGCACACTCCTTGGTCGAGCTCTAACAAAAAAGGATAGACTTTCTCACTGTCAGGCTGATACCGACAATAGGCCATTCTACCAACTTTACTTAAATATATGAAGATAGGAGGGTTGGAGTAAAATCTGATAGTATGAGATAAGGTAAAGGAAAAGTGGACAAGGTAATGACTCCAACAAGTAGAAGTAGGAGAGAAATATTTTGTCCTTTACACGAAGAACATAATCAGTCAAACTTTATTCAAAACAAAGTACATATATTTGTATTTATAGAAGAGAAAGTGAGTTTGTGGTGAAATTGAGGGGTGGGGAGGTTAGAGAGGATTTGATGGAACAGAGAATAACATCATATAAAGCGGAGGGGGAAGTTCAGAGGATAGTAGTTTGTTGGGAAAGGGGGGTGGTTGGGAGAACTGGGTTAAAATTCTTGGTAGGGGTGAGTCCTGATTTATTGCATGGGGATGATATGGAGGACGGTGGTATTGGGTGTCACTAAATTAGGCAGTCAGTTTTATGGTGGGTTTGAATGGAATTTTGATTCTTTGCAAGGGGAAGAGACGAGATGAAATGGGGTAGGTAATCAATATTTATGTAGTTGGCTGGGGAAGTTTTTAAAATTTTGGTGTTGCATTTTTTAACCATATTCTTGAAGGATCTTAATTTCGTTTTCGCGAATTATAGTTTTTGCGATTGATATATCGAGGTTAAAAAATACTGGTCTTATGTTGAACATATCTATGTGAGCTAATGTTGCTGATTCGCATAAATGTTTCTTATGTATTGGTTTGATGAGTCTGGATTAGAAGAAATTGAGTGAGTGATTTTGCTCTACAATGTGTGTGTGAATAATGCGTTACTGTGTGTTTTTATCGATCTTTTATGCTCCTTGACATGATGTGTGAGACTTTGTTGAGTTTCTCTGACGTAGCATTTGTTGCAGTTATTGCAAGGGATGGTATAAATGCCGGCACTGGGGGTGTCTGGAGCATCTATGCGTGTGGAGGAGTTGGCCTGCCACACAGGAGCTAAGCAGCTCAATAATGAGATAAACAGGACTGCAGAGCGACAACGTCTTCATCATCATGAACAACCAAATGTAGATGGGAATTTCCCCTGCAATGTGTGTGACCGCATCTGCAAGTCCAGAATTGGACTAATGAGCCACCATAAGGTCCACAAATGAAGATATGGAGTGACGTCATTGTTGTCTGCGACAGACTTCCAAAAGAAGAAAAGATTATATATATATATATATATATATAATACTTTTTGATAATTGCACCTTATAGTCGAGCAGATATAAGGATAAATTTGGAGAATTTGTTAGACTTAATATGCTTTCCGCAGAAGTTGACTAAGTGTAGCTATTTAGAAAGCTTAGCTTAGTCTAACACAAGATTACAATTGTTGAGACACTCTGAGGATCAAATTTACTAAGTACAATGACTTGAAATCTGCTTTCTCACTATTGGTCTAGATAGCTATTTTGTGGATAGAAAAATCACATTTGATAATGTAAGAAAAATGTTAGTTCTTGTCTGAATTTTGTTAGACAGTCTTTTAATAATTATAGCCTAGAGTGGAAATGACTCCCATTGTCATGGTTAAAATATTTAGATGAACATTTTATTTTGGCTCCGTTAAGAAAATCTGAAGGGGTTATTTTACACCCTCAATACAAAGAAAAGAAATGAACAGTGAATTATGAAAGGCAAACCAACAAACTCTGGATGTCAATTACTTTGTGTGTGGAGGAGTTGGTGAGGTCCTTGATTGTTTGGGATGTGGTTTGTATGACTTTTATTCCTAGGGCTGTTACTTTGTTATGAAGTGGATTGTTTTGTGTGTGGGTAGGTAGGGATAAGTGTCTGTGGGGTGGACTGGGGGTGTTGGTAGTGGTGGTATTTTTAGTGTTTGAGTATATTTTGAGGGCTTTTTTCTTGGCATTTAGGATAAAATATTTAGGGTATTTTAGGATTTTGAGGGAGTCTTGAATGTGTTTGTATTCTTCATCTAAATATTGGGGGCTGCATATGCGTAGTGCTCTTAGATATAAGCCTATTATATATATATTTGTTGTTGGTATAGGCAAACCAAAAAACTCTGGATGTCAATTACTTTTTCAGTTATTTCTACAAAAAAACGAATTATTTGCTGCTTGCAACATGTGGCATAACATTTATTGTTATAGTTTGTTTGTTTTGTTTTACGGCATATCAACCTCAATGGGTCATTTAATGCCAATAAAGTTTTGAAATAAATCAATTCTTAATGGATAAGACAGGTACTACCACTCCGGGTCAGAGTGGACCAGGGAGCAATGGTGATGAAGGGGTGCTCCACATTCCCCAAACCTCCAGAACTGGAACCTCACCATCAGATAGAGTTTAACGTCATTCCCAGGACATGTAGACCTGCAGCCACCGCCTTCTAGCACCCATATGATAAAAAGGGGTTGGGGCTTGCCATAAGGGCAATAGAGTTGGGAAATCATATAGGTGCTAGGGCTTGACGTGACCAACCGATTGATCGGAGGGGGCCTCTCCAACCGCCCGTCTAGCCCAAGATAGGGCCAAAGTGGAGTATTACATGTCATGAACTGCTCATCCACCTGGGCTCTATCCTTAAGCATCACGGGTTGCCACCCACGGCCAACAGGTGGCCCCATTGGGGGAGTCTTACCCCTCTGCAGAGGTGCAGTCGGTGCATTCTAACGCCCCAGCTGACAGGGCGGTATTGTTATAGGATATTGACATAACATCCAGAGTTCAAATTGTAGACAAAGCATTTCACTTGGCACTAATGCCCTCGAAAAAGGTAGGAATCCATATCTTCACCAATTAGCTATGGATAAACAGGGAAAACTGAGCTGTTTATGTTGTATACCCTTTTTTACTTCTATTATTCTTCTGCTCATCTTTGGTATCTTACGTTCTTCTTCTAGCGTCTCTTCTAACATCTCTGTTCTTGCTGGTTGGTTGTCCTTGATTCATTTCTTCCTCTAGATCAGTCTTGTTGCCGAGACATTCATCAACCACAAAACCATATTATTTATTTAAACCTTTATTTACTTAACTAAACCTATTTCTCTAACTAACACAACACGCATGTGCAGTGAGCCTCCGCTAAAGCAGATATATCTTATCTGCCTGACGTCCAAGCTGAAACTGAAGACCCAACAGGTCCCATGTGACTTCACATATTTCGGGCTTTCTGTAATATTCCATGGAAAGTCCCGCCCGTGATATGAAAAGGGGCCATCCCTTCAGAAATACAGGGGGTTGACAATAATCCATGCATAGATTATGTAACATTTAGCCATGGTATGGCAACTGATCTAGGAGAAAGAAAACTGAATTCAAACCATCTGGAACTCCATTAAAAAATAAACCTTATGTTGCATCCTGCCCAAGAAAATATTTAGCAATTCAGATACATAGAAACAAGGGATGAACAAAGGACACTTCAAAGAAACAATTACGTGAAAAGCAGCAACCACCAGTAATAAACTCAGAAATGATCATATCCTACATTATGTGGGGATTTTTTGTCCCCGGAAAAGCACTGTCTAGACCCTACGTTTTGTAAGAGAATAGACCGTACTTTGACGCAGTGAGGAGATGGGTGCAGCTTTGAAGAAAGGAGACAAACGACCTTTTATAAAACAAAATGTTTTCTTACATGTAAAACATAAAACAAAATCAACAGGGGTATCAATATACATAAATGAAACAACCAAACGACTATAAGGAATGTTCATAGAGTTCAGTTCAAAGTTAAGAGTTCAATGCGTTTGGTTGGTAAAGAATATTTAAGGAGAATTGAATATGTCAAATGGGTTAAAAGTGAAGGTTTGCAGATAAAATTGCCTGCGGAAAACTTAGCTGTTATCCTTGATATTACTGTTCCACGTAACTGGTTTGGCCCTGAAGAATTGGTTATTAGGTGTGCGTTTGCCTCTTGATTCCAACGTGTTGGGGTTCCTGGTCGTCGCCGTCTGGGCTACTGACGATTGAAGCTAGCAACGCTAGAAGCAAAAAGACCGAATTCTTCAGGGACCCTTCTTTTATAGTGATGTGACCCTAAGGCTACTGCTGTGACTGAGGCATGAGAATATGTGCTGTATATACTGCATAAGGACAGTATTCAAAGTGAACCCTGCTAATTGCCAAAGTCAATACCGATTATAAGAAAACATGAAAAACTTGATAGTATGTCAACAAATTTGATGATACCTTTTCAAATCTGGTATTACTAACAATGCATGAAGGACACATCCACATTTATGGAATGAAGATGAAATAATAGACAAAGAGAAACATTAGTGGGTCATATTGAATGAATCTGCACATTTATTTGGCTCAATGACAACAGCAGACATAGTTTGGGGTAACCCAATTAATAATTATATTCTTTGTGAATGAAAATTGTCAACCAGCTTCTCCTCTTTCTCCTTCCTCTTCTTCCTCTTCTTTCACTTCCTCTTCTGCTCTATCGACACTGTTACTGAAGAACAAAAAATGCAGTCTGTCGTTCAGGCTAAAATAGGTCGCTTTCATAGTCAAATAAAAGTTGCAATGCACTATGGGTAGTCACCCATAATTCCTCGCAACCTCTATAAAAAGTCCATTCTTCCCCCTCCAATTTCTTGACACTTCTTACTCAGAGTGGGCATAATGGTGTACCACATTCCTTCTTCCCCCAACCACATTACTTTCCTCGCCAGGGACAGTTTCGCAGGCCAGGCATCTAGGACGCTTTGAGTCAGGTAAGTTTAATTGTGTGGTGCATCTGCCGTTCGGGACCCTGACCCAACTACAGTGAAACATCTATTTGATCTATAGATGGGACCCTAATCGGTACTACCACTCCAGGTAAAATGAACCTGGAAGTAAGGGTAATAAAGGGGTACTTCTCAACCCACCCCATCAGGAGGCATGTCATCAAAAGTTGATAAAGATGAGTACCATCACTTTTGGCATCTAAAATATGTTCACCCTCCTTCAAACTTAATCCTTAAAATCACCCAACATAATCCAAGCTAGTCAATATGCAATGAATTCCCTATCCACACACTCAAATAGAAAGTGTGCTACCATGGTGACAAAGGCAGACAAAAATCCCTTTCTGAATACTGAATCATACATCCATGTGGTAGAAAAAAAAGGGACCTATTCTCGACCCTCTGGGGGACATACATCCCAGCAAACCTCATGACACAGTGAACATGACACTACATAGTACACAATGTCTTAAGCTTACATAGATACAAATATACACTCATGTTGTAATGGTTATCATTGTAGGAAGTGGACAACAGTTTGACTCTACAACTTTTAGTGTAATAGAGGGGTGTTGCTTTAGAGATGGATTGTCTAAAATCCGGACTTTAGTGCAAATTGACATAGAAATTATTTGAATGAGGTAAAAATGTTGGATCATATGACCTTTAGGCACCCCCTTTTCGATCTCGTTTCATAAGGACATTTTTTTCATGATGACCCGTCGGAAAACTTTTTTACTTTTTTTCTATAAAGAGTCTGAATAACTATATCAAAGAAATTGTATAACATACAACACAGTAGTTTTTTTTAGGAAAAATTAATGAAATCGGAAATAAAAAGTGCAAAAAAATGTCATAATATTATTATTTGAAAATTTTTTTTTGCTTTTTTAATTGGTATGTACCATATTCTATTAAATTGTAAAAAAAAAAATTCTTTTTAAAGAAATTAATTTCTAAGAGATTTTCAATCTTTTGTGTGCTTAAATATTTTGTTTTCTGCGTGAAATAAATTAAATTTTTTTTTTTTTGCGTGAAAAAATCGAATTTTTCACGGATATTTAAATATATGAATTTTAGAATGTTAGTGAATTTTGGCGTTTTGATAGATTATATTTTTAATCATGTTTGTCGTTGATCATGAATTCTAGTCAATAGTTTCCTTATTTTCTTTTTATTTATTTATTTATTTACAATTTTCCAGATTTTATTTTCCAAGCAAATTGAAATCGGAAAATAGTTTTACTTATTTATTTTACAGACGCTTAAGTGACTGTGGGGGAGAAGAAAAAACCCCACTGAAAATCGTATTCTCTTTTATTTATTCATTTTTATGAAGCAGTTATGAAAAAGAACAATAAAACCTTTTCTGGTACAAGATCATTGTGATGAGATAACTTGTGACGATCGAACATAATGTACATTAATAGCAAATAGCTTGCAAGGTTAGAGCGCTAATAATTAGGACTCTACGGCAGGCGCCACGAATATCTGAGTTGTATACATTTTGTAACTATGAAGAGATTTCATGTCATTTATCCGCAGTAACTACTCGATAATTCTCCAGATGGTTATTATTGACGATGGCAATAATGACACAACCAATTATTAATTAAGTTTAGCTTAGTTTAGTACAAAATAAGAAGTATGACGAACCCAGTGATAATCGAACTTACAATGGTAACCATTTACGCTATGCGAGGCATCGTTAGTAACAAGTGTTTTTACCTAGCTTTCGGTGTTTTACTGTAAAAATAAATTGAATATTCAAGTACTCAAGCGAAGACTTTTGTATTAGTTTAGTAACGATTTAAAAAGGTCATAAAAGATGCATTGTATGTAGTTATTTTAGTATTAAGTTGTACAAAAGAAAAAAAAAAGAAGCTGCCTATATGTAGTCTAGCGGAGTAGGGGAGATAACTCTCATTGACTTTTTTGGAACTCTTTTTCACCGGTTACGAAAAGTTATAAACAGTCAAGTTGGCCAAGGGACAGATTGTTTACGTTTTTTTTCCCATTGAAAGGTTTGTTTTTTTCTTTCTGTATATTTATTTAATACTTCATTAAAATGAAGAAAAAAGAAAAAGATTATAATATTGCAAGTAAATTGAAAAGGCATGCTTTTAATTGCTAGAGAAGTTTCTCCAGACCCCCCCAAAATTCCCTAAATGTTGTAACGTAATTGATTAATTATAAAGTATTGGTTGATTGAAAAATCTCCCTATGAATTCAATACTGAATCACACATTAAATAAATACAACTACTGATCTTAATTTAACTTCGTTTTGAAAAAGACAAAACGAAAAGACATTTGATATTTTAAGAACTTGTAGATTTTTGGTTTTAATCGCTTATGGTACTTTTGGCTTTTCCTCATGCTGGGTGGACAAAATTAAAGAAAGAAGCCGAAAAAAAGAAAAAAAAAAAAAAAAGTAAAATAAAATGGTGCAGAACAGAGAAAAAGCATTACTTAATAAATATATGCACATTAAAATGTATATTAAAATAAATAAATAAAATATATTTTGTATCATAACGTAACGGGTGCAAGAAAAATAAAACATTTATTGCAAAAACACGGACATAAATGGGGGTTCAGTTTATTTTATGGTAGGAATTTACGAGCAAATAGTCCTTTATTACCGCCCTTTCTACTAGTCAGACTTACATCTAAAAGTGGTGTATATCTCCATTTTGAGTTTGGCCATAGAGATATTTATTGTTTTATGTTTAGTCTAAAACAAAACAAAACAAAACATGCACAACTTTGGAAGCGTGGTAGGTAATCCCAATTTTGTATTTTCGATACAATTTTGCCCCCCCCTCCCATCCCCCCATTTGAAAAAAAATTGCCAAAATTTGCGAATTATCCGATTAATCAATGCTGAAAATTTCATTAAAATCTGATAATTCCCTGATTTTTGTTAATTTTTTTTTTTTTATTTTGCAATCACAAATGTTACATTTAGGGTAATTCCATGTCAAATCATCCAGAAAAAAGTAAAATTGTCACCCACCCCCATCAATTTTTCTGAAATTTTTTCTAGGTGTCGACTATATTAACGTTAGAAATCCCCAAAATTTGAGCTTCCATTTCCAAAAATTGGAGGAGTTATGTTGATTTTTAACTCCAAATTTGATGTGGTTTTCGAAAAATGGGGACTTTGTCATCTATTTTGGTCTGTAAAATGAGTTCTAGAGCTTCCCTACTACTAAAAATTGTTTTTTAAAAGCATTTCAGACAAAAATTGCTATCAAAAATAAGTCAACCAATTTTAAGTTATTGATGATTTTTTATTTTTTCCTAGCAAGATCAATATCCCGACGTGGCACTGCATCTATGACAAATTTTCTTTTCTATTATTATTTCACATATATTGAAAATTATTTGTACCAAAAAAGATAGTTTGATATTTGCTCAGAACCGAAACTACAACATCAGTTAAAATTTTGCAAATCAGAAATCAATAATAACTTAAAATTGGTTAACTTTAAGACATTTTTGACAGCCGTTTTGGATTCCTTGGGCTAAAATGCTCTTAGAAATCAACTTTTAGTCGAGTAGGAAACTCTAGAACTCATTTTACAGACAAAAATAAATTACAAAAAGTCGCCATTTTTCACAACACCCTACCAAATTTGGAGAGTTATGTCGATTTTTAGAATCGATATAACTCCGACAGTTTTTGGATTAGAAGCTCAAATTTTGCGATTGGCTAACTTTAAGATAGTCCACACGTGTACAAAATTTCAGAAAAATTGAAGTGCAAAATATTAAAAAATATTTGCAAAATGTTGTAGCCTAGTTCTGAGCAAATATCAAACTACTTTTTCGGTACAATAATGTTCAATATATGTGAAATAATAATAGAAAAATCGTTGTCGTAGATGCAGTGCCACATCAGGATATTGATCTTGCTAGGAAAAAATCAGAAATCATCAATAACTTAAAATTGGTTGACTTTAAGACTTTTTGGTAGCATTTTTTGGAATCCTTGGGCAAAAATACTTTTATAAACCAGTTTTGAGGAGTAGAGAAGCTCTAGAACTCATTTTACAGGTTACAAAAAGTCGCCATTTTTCACCCCCCCTCAAATTTGGAGAGCTAAAAATTGACATAACTCCTCCAATTTTTGGAATTGGATGCTCAAATCTTTAGAATTGGCTAACTTTATCATAATCCACACTTCAACAAAATTTCAGAAAAATAGAAGTGGGGTGGGTGACATCGCCTGGATGATTTCACATGGAATTTACCATTTATTTTGTAAAAACAGATTTTCAATAGCGTTTCAGGCCAGATGCAATCGAAATTGACCGAAAAAATTGTTTTATTAAAAATAAATTACATGTGTAATATTATTTTGCTTTTTTTTTTATTGATGCTCATTATGTTACTAATTTTTGACTTAGACAAAAATTTGACCTTAAATAATCGATTTAATTAATTTTAATTTGTTTTTAAAATTTGTAGCAGCCGATTTTTTGGTTACCTAGATCTCAATTTTTGAGTCTGGTTTGGGACAATACTGACGACGGCCATAGAGATATTTATTTTCTATGTTTAGTCCAAAACAAAACATGCACAACCATGAAAGCCGTGGTTCTTTTAACTTAAACTGTGTACATTTATGTTAGAATGTTAAAAAATACTGGAGAGACGAAAATATTTGCTCACCAAAAATACTACCAGAATTCTCAGCTCAATCCGATTTCTGTGGTCCCATCACCGAAACCTGTTAATGATCTATTGAAATTTCTCCATTGGGTACATTTTAGATACTATCAAGAATACATGGCATTGTCGGGAGGGATAATTTCAAATATAACTAACAAAACACAAACCAGAAACACATTTTTATTAATAGTTTCGGGTTTCTCTTCAGTCTAAATTAAATCTTTTTGTTTAAACAATGCGATAAATTTTGCACCAAATTTATTTTCCATTCACATGAATGAAACAATATTTCAAAATTTGAAATGAAAATTCATGTAAACAAAAAAATAATTCTTTATTAAATACATATTACTAAAATATTCTGGCACTTGTGTGGAATAGTCCACTGAAGAAATTGACATATTGTTCAAAGTTGTCCATTGTATATTACTACAGTCATTTCTTCAATGGGCTATTCTGGACAGATATTAAAATGTTTTTCAAAATTGTAGACATTAAATGTTTTGGTAATTTCAAGTTATTTCAGTTTTGTTTTATAAATTGTTTGATTTTATTGTAGATATGGTTGTTTAATGGAAGTGAAAGAAGTTTCATTGAATTAAGATGAATGACAAAAGATCAAATCGGAATGATTATTTCTATTCTTTTCTACTGGTGATTTGATAGAGATTCCAGAAAAGGCAAGGGTAAGTATTGTTACATACTCATATACATATACCTATGTTGGGTATAAACATAAGTGTTCTTTTACTGGAGAGAGAGGAGAGAGATAGACACAGGTAGATAGAGGGATGCATAACTTACTTCTTTGGCCATTGGTGATCTCTAGTCGTTTCTATTCTTTCTCTCCATGTTGAATTCTATTTCTAGATTCGTCAGTCTTTTTGCCAAGACATTCATCAAGCAAGAACACCATATTATTTATTTAAACTTTTATTTACTTAACTAAAGTTCTTCTTCTAACTAACACAACGCGTGTGTGCATAATGAGCCCATGCTTCTCAACGGACGTCCAAGCTGAAACTGATCGGTTAACTCGGTCCCACGTGACTTCACGTATTTTCGTGGGCTTTCTGTAATATTCCATGGAAAGTCCCGCCCGTGATATGAAAAGGGGCCATCCCTTCAGAAATACAGGGGGTTGACAATAATCTATGCATAGATTATGTAACAGTATGATTCTTTCTTAAATCAATGATCTTTCATTTTAAGATTCACTTTTTGTTAAGTATCTGGCCGTCATCCTTGACCAGTTGTAAAGAACTTAAAGTAAATAAGTAAGTCCTGAGTTATAGAATCCTACGTAGTGTCAAAAAGGTCCAGCGATATAGAATCCTTTGGTAAGTGAATAAGTCCTGTGATATAGAATCCTATGGTCCAAGAAGATCCAAGTAGTAATGCTTAGGTATGACCAGAAAAGGCCAGTATAAATAATAATATCAGCAGCAGAGCACTGCCAGTGATTGGACAAGAATATGGTCACATGACTATTGCCCAGTCTATAAATAAGAGTGGGTGTCTAGCACACACCTTATATACCGAAAAAATGTAATGGTTAGCAAGCTAGATTAGCAGACCATTGTTAGTGAGTTCGATTCTCACTGGGCGCCCCATAATTCTGGCCTTGTGCCGCATCTAAGCTAAGTTTAATAAATGAATATATATACCAAAATTTTCAACACTTTTTTCTTTCAATTTTAGTAGACTGTTCATTCTTTGCTTGAATAATGTCTCTTATTTAAGTAAGAAAAGATGATGTCTTCTTGATTATTTTTATCTGTTCTGTTACCTTTTTGAAATAATGGGAAAAAAGTCAATAGAAATGTTCCCATTCAAGTATATTACTGACAAAACTATTTGTTGGAGTTTTTTGATATAAGGTGTGTGACAAAAGCCCACTTCTACTTATAGACTCGCCGATAACCATGTGACCAACTTATTGGCCAACCACTGGCAGTACTCTGCTGCTGATATTATTATTTATACTGGCTTTTCTGGTCATACCTGAACATATTACTTTGAGCCTTCGTGGACGACGGATCATAGGATTATATCACTGGACCTTTGAAACTACATAGGATTCCAAAACATTGGACTTATTCACTTACCAAAGGATTCTATAACTCAGGACTTACTTTAAGTCCTTTTCAACTGGCCAAGGATGGGGGCCAGATACTTAACACTATTCATCTACAATTAACAACATATTGCATTGATCAGATTGAGTGATAAGGTCAATAATTGATGTACTTGCCAGAATTTACTTTGTGATGGTTTTCATAACTTCCTCTTAAGAAAATGACTAAAAAGATATTTCTTGAATCTTATATGTAAACTATCTGGTAGGAGTTTAGCCAGGTGTTGTTGACTACCTGTACTTTTACCATGCTTAACTTTATAATACTGAAATATTAAATGTACATAGAAGGGGAGGGGGTATCTTATATGACATCATATAGTTCTTTATTAAATCTGAAATTTGATTTATTATAATTCTTTCTTTCATTTTCCCTGTGTCCCAAACTCTAAATGATTGAAAATAAATAAATAATCTCCTTGGTCTAGTGCTAGTGAAAAGGGTATAGACTCCCTCGCTGCATGGCCGATACCGACATTAGGCCACCCCAACGACTTTACTTACTTACATTAGTTATATTTCCTGTTTAATAAAGCCTCACATTATCATATTAACAAGAGAGTTTCTCATTATCATTTTATACTAAAACTAGGTTGTTGTAAGACTACCAAAAATATGAAATCAAATTGTGTTTTATATAGAAGTAGATAATCTGAAGTGATAGAACAATCTGTATTAGAAGTAAACTGATATTCATCTTGTATTGAAAAAAGTTATCTTTTATAAGTTTTACGCTGGGAATTGTGTCATTAAAAAAAATTGAGTTGATTTGTTTCACACCATTACAAGTGTGAAAGATAATTGATAATTGAAAATGGTGAGATTTACAGAAGTTTTCTACAGTTTTCATTAGGTTCTATTATCACTTTAATCAAGGAATCAACATTTTTTATTCAATCACAGGTCATTTTTGTTCTTCTTATTGTTGTTATATAAGAGAAAGAAAAAGAGAGAACAAAGCTGATGCAACAATAGTCATGAGAATTTGATATTGATAATAATAATCTTATTATAATGGAGATTGTGGGTTTGTATGTCTGTAACCGAAACTATATTACTATTCAATTCACAATTTCCTTTGTTATTTACATCACATTCTCCATGATTTTATTTTTATTTAAACCTCAATTATTAGTAAAATTGTTTTACATCATTAAGACTGTTAACAATTTCTACATACTAATAACATGCAATTATATTTATATATTCAACGAAATAGCGGTTTACAGTGTGAATGGGAAGGCTAATTTGCATATTGATCTTAAAAAAATTTGATTTTAATAAATATATGCTTAGTATTATTGATTTCTAATTGTTTGGTTTTATCTTAATAAATATGAGCAAAAAATCTCGGGGATAAATCTTAACAGAAATCTATTAACATAAAGAAATAACTGTAATTTTATTCTTCTTCCCTATTTTAACTAAATAGTTAAATTAGGGAAATTTACCACTGAAAGACGGGAGTAAGGGAAAATGGTGGAACAGTTAGTTTCAAAGTTGTTCTATTTTCCGATTATACCCCCTCTGTTCCAAATATTTTTATCTGAATTCGTATTCAGTTTCATTAGCCTTTCTAATTTAACATGATATTTTATTATATTAAAACTTAAATACTTGCACCCGGAGGGTGCATATATTGGCTAGTAATAATAATATATGTTGTCTTTAAATATCCAAAGAATAAGATTATGAAGAATTTGCATATGTCACATGACTTATTAGAAGACCTACTCATCAATTCCAAAGGATTTTCCCAACCCTATTGCCCTTATGGCAAGCCCCAACCCCTTTTTATCATATGGGTGCTAGAAGGCGGTGACTGAGGGTCTACATGTCCTGGGAATGACGTTAAACTCTATCTGATGGTGAGGTTCCAGTTTTGGAGGTTTGGGGAATGTAGAGCACCCCTTCATCACCATTGCTCCCTGGTCCACTCTGACCCGGAGTGGTAGTACCTGTTAGGGTCCCATCTATGGGTTAAATAGAAAACATGAGTTTATAAACAAAATTGTATTATCCATTAAAAATGAAATTATTTCAAAACTTTGTTAGCATTAAACATTTTTTTTTACCAATAGAAGTATTCGGCATAAAATAGCCCAAGTGGTTGACATGCCGTAAAACCCAACCAACCAAGCCATCTCTCTCTCTCTCTCTCTCTCTCTCCCCATCTATGGGTTGAATAGAAAACATGAGTTTATAAACAAATTGTATTATCCATTAAAAATGAAATTATTTCAAAACTTTGTTAGCATTAAACATTTTTTTTACCAATAGAAGTATTCGGCATAAAATAGCCCAAGGGGTTGACATGCCGTAAAACCCAACCAACCAACCAAGAGAAAAAGAGAGAACAAAGTTGATGCAACAATAGTCATGAGAATTTGATATTGATAAGAATAATAATAATAATATGTTGGCTTTAAATACCCAAAGAATTAGATTATGAAGAATTTGCATATGGCACATGACTTATTGTTGGATATTGTACAAACGAAAATAGGAATTTCTGGTTAAATTAAAGAAAGAAAAGATGAAGCAGGGAGAAAATAAAGAAATATATAACAAAGGTCCGTTATCAGATCAAAAGATAAAGATGCGTAGGCGTGTCGTCAATACAAAAGCCAGAGGGTCGAGTTGTCAGAAGAGAGTCGGACAGTCAGACAGAAGACGCAAACAGGGAACAAGTGAGCGTGATGGTCACTCACGGTCACAGCCGCAGGCTGCGAGGCATCACCTAGCCACCCCACCTCACTATCGCCACCATCCCAACAGTAGGGCTAGTCATCGTCAACCCTCAGTCAAGTCATTGTCAATGCTTGCCACCCACTGTACAGCCGAGAAGAAGGAATAAAGTCAAAACTCCTACTATACAGCATGTGTTGTGATTTCATTAAGCGACCACTACATATATCGTATAGGGTTAGTGACGATACCCGCTACATATGCAGATACACGATTTAGCAGCATGAATTTGAAGCCGCTATATAACATATAGATTTTGATGCCAGTATGCAACATTATTAGAAGACCTACTCACCAATTCCAAAGGTGTTGAGAATGAAGCAATTTGATATTGATAATAATAATAATAATAATAATAATAATAAATGTTGGCTTTAAATATCCAAAGAATTAGATTATGAAGAATTTGCATATGTCACATGACTTATTAGAAGACCTACTCACCAATTCCAAAGGTGTTGAGAATGAAGCAATTTGATATTGATAATAATAATAATAATAATAATAATAATAATAAATGTTGGCTTTAAATATCCAAAGAATTAGATTATGAAGAATTTGCATATGTCACATGACTTATTAGAAGACCTACTCACCAATTCCAAAGGTGTTGAGAATGAAGCAATTTGATATTGATAATAATAATAATAATAATAATAATAATAATAATAAATGTTGGCTTTAAATATCCAAAGAATTAGATTATGAAGAATTTGCATATGTCACATGACTTATTAGAAGACCTACTCACCAATTCCAAAGGTGTTGAGAATGAAGCAATTTGATATTGATAATAATAATAATAATAATAATAATAATAATAATAAATGTTGTCTTTAAATATCCAAAGAATTAGATTATGAAGAATTTGCATATGTCACATGACTTATTAGAAGACCTACTTACCGATTCCAAAGGTGTTGAGAATGAAGCAGTTTTAGCAGCAGATTGTCAAAGCTTGAAGCAGGTAAGAACCGAAGAGAAAAGAGATTAGCAAATAGTTTGGCAACTATTGGTACCAAGCATTTCAAGAATTTGTTTCATCGTCAGCCCAGCAGGTAGATCATAGTTGGCATACAGATTAGATGATTTAAGTATGTGTGCTGTTTCTTTTATGTTGACTCACTTCTTGCTGGTCATCAACCTCAAATGACATTCTATCTATAGAATGTATATTATAATTAACTGAAAATAAATAAATAAATAATAGAAAGTACTCTATAGCATTTACTGGTTATCTCCCCTGAGAAATTGAGAGGCCCCCTCCGATCAATTGGCTGGTCACGTCAAGCCCTAGCACCTATATGATTTTCCCAACCCTATTGCCCTTATGGCAAGCCCCAACCCCTTTTTATCATATGGGTGCTAGAAGGCAGTGGCTGCGGGTCTACATGTCCTGGGAATGATGTTTAACTCTATCTGATGGTGAGGTTCCAGTTTTGGAGGTTTGGGGAATGTGGAGCACCTCTTCATCACTATTGCTCCCTGGTCCACTCTGACCCGGAGTGGTAGTACCTGTTAGGGTCCCATATATGGGGTAAATAGAAAAATGTATTTATAAAAAAATTGTATCATCCATTAAGAATTGATTTATTTCAAAACTTTATTGGCATTAAATGACCCACTGAGGTTGATATGCCGTAAAACAAAACAAACCAAACCCCATAGGAATTATAATGATTGAGGTAAGCATTTATGCAAATCCCACATCATTATTAAGATATAAATTGAATTGGAAATTGATTTATTTGTATTATTACTGTGCTAATAAAATTCACACTTTGATGATCCATTTTTGTTGTTCTATATATATATATATATATATATATATATATAGTATGAACAAAAAGTAATAAGACTGTGGCGAGAGAAACCACGAACGTAGTAGTTCGAAGCGTGCACGTCTGTGTTTGGCATGCAGAATGAGATCAGAGGTGAGTGGGGAGATTGAACTCGCATTCTCCTGATCGTGAGTCGTGGCCCGACGCATGGGAATGGCTAAACTATCCAGAGTGTCCAGGATGTGAAGGATTGACGCATGCTGATTAGTGTCGCACGTGCTGGTCAGCTCTCAGAAACCGTGAAGAAAGCTTGCAGTAGCATTTTGGCTGTGGTGATGAGTAGACGAGAGACAAGACTTTTTGATAGTATTGGTGAGAAGAGTGCAGCATTGCTGGGAGAGTAAAAACTGTGCCCCCCAGAGAACATTCTTATTACAAAGACAAACAGGAATATTTTTTATATGTTATTTATTCTCAACTAGTTTTGACCTTAGGTCATCGTCAGGAGAAAATTTCTTGTTTGAAGAAATTGTTTTTAGATTTTTTTGAAAGGGAGCATTATAGAAGAACTATAAAAATTGGAGTATTTTTGAGGGTTTGACATGCTATTAAAATCCGGGTAGAAGAGTGTGTTAGTAGTAGCAAGTCCATCTGTTCCGTGAAAAACCTCTTTGAGGTGGGTTATTTTTTGAATGCTCTTATATATGTGAGGGAGGGTTCTTGGGAGTTGTGTATATGCCCATATATATATATATATATATATATATATGGAAGTAAGATGAGGAAATTAATCCAGCAGTATGTGGAGAAAATTTAGAAACAAACACGGGATGGTATGATGGATGGAAATTTATAGTTGATGTTTGAACATTTCGGTTTTCAATGGAAACCTTCTTCAGGACTGAAAATGAGAAGAAAACAAGATGATGGATGTTTTGGATGCGTTAAATTAGAAAATTGTGTGGAAGAAAGATTCATTACCGTTAGTTGAGTGGCATTTATAGTTGAATGTTGATGATGTGATTACTGCATGCAAAAGCGAAAATTACTGATAGGAACATGTGAAATCAAAAAGCCAAATATCTTTAACATATCCTCACATCTAGGTAAATCAATAATTAATAGCTACAAAACTACAAACCCTGGCCATAGCAATAACAATACAACATAATATATATACATATGTATATATATATAATAAATAAGTAATCCACAGACACGTGTTTCGAAGTATCACTTCTCATCAGTGTGGTTATACATTAACAGCTACCCCTGGCCGGGTTTGAGACCCGAATGAACTTTCATTCGCCAATCCTCTTACCCGTGCGGCCAGAGTATATATATATATATATATATATATGTATAATATAATATATGCATAATAGAAAAGGTGACTTACCGGTGAATATGGTCATGATGGTTAGGTGGTGCAGAATTCAGGGGGGTAAGTCAGTGATATAACAAATACAAAGTGCTCAATACATAAGTAGAGAAAATTTATTATGAAACTTGAGTAGGTTATCACTTGTACCTATATTATAATATATATATATATATATATATATATATATATGTGTGTGTGTGTATGTGTATGTTATATAGTTTAACATTTAATACTTTTCTCATTTTTATACATTGATATTTATATGGAATACATCACACCTTTTCAGCATCTACTCGTGGGTCAATCAGGCTTGGCTTTTTGATTTCACGTGTTCCTATCATTAATTTTCACTTTCGTATGCAGTAATCACGTCATCAGCATTCAACTATAAACGCCATTCAGCTAATGATGACAAACCTTTTTTACACACATTTTTCTAATTCAAAGCATACAAAACATCCATCATCTTTTATCCACATAAATCCTTGTTTTTTCTTATTTTCATAGTCCTGAAGAAGGTTTCCATTGTAAACAGTATTCTTAGATGGCTATCAAAATGTGGCAGATACCAGAGGAAAGCTGGACAGTATATGAGCCATGTTCATTATGACAAAAATAATAAAGATGAAGAATTGGTTTAAAAAAATCTGTATAATTGTAATTTTGCCACTATATCAGAAATTCAGACATGATATTCATGATGATATTGTCTTGGTTTTGGTTTGATTTTGTTTTATGGCATATCAACCTCAGTGGGTCATTCAATGCCGATAAAGTTTTGAAATAAATCAATTCTTAATGGATAATACAATTTTGTTTATCAACTCATGTTTTTCTATTTAACCCATAGATGGGACCCTAACAGGTACTACCACTCTGGGTCAGAGTGGACCAGGGAGCAATGGTGATGAAGGGGTGCTCCGCATTCCCCAAAGCTCCAAAACTGGAACCTCACCATCAGATAGTTTAATGTCATTCCCAGGACATGTAGACCCGCAGCCACCGCCTTCTAGCACCCATATGATAAAAAGGGATTGGGACTTGCCATAAGGGCAATACAGTTGGGAAAATCATATAGATGCTAGGGCTTGACGTGACCAGCCGATTGATCGGAGGGGGCCTCTCCGACCGCCCGTCTAGCCCAAGATAGGGCCAAGGTGGAGTATTGCAAGTCATGAACTGCTCATCCACCTGGATTCTATCCTTAAGCATCACTGGTCGCCACCCACAGCCAACAGGTGGCCCCATTGGGGGAGTCTTACCCCTCTGCAGAGGTGCAGTCGGTGAATTCTAACGCCCCAGCAGCCAACAGGGCGGATTATATTGTCAATTTTTATTGAAAGTATTTTATAAAGTATTTCTGGATCATTGTCTAGTAATCTATTTATGATTATTAACATTGGGATTTTATTTTTGTTATATTTGCTCATTATTACAGTAAAAACTTTTCTTTAATAATTTTTCATTTAAAGAATCTGTTTATTTTTCTTTAATAATTTTTCTTTATTATTTTTTAAAATTTTTCTTTAATGATTTTTAATTTAAAGAATCTTTATTTTTAAATATTGATATCAATTTTTCAATAATTATTTTCAGCTTGGGAGATGCCGAAGTGTCACAGATTTTGAAAAGATGAATCGAGTTGGTGAAGGAACGTATGGAATTGTTTGTGAGTATTTTTTTTATTTCTAGTCCAACTTAAATTCACTTCCAAAAAGAAATGGAATATTTTTATGGAACAAAACATTTTTACCATATCAGTAAAATGATGGATGGATGTTTCATTATTATGTCATCAAAGTAACATTGTTACATAATTATTGGATACCTAATGCTTTTATAAGGTATTGTAGAAATTATAATGGCGATTAGTACAGCTGATGGCTTTGAGGGTGAGTGATGGCGCTTGACCTCGATCTCACCTTGCGTTCTGGGGATGAATCGTGAGAACCGGAACCCCATAGAAGGCCCTCTTCCGGTTTAAGGAGTAATCAACTCAGTTAGTCAGTTAGAAGTTAGAAACCGAGCTAGCAACATGTAAGTCTGACTGCGCAGAATGTCTGGTTGGGGATTTATAAATAAAGTAACATCAACATAAATCGAAGTCTTGTGTTTATTACCAAAAACTAACAATGACACAGGGCTTCTGATAAGGAGTGATCCCCAACAGAAACCAGACCCGATGTCCCCAAGAAACACCACGACAAGACCAGACCAAGATGTTAGAAGATAGAATAGCAAATCCGTCCAGAAGAGAATACGACCAGAGTAAGAAGTAAGAAAGGTATGTGACATTATATGCTGATTGGGTAACGTGAAAACCCCAGTATGTAACAACATGTCAAGTATTTCTTTTATGTTATCTCTCAGGATAATTGAGATTATTTGGCAGTATCCATCTCTCTAACATGAAACAAGTTGGACTGAGTTAAATCATATCAGTTGCAAAGAATGACCCTTAATCTGACCTTGTTTTTCATTAGTGTTTATAAATTAAAGACAATTTTGCTCTTTTCAATTCCCTCCTTTACTTAAAATTTCCACTGCACTTTTACTTTCATCTTGTTGTATCCCGAGATGTAGGATATACAGAAATGATAATAAAACAGAGAATATGTTTATTGCGACTCCTACTTCGCCGCTTATATCTTTTCCAAAGTGTATGAACGACTTTTCGTCTCACGTAGTCTAACTCCCTCTGGCATAGAATAACAAACACCGTAGATAAGGTAATCTCTTTATTCCTTTCACCAGAAAGTATAAAAAACTGAAATAGGAAAGAAAACAGGTTTATAGAATAAGCTGCAACACATGGGATGGTACAATGTCTGAAGAAAGCAATGGATGGGTGTTAATAGAAAAACTCGGAGGCAGTTCATAGATAAAGACAGTGAAATAATAATGACATACAATAACACCACCAAACAGGCTTAGAAGTTAAGAAAGGTACAAACGAGGGGGGCAGAGTCTATGAGAGAAAGTCAATCGAGTGACAAGGGAGTGAACATTACAAAATCTTTCTTAGTGTACAATGTTCAGCGAAACGTCAAATAATATAGTCAGATACACAAGGTAAAAGTCTATTACAAAATTTAATAAGAAGGTTACTGAGAGTCAAGTGACGTACCTGTTCTCTTTAAGGAAGAACACAGAAAACGAATTGAATGCGTGTGGATTAAGCGTTGAATTTACCGCTGAATAATGGTAACTGAAAAGGGCGGTGAAAATGCAAGAATAGTCCTGTTTAGGAAAACCACACAGTTGGTCTAAGGGACGTAACTCTTACCGCAGAATCGTAAATTACAAGCCGAGACAATGTTAACAATAACAATATTTGTTCTATTTATTTTTCACTGACAGGGAACACAGTGGATGGGTTTGGATTAGAGTTCTGGCTTGATGTTAGGATATAAGTGTGTCACCTACTTGGTTCTGATCTGCTCTGCCGTCTTTCCCCCCCTCCTCTTCAGAGAGTCCGGTTCGAATCGTTAGGGGGAGATAACTCAACTAAATGAATCAACTAAAGCTAAGAATAAAAAAAACAAAAAACAATGACATTAAAAAATGATAATTCAATAAATAATCATCTGGACAATAAGTTGTATTTTGTTAAATTATGAATGATTTGTGAATATACTTAATTTATCAATCATATAAATGCAATTGTTCCTATTAAGAAGAAGATAATTTTATTGAATTTTATCGGAAATCTGATAGAGAATTATCTTCCCCTACCGCTAGAGGGTGAATCGCCAATACGAGGTTGGCACCAGAATCAAAACTTCACTTATCAGGGAGCAGTTACCGAGGGAAGTCACAAAAATAAGCATTCCCTACACGTTACTTGTCTGTAGGCCCTCGACCTGGATGGAGGCGTTTTTTAACAGCATACTTTCTGAAGGCCATTTTGACAGCATACTTATCAGAAGGCTGAGGACCTAAATAGTCAACTTAGGAAGGGCCCCATTCACCATCATTTAAAGATTGTTACTTAGGCGAGTAGCTTCCAAAAGGCATTCCCTACACTTTTTTAACCTATCGTACGAGAACTGAGCAAAACGGACGCGTCTCTACTGAAACTCTACAACCACAGTGACCAGAATACTCCTGTTAGTGCCACTTCTCCAACGAACAGTATTTCACCTCACAAATAAGTCTTGTAGCAAATGCCATTAAAATTTGCAACATATTCTTGTAGTATTTGTCAATACATGTATCAAATTTCCATTGTGTGTTTGTCTTCTTTCATCCAGACAATTTGCCTACAACTGGGAGATTTAAGAGGGCCCCCCCCCTTAATCCCGTAATTCCTTTTAATTCAGTATATTTTTTTAATTGGACAAAAGAGTATAGGTACTAATTTTTTTTAAATTACACAAAAAGTATTTTATCATGAATTTTTGTATGATTTAAGATGTGATACTGTGCTTGAAGATGAACATGGTCAGAATAAATAAATAAATAAGAAAGAGAGTAGGTTAAAGTCAGGCATAAGTAAAAGGGGTGGGTGGCTGACCTTTTTACGAATCCAAAGATTAGGTTGTAAAGTTTAAAGAGACCTGTATGCCCACCATGAAATGGGACCACTTGGTGATAATATCTTAGGCACCCAGGTATTAAAAGCAAAAAGGATTTTTAGGAGAAATTCTCTTTTGAACAAAATTAATGATCAACGTATTGAAGATGTATTGTCTGAAAAAATATTTAAGTACTTTAATTTTAAGGGTTAATGGCGACTAAAAGTCTGCGATTTATTTAAGTGCTGGCCATTTGTGTGGTCCGGAA
>CM042166.1:40991905-41130606 GCA_023376005.1 Doryteuthis pealeii | reverse complement strand
AGGCATTCCCTACACGTTTACTTGTCTGTAGGCCCTCGACCTGGATGGAGGCGTTTTTTAACAGCATACTTTCTGAAGGCCATTTTGACAGCATATTTATCAGAAGGCTGAGGACCTAAATAGTCAACTTAGGAAGGGCCCCATTCACCATCATTTAAAAGATTGTTACTTAGGCGAGTAGCTTCCAAAAGGCATTCCCTACACTTTTTTAACCTATCGTACGAGAACTGAGCAAAACGGACGCGTCTCTACAGAAACTCTACAACCACAGTGACCAGAATACTCCTGTTAGTGCCACTTCTCCAACGAACAGTATTTCACCTCACAGATAAGTCTTGTAGCAAATGCCATTAAAATTTGCAACATATTCTTGTAGTATTTGTCAATACATGTATCAAATTTCCATTGTGTGTTTGTCTTCTTTCATCCAGACAATTTGCCTACAACTAGGAGATTTAAGAGGCCCCCCCCCCCTTAATCCCGTAATTCCTTTTAATTTAGTATATTTTTCTAATTGGACAAAAGAGTATAGGTACTAATTTTTTAAAAAATTACACAAAAAGTATTTTATCATGAATTTTTGTATGATTTAAGATGTGATACTGTGCTTGAAGATGAACATGGTCAGAATAAATAATAAATAAGAAAGAGAGTAGGTTAAAGTCAGGCATAAGTAAAAGGGGTGGGTGGCTGACCTTTTTACGAATCCAAAGATTAGGTTGTAAAGTTTAAAGAGACCTGTATGCCCACCATGAAATGGGACCACTTGGTGATAATATCTTAGGCACCCAGGTATTAAAAGCAAAAAGGATTTTTAGGAGAAATTCTCTTTTGAACAAAATTAATGATCAACGTATTGAAGATGTATTGTCTGAAAAAATATTTAAGTACTTTACTTTTAAGGGTTAATGGCGACTAAAAGTCTGCGATTTATTTAAGTGCTGGCCATTTGTGTGGTCCGGAGAAGATGGTTTGGGGAAGGGGAATTTGACATAAATACAACTAAACTCGAGCCGTAAGGCAGTTAGAACCTGGGGATCGAAGGGTTAAGTTCGCCAGTAGGGATAGCAGTAATAGCCAGCTGGATAGACAGCGAAAGCATCACACACACTCTTCTTCCGTCCGCGTCTTGTTTACACACATTTGTGGTTGTTGTTGTTGTTTTGTTTTAATCCTTGTGAGCCTGTTTTTCTGACTCGTGCCTTAAATTCGGCCAGCACATAATTCACAACGTTTGGGGTCCATACAAGTACATCGAAAGAGCAGAGTGCAGAACAGGTCTTCTCACAAAGACAACAAGGATGAGATGTTTTTAACATATGGTCTTTCTAAAGTATAATTATTTTTTGACCAAAGAATAAGAAATAAAACAGCACTGCTCATGTGACTTTCGGAAACATTTTTTCATCCTCAGAATTGCGGAGACATGGAATAAACTGCCCACGTCTGTTGTAGGCTGCCAAAGCACTGAATCTTTCAAAGCCTCCATACTTCCTGTAGTCCGCCGACACTATACCTGATGCCACTCTCCACATACATATGCACACATGCACACACATACATGCATATTACTACTGTAAACTGTTCATGTTCCTGACACTAATACATTATTCTGTGTACTTGACATGAGACTTTGATGAGTTGTGGTGCACCTGAGCACTGTACACAATAAATTTCATTATTATTTAAAAATATAAGAAAAAAAAAAGAAAAGGAAAACTGAAACAGATGAGCTGAACATTTTGAATAAAATATAAACCTATTTTTGAGTATTAATGATAGGTAAATTCTTGATTATAATTTATTTCAATTAATTTGTTATATTAACCAGTAAATGTTGTTGATGGTTTAAAAAAAAAAATGGTCATTTTATTATTAATTGTTCTTTGAATTTTTTTTTTGTACATTTTGAAGATCGAGCTCGTGATATCCGATCGAATAAGATTGTTGCTTTGAAGAAGATGCGGATGGAAAGGGAACGTGATGGTAAGTTGTTTCAATTTCAATTTCAATTTCAATTTCAAAAAAGCAAAGGGAGAAATTCACTTCAGTACATTTTGTGTATTTTTTTTACAATTGTGGAAAATTCAATTATTTTTTTTTTTATGAGAACATTTGAGAAAACACATATACTTGATTGTCTTTGTTATTGAATAGGAAATTGAAGGAAAACATCATGTTTCTTGTCACCCTCAACAATTTATCAATGCAGATTTCCTTTATTTAATGAATAATGTTGTCAGCAATATTGACAAATAACTGAAAGTCTAACAAATAAATTTCTTAAGTCAATTCTTTTATTCTTTCATTATTCAATTACTGATTTTGATATTAAAATTGTTTTATAGCTCATCAACTCTTATATAATGCTTTATTGTTGTTGCTTATTCTTTTATAGTCTCTAATCTATGATACTTATGTTTATAGATTTGGTTTTATGGCACATATTACTCCATAAGTTACGTTGATATTATCCTCGTACCCCACTTGTACTAGGTTAGGCACAAGGCCCTATTAACGTGGGACCACCTACAAGTCAAGACTCATTGGTGGCGGGGTTAAAAATTGTGTCTATCCCCTCGGAATTCCTCCTCAAGGGGGGTGCCTCAGGCACTGGGCAATAAACCCAGCCCTACTCCTTTAAATCGAGGGGGCAGGTGTTGCCTGGTGGGATGACCCCCCTGGGATCGACGCTCATGATTTTGACCCGGGGCGGGCGCGTACACCCGACCCCGGAGTCACATAGAGCCCAAATCTTTTTTTAAAGCAAATTTTCTCTGTTTTAAGCTTCTTAATATAACGGCTTATTAACGTCCATAAAACTGTAACGTAAAAACTAGAATAGTTTTGAAAAGTTTTCATTGTTCATTAATAACAATTTTCTATCAACAATAATACAATAATACAAATATTTTTCAAAATCTAGAGATGTAAAAGATTCTAAGAGATTAAATTCTCAGACTTTTGTTTACAGGAATTCCTATCAGTGGTCTACGAGAGATCAATATTCTTCTTAATCTTCGTCATGAGAATATTGTTGAACTGCAAGAAGTTGTTGTGGGCAAAAGTCTTGACAGGTGAGTACTTTTATTTCAGCCTTTTCTAATTTCAATTCTTTTATTTCCAATATTATATTGGGAAATTGGTTTTAAAGATATAGAAGATCTATATCGATGATCTATGCATTAAAAGTATTTACGGTATTTGAAGGGGCTTTTATTTCCCCGTAGTTGTTGGCAAATTGTTGGACAAAGAAGAACAAACACAAAAGTAAAATGCAGACACTTGTATTACAAAATTTACAAGGTTTACAAAAAGTACAAGGATTTACAAAAAGGGTTTAACAACAAAAGGGTTTGCAAATTAAATGGAATTTGCGACCAGACTTATCTGTTCTAAGAGTTCTTGGTGTCGTGGTGGTAAAGGTGTTCTGTCGTTGATAGGAAAATGGCTCTAAGAAGCTTCTCGGGTCGTTTCTCGTTCTTCAGTCAGTATGCTATTATACCAGCCTGAGATAACGTTTGCTGGTATAATGCCTTAGAAGTGAGCTGGTTATGTGGGCCCAGTTCAAATAGATTATTCAGTTCTCAGTATGCTATTATAACAGCCAGTGACAGTATGGTGAAATAATGCCTTAGAAAGTTTGTTGAAGTTTTTTAGGGAACGGTGATACCACGACTACCCTTAGTGCGTGCTCTGTGATAAGTGACGTAGGGTTTTGATTCTGCGCCAATATCCCATTGGCGATTTGTCCACCTAGTGGCAGGGGAAGATAATTCACATGGAATTTCTGACAGCATGTGCTAAAATAAAATTTTCTCAGAATTGAAAAAAAGTAAGAATCAAGAAAGAGATTGAGTAATTTAAATTTTTCATTTGTTGTAATGAGTTAATCTTGCAAGTTGTTCACTGTGATTTTAATTATTATTGAATTCTCAAGAATGAAAAACTAAAACGAAGATCTAAATTCAATGTGGATGGGTGTGTGAACATAAATTAACCAGAGTTGACAGAAAAAAAGTTTGAATCTAGTTTCACATCAGCCAGAACTAAAATTAAAAAGAGCAAAAGAAAATTAAAGGAAGTCTTTTCATAATACTGTAGGAGTTATTTTCGTATTTGCCTGGGGAGTTGTCTGCCTGTTTAGTGTTGCTGGTTCCCGCTAGGGGCCTCGTGTATTTAAGCGGCTGATTTGAACTTCTCTTCCTCTTTGCCTACTGCTCGACCTACGAGACACAATGAGGTAGTCTTATGACCACCCCCTTCTCGTTGGGGCTTCGGCCCTTAACACTGGCCACTCACTGCTAGTAAGTCTCTTATACGATATATGACTATCCTTTAGTCATGTATCCGTAACTACGTTTTTATGTACATTTAGGTATCTCTTTGATACCTAAATATCTTGTATTTTACCATTCATGAATGTGTCATTATCTCTACTCTTGTATATGTATCTATGTACTTTCATGTATCTCGTCATATCCATGTGCTGTATACCTATTAAATGTTTTGTCTATCAACCTTTGTCGGAGTTTGTTTGCGTTGCAGCGAGTTATGACTCTGTCATAACCTTTGAATCTTACAATACTAATAAAGACTTCCTGTTCATTTTGTATGGATGGTATAATAGAAAGTGATTTACTCTCATTTGGTATGGATGGTATAATAGAAAGTGATTTACTCTCATTTGGTATGGATGGTATAATAGAAAGTGATTTACTCTCATTTGGTATGGATGGTATAATAGAAAGTGATTTACTCTCATTTGGTATGGATGATAATAGAAAGTGATTACTCTCATTTGGTATGGATGGATAATTAGAAAGTGAACTCTCATTTGGTACGATAGAGTCTAGCTTATTGAAGCACTGGACAAACCATATTATCAGTTTAATAACTCACGTTGTACAAATGATTAAATCTTTGGACTATATTACCTTTAGGCACCCCTTTTTGATCTCGATTAAGAAAGGACATGTTTTTCATTTACACGGTCAATATCCGGTTGTTTGTTAGGGGTTAGGGTTAGGAGTTAGTTTTATAATTAAAATCTCAACTTTCACTTTTTAATCAAGACACTGTTGGGGAAGCTGGGGAAGCAAAGAGAAACTCATAAATAATGTTCTCCTTTGGACAGCTACACATGGACACACCAGTATGTGCCAACCAGCAAAACTTGGCCTAACTACAAATTTTTCCAGTGTCATCAATTAGAAAAGCAATTATTACTTAACATACTTATTTTCTTATAAGAAGTGATATTATTAAAAATAAATACTACCTGTCTTATAATTTTTGTTACAATTGCAGATAAATTTCATAGACTAAATGTATTAACTGTTAAGAGACATTAACTTAAAAAAAATTTTTTTTTTTACTTATATCCATCTAAAAAACAAACATTTTAACTTGCAGTGTATTGTCTTAATCAGTCATTGAATAATGATATAAAGTAAAAAGTAAAGTCAACGGGGCGGCCTAAAGTCGGTATCAGCCAGTCAGCGAGGGAGTCTATCCCCTTTTCAATAGCGCTAGTCCAAGAAATTTGTTTTAGCATCTGAGGTGGAGCGCCACACCTACCATCAGCTCCTTACTTTACCGCACAGATCCCTGTGCTACTCATACGCTGAGTTGGCGAGGACCGGTATCGAACTAGGAACCTTGTGGGTTCTAGCTGAACGCTCTACCGACTGAGCTAACCCGGCCCCTTTATAATACTTTTATAATGATATATAATAGTCTATTTCTGGCTAACATTAATATTCTTATTTCTAATATTTGAATAAAATGAATTAAGGCAGAAATTATTTTTCCCATTCTAAAAAATCATTTTTACACAGTTGGAAATTAAAACTTCCTCTTATTTATCAACTTATTATTTGATTTACTAGTTGAAGTACCTGAGTAAAAACTTGCATCAGAGCTGTTTATCATGATGTGAGTGCCACTTAAAAAGATTGAATGATTTAAACATTTTTGTTTTGGATTGTTAGTCCTAAGTAAGCAGTAATAATATGATGAATATTTTAGTTCTCCAGTTTGAGACAACTACCTATAAACCTAATTAGTAATGTTTAATTAAAGGTGAATAATTAATTTAGTAAGACAATTTCTTATTTGTTTTTTTTTTAAGTTTGGAAATTTAAATTCTGTTGGATCTTATTGCCAGAAAGAAAAAGATTAAAAACCTCTTAAATCGACTATTCACAAATTTCAATTATCTAGTAATACAAATTGTTCTTTGAATATATAAAGATTTTTGAAGGCAATTTACAAATAATACAAATTGTTCTTTGAATATATAAAGATTTTTGAAGGCAATTTACAAATAATACAAATTGTTCTTTGAATATATAAAGATTTTTGAAGGCAATTTACAAATAATACAAATTGTTCTTTGAATATATAAGATTTTGAAGGCAATTTACAAATAATACAAATTGTTCTTTGAATATATAAAGATTTTTGAAGGCAATTTACAATGCAATATGTGTTGAAAATTATATTTATTTAACTTTTCTTTTTTTTTTTTTAATTCTAAATATTTTCGGAAAATAAAATTCCATCATCAGAATTATTGAAAGTACTAGGTGTTTTTTATAGTACTTATCCCACGGCGATGTTGTAATCATCTGTTGCATTGTAAATTGCCTTTAAAAATCTTTATATTACACATACACACAATGCTTCAAAGATACTATTAAAAAAAACCTTTATGTTCTTTTAATGTTTTTTGTCGGTCACAAAATTATTGTAATCATTAGTGTTTAGTTTAATGTCAGTTCGATAAAATATGATTCTTATTTTTTTCTCTGATTTCAGTATATTTTTAGTAATGGAATACTGTGAACAGGACTTGGCCTCTTTACTTGATAATATGATGGCACCTTTTTCAGAAGCTCAGGTGAAAAACTAATTTGCTCTTTTTAATATTATTTAATACATACATACCTGTCTTAAAATGCCTAAACTAAATTTGACCATCTTTACAAATTTACCCTTTGTTCATACATTTTCCTTTACCTATAAATTTTTTCTTACCTGGATCTGTAAAAATTTTATACAGTAATTAAGTTGTTCAATAAATTTATGGATGCTAAATGTTTTAAGTTTTGTTTTTTAGCATATTAAAATGTAAAACTGTAAAATAACATTGAAAAAAAAACAACAATAAATTCTTTTTTGAAACACAAAATATACTTATATGCTGAATGTTAAGAATAAATAAAATAGTTTTATCTAAACTTGCATTTTGTTTTCCTTCTAGATGTGGAGTAACACATTATTTTTTACCAACAAATTATTACTTATGTCTATCATTATCTATCTTAATTACTACTTTATGTCTATCATTATCTATCTTAATTATTACTTTATGTCTATCATTATCTATCTTAATTACTACTTTATGTCTATCATTATCTATCTTAATTATACTTTATGTCTATCATTATCTTAATTATTACTTATGTCTATCATTATCTATTCTTAATTATTACTTTATGTCTATCATTATCTATCTTAATTATTACTTTATGTCTATCATTATCTATCTTAATTACTACTTTATGTCTATCATTATCTATCTTAATTATACTTTATGTCTATCATTATCTATCTTAATTATTACTTTATGTCTATCTTAATTATTACTATGTCTATCATTATCTATCTTAATTATTACTTTATGTCTATCATTATCTATCTTAATTATTACTTTATGTCTATCTTAATTATTACTTTATGTCTATCATTATCTATCTTAATTATTACTTTATGTCTATCATTATCTATCTTAATTATTACTTTATGTCTATCATTATCTATCTTAATTACTACTTTATGTCTATCATTATCTTAATTATTACTTTATGTCTATCATTATCTATCTTAATTATTACTTTATGTCTATCATTATCTTAATTATTACTTTATGTCTATCATTCAAGAAGTAACTATTTTTGGTTTCTAATTATCTATTTATTCTAATTTGATAAACAATTGTAAATCTTTTTCTGAAGCGAACTCAAACTTTTACCCTTCTTCAATCTCTGTCCCCCTGACTAGCATTTTCTATCTGCAAACTGTAGATTGTAAATATTTGAATATTTTAAACTCTGAGTCCCTATAATTCCTATGACATTTACTGTGTATGTTTTTATAGTGCCAAGAATTTCCTTTATTTTTCAGGTGAAATGTATCATGATACAGGTATTCAAAGGACTTCAGTATTTACATGAAAACTTCATAATTCACAGGTAAATATATTTATCAATTTAAAAAATAATTTTTTAAAACTAAATCAGCTGTTAAAATGTCTAAAATTGAAAGTCTAGATTGAAGGTGTTTGTTATGAAATATATATTAGTGTTGTTGTTCTGGGAAAGAGATAGATTTACATGGCTGTGAGGACTCATCTATTAATCAAATTACATATTCAATAATTAAATATTTGAACTAGATGAGAAATATGGAAACAATCATTCTCTTGGAGAAATGATGGGAACATGCATCTATCATTTTTATTAATTGTAGAATAATCATACTAAGTCCAATTACCGTCGAATTGGCAAGACAAGACAGCAAGCAGTCGTAACCCAATACTATTCTGGTATGCTGTAAAGACCACTGCAAAGTGGCAGGATTTATGGAGCCTCAGAGGATCATACAAACCAAGCAGCCAATCAGGACTCAGGGAATGGAATCACCCAAATGCATGAGTGGACTGTGCTGAATTCCCATAAGTACCAGTTGTCTTGACACTGGTTCAGTTGTGCTTGGCCAGTCACATTGTTCAAACCAATTGTTGACTGACTGACTTCAATATTAATGTCTCTTTTTCTTCTCTAAATAAAAATAATAAATTCTTTCATTTTATTAAATTCAATGAGGAAGGAAAAAGAAAGCAATTTATTATCTCCGCTTCATTTCTATACAGCCTCATCAGTGTTCAGTAGATAAGGTGGTTATTTTGAATATTTTACAGCGGAAAATTGATATTATATGGATATTATAACAGTTTTAAGATTAGGATTGCTTTCTTTTAAGTGGCAACATATGCTGTTTTTTTTTCCTTTTTTTTTCACATATCATCTTTTACCTATTGTTGTCAAGGAAAGGGAAGAATGATATAAATCCATAGAAGAGGAGAGAGAAAGTATCAATAGCAACCCATTTATCTTTCAATCTTCCTTACCTACTCCCTATAATTACTATGACAATTTCAATAAGGTAAATTTAGTTCTGCTTAATACATATGAATATATATATATGTGTATGTGAGTAGAAAGTTTGTAGAAAAAACAACAAGATGTTAAAAGTTTTACTGTTTTGACCATATGAAGAGGTCTTTATCAAAGCAACATTGTAAACGGAAAGACGAAATAAATATATCATTAATCATGAGGCACAGAACGCTCTCGATCAGTACCGGAATTTTCAAAAATTTTTAAAAAATGCGTAAAATAAATCTTATTTTTAAAAATTATAAGCATTTTTATCATTAAAAAAGCTCAAAAGAGTTTGCAGTAAAAGTGTATATAAATATCAAAAAGTTCAGGAAAATGTTATGGCTACAAAATAAAGTTTAAAAAAAATATATATAAGTCCAACAGTACAATAGATGAAGATGGAAAATTTCAGGAATCTGTAATGATGACAGATACGTAGAGTCGGGATCCTTATCATATTCAAAATTTGAGCCTCCGGTGATATGATTTAAATAATTCCAATTTGTTTTTTCTTCATATATTTATATATATATATATATATATATATATATATTATATATAAGACTAATATTTTCTAATGTTAATTTTGCTTTTATTTTTTTTTAGAGATCTTAAAGTATCCAATTTGTTAATGACAGATAAAGGTTGTGTTAAAATTGGTGAGTATTTGAATATTTATTTAACTTCAAGTGGAAAAGATCTAAATATTTATCCATTCCGCCTCCACCCCCTAAAAGGATTGTGGCTCATCTGTTAACATGTTATTTCCAAAAATGTCTAGCATTTTTGTATGAACAACAAATATCAAAACATGATTATTTGCTCCTTTAATTTCTATGTGGAGGTACTGTCTAAGTGATGGATCTCAAGTAAATTATTTCATGACTTTCACTCTTATTTAAAAAGTCTACAAATATGAACCATGTGTAACACTTTGCATTGCACTAAAATGCATTGCTGAAGAATGCATCTAAGGAGGTCATGTGTGTAGTATATATATATATATCCATACGTAGATAGGTGTTAGTCAATCATGTGTGTAAACACTAGTGATAAAATAACCAAGAAATGAAAAAGAATGAATAAATAAATAAATAAATAAGACAGATGGGAAGATATTTGATATCCAACCGAGACAAATGTCTGAGGCCTGGGTTTAATTCGTCATTGTGTTAATTGATGATGAGGACATTTGTTTATCTGTTGTGCCAGTATGATTATGGTTCGTTTTAATATTTCAAACAAAAGAACATCTGTAGATGAGATTGAATGTCCAGCAAGGTTAGTCAGAAAGGAGATGGTGAGGGTGGAATTTTATATATATATATATATATATATATATATATATACATACGGTCTCAGCTAAAAAGACAGATTTTCAGACGGCAGGGGGTGATTTCGACAGTAGCAGCAGACGCAGAAATTAGCCAGTAATTCGACTTAGTCTCATAACAACTTCTTGCCAGCTGACAGAGCCACCACAAACTACCTAAGTGTCACAACCCCCCTCTTCTATCAGTGTCCTATTAACAGACTTGTGTTTGTTTTTTTGTTTTTTTTTTAATCCCTATGAACCCGTCTGACTGATGCCTTCAAATCAGCCAGCACAGAACATCATAACGTTGGGGTCTAGACATCGTGCAGCGAAGGTACAAGGGTGCAGAACGGGTATTCTCACACACAGTAAATCCAAGATGCATATTTATTTGACTATAATAATTGTTAGCTGTAAATCTGTAACTTTTCTATTTATTTTATGAACTAGCAAATATATGCACCCTCCGGGTGCAAGTATTTAAGTTTTAATGTAATAAAATATTATATTAAATTAGAAAGGCTAATAAAACTAAATAAGAATGCAAATAAAAAGATTTGAAACAGAGGGGGATATAATCGAAAAATAGAACAACTGAAACTTACTCTTCCATCACTCTTGTCTTTCATTGTTATTTTCTTCCAATTTAAATATTTAGTTAAAAGAGGAAGTAAAGAATAAAATGACAGTTATTTTTTCTTGTTAATGGATTTCATTTAAGATTTATTGAAGAGATTTTTGCTTATATTCATTAGAATAAAACCAAACAATTAGAAATCAATAATACTAAGCACATATTTATTAAAATCACATTTTTAATATCAATATGCAAATTAGCCCTCCCGTTCACATTGTAAATCGCTATTTTGTTGTATATATAAATATAATTGCATGTTGTTAGTATGTAGATAAGGTTAACAGTATTAATAATGTAAAACAATTTTATTAATAATTGAGGTTTAAATAAAAATAAAATCATTGAAAATGTGATGACAATAACTAAGGGAATTATGACTTGAGTAGTGATATAGTTTCAGTTACAGACAGAAAAACACACAATCTCCATTATAATAAGATATTTCTATACCTCTATATTATTTCATTGCCAAAATTTCAATGTCTAGATGAGTTGGTAGACCATCCATTTACACAAGGTTCTCGTTTCAATACTGACCCTCGCCAACTCAGTGCATGAGTAGCACATCTTGGATCTGTGATGTAACGTGGGGAGCCGATAACAGATGTGGCGCTCCATTATTGGAAATTCCATAGTTAATTATCTCCCCCTGCCGCTAGGGGGTGAATCGCCAACATTGTATTTTGGCACCAAAACCAAAAACTCCACTTATCATGGAGCACTCACTGAGGGTAGTCGCATAAATAGCGGTCCCTACACTTCACTCATCACTTAGCCCCAAAACAGGGCTTACTTCTACGGACCGTTGACCTGGATGGAGGCATAATTTCACAGCACACTTTTGAGGGCATTGTGTCCGCAGACTACAAGGCTGTCACAATAGCACACTACAGAAGGCATCAAGACCAAATAGTCTACTTGAAAAGGGCCCATTCACCGTCATTTAAAAGAACTGTTACCAGGGCGAGAAGCTTCTAAAATAGCATCCCCCATTACTTATCACTGAACCGGTTACGAGGAAGAACAAGAAACATCCGAAGAAACAGACTTGTGTTTGTTTGTTTGTTTGAAATATCAACTTTCCAACAAGCAACAGAATACCCCTGTTATCACCACTACTCCAAAAACATTACTTAACTCAGATAAGCCTGGTAGCAAATACCAATAAAATTTGCAACAAGTTCTTGTATTATTTGTCAATACATGTATTAAATTTCCACTGTGTGTTTGTCTTCTTTGTCCGACAATTTGCCTACAACTACGGAGAAATAAGAGCTCCTTCGAAACCCGTAAATACTTTTACCATCTCAGACACTAAAACAGTCACCCTAGACTAGTACTAGTGAAAAGGGGTTAGACTCCCTGCTGTCCTGCTCACTCTAGTGACCTTAATGTTTGTTTTTCTTTACATGAAAAGGAGAGGTTGATTAGTTGATCCATCTTATCCTAATCTCATAGATATTCAAACATAAGTTGTCTTGTGATATTCTTAGATATCTTAGCATCATTATAACTTTGAAATGACTTATTAACACTCCAAACTTCTTCAAACAATTCTATGAGTCTCAATAAAGTATTGACTTACTTTTGTTCACTAACAGGATGGAGTATTGTTGTATACCTCTTTCCTTACTTTCTTACTTCTATTATTCTTCTTCTAGCGTCTCTTCTAGTGTCTGGACTTCTCTTGGGGACTTCATGTCTGGTCTTCCATTGGGGATTTCTCTTTATCAGAAGCCCTGTGTCATTGGTAGTTTTTAGTTAATAACACAAGACTTCGATTTAACTTAGATCATATTTTATTCTGAAATCCTCACCAGACTACCTGCGCAGATTGAGTCGTCCGCGTGCATAACACGACTTACCACTGTCGTGGTCTTTGGCCGATCTGACTATAATATCTCTTTCTAATCTAAACCAAAAGAGGGTCCTCTCCACCGATTTTCACGGTATCCACCGGAAGGAGGATCAGGACTGAGGCCAAGCCTTGTCACTCATCCTTCAAGGCCACCGGCTTGAACTTATAACAGCCATTTTGGTTTCTACACTAATGTACATAAATATTAGGAATCTAATAATTATGTAACAGTATTTCTAGGAACAATTCTCTTATTAGGAATTACATATCATTTATAATAATCATTCATTATGTTGTTAGGGAAAAATTCAGTGGAATTCATTATGTCATCTGCCATTAATATTACATAATTTTTAATTACAAAATTAAAAAAAAAATTTTTGGTTTCTTGTGATCATGGTCCCAAAATGAATTTATGTGAATCTTTTTTTTACTCTATACGTTTATTCTTTCAAACTGTTCTTGCCTCTCAGAATGTATCTTTTTATATTTTTTAGCTGACTTTGGTCTGACACGAAAGTATTCTATGCCAATGAAACCTATGACACCAAAAGTTGTGACATTATGGTAAGTACTGTCATTAATTATTCTATACCAGAAAGCTTATTAAATACTCCTGATAAAAATAACTTGTTATAATCATTATATATTGACTAATCTTATTATAATAGAGATTGTGTATTTTTCTGTGTGTAACTGAAACTATATCATTTCTCAAGTCACAAATCCCATACTTATTTACGTCACATTCTCTGTGATCTTATTTTTATTTAAAACTCAATTATTAATAAAATTGTAATACGTTATTAATACCGTTGACCATATCCCCATACTAATAGCATTCAATGATATTTATATATACAACAAAATAGCAGTTTACAGCGTGTACGGGAAAGCTAATTTGCATATTGATTATTAAAATCTTATTTTAATAAATATGAGCTTGATATTATTGATTTCTAATTGTTTGGTTTTATTTTAATGAATATCAGCAAAAATCTTGAGGATAAATCTTAAAAGTAATCGATTAACAAAAAGGAATAAATGCAATTCCGATTTTAACTAAATAGTAAAATTAGGAAAATTTAGCAATGAAAGACGGGAGTGATGGGAGGGTAATTTTCAGTTGTTCTATTTTTCGATTATAACCCCTCTGTTTCAAATCTGTTTTCTACATTCTTATTTAGTCTCATTAGCCTTTCTAATTTAGTATGATATTTTATTACATTAAAACTTAAATACTTGCACCCGGAGGGTGCATATATTTGCTAGTACTAGTAATAGATATTGCAGTTGTAACGTGGGTGCAAAGTTATACCTACTTTGGGTACAAATAACTCCGACGAAGGTTAATAGACAAACATTTAATAACACAGCACATGGATAACAGTTGATAAAACGTTCATAATGAAGAGTACATATAAAAAGAGGTACACAAATAAAGATAAGACACATTCATGAATGATACAGATATACAATAAAAGGCACAGACATGAGACTAGGAATAGTCCATGCTGTGAGGACTTACAGTAATGTAAGGGGGGCGGAGCCCCACGAGAGGGTTTAGATAGAATCTACCTCATGTGGCTCGTAGTTGCTGAAACTATAAAGAGAGCGAAAGTGTTTGAAACCGGCGCTTAAATACTGGTGCCCTAGCGGGCATCATCAAACTAAAAGGGGCAGACAACTCCACCAGGCGAATACAAACAAACGCTACACAGTAATGTGTTTCTGCAAAAGAAAAGAAAATACTTTCAGTATCTATTTCTATACCTCTATATTATTTCATTGCCAAAATTTCAATGTTTAGATGAGTTGGTAGACCATCCACTTACACAAGGTTCTCGTTTCGATACTGACCCTCGCCAACTCAGTGCATGAGTAGCACATCTTGGATCTGTGCTGTAACGTGGGGAGCTGATGACAGATGTGGCGCTCCACCTCAGACACTAAAACAGTCACCCTAGACTAGTACTAGTACAATAAAGAAAGAACATTTTAGATTTTTTAAATCTAATGTAGAGAATTACATATGAAATACAACCCAAAAGTTTGAGGAATTTTATCCTAAAATGACCTTTGCACTTCATTTCAACTGTGTAATCCTCTTGGTTATTCCACAATCTCTCTCTCTCTCTATCTCTCTCTCTCGCACTCCATCTTTCTCTCTCTCTTTGTGTGTGTGTGTGTGTGTGTGTTTAATGCCTGTTGCCTTATCTTCTTCCCTTTTCTCCGCTCTTTTTTATATTCACACACTTCTCTTCTCCCCCCTTTCTCTCTCTCTGTCTTTCTCCTTCTCTCTCTCTCTCCCTGTGTGTGCATGTATCTATATCTGTCCCTCCTTTCTTTTTACATCCCTCTCTCACGTATACAGGCTTTTCTCTCTCTCCTTTTACTAAAGTGTCTGTCTGTCTCTATCTCTCATACAAACGCAAACACACACATGTATTATACACCTACAAAACAAAAGAATCCACCTACAACAACCCTTTTCAGTATGGGCACCTTTAGTTGGCATGTGGTTTCCGTTAATTGTGACAGCTGGTCTGCTGGGATGGTGTTTGTAACATTTGATTTCAATGCAAACATTCTCAAAAGATTTGGGTTGCAGTGTGTATTGATGTTTTTCTATTAATAAAAAAGGGATTTGAATTGACTACTTTTGTTCACTAACAGGATGGAGTATTGTTGTATACCTCTTTCTTTACTTTCTTACTTCTATTATTCTTAAAACATAGCTAAAAAAAAGTTTTTAAAAAAAATAGTAATTTCGTTGTTGCAGAAATTTCCATAACATACAATAATTATCAAACTTTTTTACGTGTGAATCTTAAAATTCTCATGCCAAAAATTAATGTTAAATATTGGGTAAAACTTGCAAATCATACTCAAATTCCCATGATATTACGGCTAAATTCTCATCAAAATCCCATTATATTACAGGGTGACACTGAAAAAAAACAGAACCCAAATTATTTATTTTCCCATTAAACTAACCTTAAACTTTTTCTCTCTCATAGATCAGACTACAAAGATCTGTGTTACTTTAAAAATAAATAGACCTATCCAGTAAATAGGAATCAATGTTAGAATGTAAGCCTTAACTTTAAAACAGGCAGCCTGAATAGAAACTTACAAATGTGAACATTCTAGAATCGTCTACAATGTTCCAATATCAATGAATGTTATGAGAAGTGTAGTGAGATAGCCAGTGGCGTTGTAAGGTCAAGGGTGATATATACTTGAAGATACAAACTCCAACAAGGGTTGAATGACAAAACATTTTATATACAGCACATGGATAAACAGGTATACATAATACTTAGAGGTACATAAACATACATACAAAAGTAGAAGGGAAAAACATAAAAGTACAGACATGAGACTAAGAATAGTCCATGCTGTATAAATCACTTACAGTAATGTAAGGGGAGGCCCAAAGCCCCAACAAGAGGGGGGTAGACCAGTCTAACCCATGTGTCTCGTAGGTCGAGGAACCGGAAAAGAGAGGGAGAGAAGTTCAAACCAGCCGCTTAGATATAAACGGCCCCTAGCGGGAGCCAGCAAACTAAACAGGCAGACAACTCCCCAGGCAAATACAAAACTAATGCCACAGCGTGTTATCTCATTTATATGTGTGCATTACAGCAGGAGATATATAGAGACAGTCTAGAGGACATGGGGACATTAGCTACGAGAAGCTAACATACAGAGCTAAGATACGCTCGGAGAATTACTACTATTAGTACAACAAAGAATACGAAACCACACATCACAACTAGAAGACTTCTGGGAGGAAGCTGATATTCTCAGACACTTTCTTTAAAAGAAATGCATACAAGCAATGGATTCTTTTGTATTCTTTGTGGGCCATTCCATTGGTATGACTTGATTGATTTTTAACCAAATGTGAATCCTTTCTAGCCTAATTTGTAAAGTATTATCATCATAAGATAGACTTTCAAAGATGAAAAGATTTAAGTTCAATTTTCACTGGATGTTTATTCTATACTTCTTATGTTTTCTTTTTGTCTAACAGTTGTAGAATAACAAGTTACCATAAAAAAAACAAGAGAAATCAGATGAAAAAAATGAATCAAGAATTAATTGAGAATTCTCATTTAATATTAATAGAACAAGTAATATTTGGAAGTTAAACAAAGCTTAATAAAACCAACAGGAAAGATCCTTTTCTTCGGTTTGGATAACGTTTAGATTTCATCTTGATTCATTCTTTATCAGGTATCGTGCTCCAGAATTGCTGTTTGGATCAAAAACTCAGACAACAGCAATTGACATGTGGTGAGTTATTTATTTTTTTTTTCTTCTTTCTTTCTTTTCTTTCTTTCTTTCTTTTAAGAATGTTTTTACTGTTTAGAGAATCAATAATATAAAACAAAAAAACAATTTATTGCTTTAGTATAAAGAAATTAGTCCCGGAACGACAATACTCCAAGGTTTGAAGTATGGAGTTAACCACGAGTGTGGCAGACAGGTTGAGAGTTAAAGAAATAACCAAACAACTAGAAATAGGAATAAAAGACATGTATTACATATAACAATAAGGTTGCAAACTTTAGTTTGTCTGCACAAATGTATAATTTGTAATAAACTTATCTGAGTCCTGAGATAGGGTATTATCGGAGCCCTTACTACGGCCTTCTGATAGTTCGGATATGATAGACGTTCTGTTTGATGTCCGACTCCGATTCTGGTTGTTGTGGAAGAGGAGCGACCCTGTTTTAGGTCTGTCCCCAGTGAGAGCTGGATCAGAAGAGACAGAGTTTGCTTATTCGGCTTTGCCGCCAAAGTATGCTGACTCGTGATTGGTTGGTTCGAAACAGAGGCTCGCAGACAAAGGACGATAACCCCCATACCCCAGAATTCTCAATATTAGCCCTTTTATTAAAGTCTTCTTTAAAGTTAAATTCAAATTTTAGATGTCTTTGTGTGTGCCAGTGTGTGTGTGTGTATATATATATATATATATATATATATATATATAGAGTAAACCATAGACACGTGTTTCAAGGTATCACCTCTCATCAGTATAGTTATACGATTTTTAGCAGCTGCCTCTGGCCGGATTCGAGACCCGAATGAACTTACGCTCGCCAAATCTCTTACCCACACAGCCACAGTCAGTCGCCAAGTATAGCAGGCTATTTAATCGCTACATTTCTAAGCGGAAATGAACTTCACTTAGAGTTCTCAAACTTTGTAAACAAAGTGAGATTTAGCTGAGCGCCGAATACGGTGAATTTGCAATTATATACCTCCTAAATAAAGTGCTCATGAATAATTTGGTTTCTGATTATTAAAGATTTTATTGATATTTCACAGTCTAGAAATGTGAAAATTTTCCAATCATCAGTTGAAGATAGAGATTAGAGGAAGTGAAGCAGATGTTAAAGAAGCACTATTCTTTTTGGTTCATTCATTCTTTAATTATAATATAGGTCATGTTTGTATAGAGAAATGGCCAAAGGAGAAGAAAATAACCATTACAAAATCACATTTCATAACATGAGTGTATTTGAAGAATTCTGTTTAGAACTCTTAACATCCTGTTGAGAATTTTCAAGTCCAGAGTCCGATTCCTATAAGGATTTCTCAAAAAATGACTAAAAATGGCCTTTTCATTTAAAGTTACCTGTTATTTCCCATTAAAAGACTGCTAAATATTTTAAATATTACATTTAAACAAAGGCTATCGTTTGGGACTTCTGGCTGGGTGGAATGAGGTGGTATAGGATGTTAAGAGTTAAACTTAAAGTTAAAAAGAGGATTCTTCAATTTTTTAGTCTAATCACATATGTACATTTCTTGATTTAACATTTTTGACCTTTTAGCCTTCAGATACAAAATTCACAAAACATTTTGTAAATACCTTGGTACCCCCTCGCTATAATCTCATTGGACAGTTCATGTATAAATAGTCGACACTTGTTGGTTCTACACCGATGACCCACACTTACTCGATTGACCAGACCTTATGCTTACCAGCTAACTTTACTCGCTAGACGACACCTTGACCAATGGATGTCCCAAATAATACTGCGATAATATACCAACTACGAACTTCAGAATATATCTTTTTCCTGGATATATCACATTTGAACACAAAATGCATTTAAACTCCAGGGTGAATACACCTTTGTTTAAAGATATCTATTTGTTCCATTTAAAGAAAAGTTATGAAGATCATCTAAGATGATCTCCTGGAGCCTGATATTGGCTTATGATGTATAGTAAAATAGCATTGATCTTGAAATATTTGTTTTTATGTGCTTAAAGGGTTAAAAGATGTTTTTATTTGACTAGATATAATATTTTTTTCTATTTCAGGTCAATAGGCTGCATTTTTGGAGAACTTTTAGCCCATCGACCATTACTTCCTGGTAGAGGAGAGATCCATCAAATAGAACTGATAATAGAAATGTTTGGCACTCCAAATGATGCTATCTGGCCTGTAAGTTTAAATCTTATAAGATTCATTGATCTCTTTTTCATTGTGCTTAAAGGGGATTCTGTTTTAAAGAATATACTTCTCTTAAATTTACTCAACTGAATATGAGGGTAAGTAAACAAACAAATGTTTTTATTTTATATGGATTTTAGCTGACAATTTTTGGAGGATATGTGCTTAATTGAAGTCATACCTAATTTTGAAAATTAATTAGTTAATAATTAATGAATTTAGGCGGGCATATATGTTCAAATGTAAGGCTAAACAAATCGAGAAAATGTCAATCCCTGAATGTACATTTCGACCTATTAGGTCTCATCAGCAAGGTTATAGACATACGGAGCAGTCTCCCATGTCTATAACCTTGCTGATGATTAAGAGTTAAATGTGCTATGAATATTTGCATAATTTATCATGTTTCTGTGTAAGTGTTGCATAGCACGTATCATCTTGATACCACTATCGTCCCGGCTGCTGGCCGATGTAAAGTTTAATGAAGTCAACACACATCTCTATCATATTTAAAAGGGCTTCTTTATTTGCTTCTTCTTCTAACTCGGTGATGCGTATACAGGGCATGGAACTTGACGTTGGCTGCTACCAAATGAGGAAGTCAAGATGAGACTACAAAACTGCTATCTGCCACACGTGGGGCCTTGTTGAATGGTGGCTAAGTAACGGGTACGCCCCCCCCACACACACACACAGGGGAGGGGAGAGCGTGTCAACTCTCTCACGACTGCTGTCCGAATGAACTCACTCAACCGACTGGTCTCGATCAACCCTTGACTGTCTGTCCCTACTGACCGCTGAATGCTTAACCCTCTCGCTTTTGTATTGACGACACGCCTACGCATTTTAATCTTTCTCTTTGTCCCTCAGCCGGAAGTCCTTACTTCCCTTTCCAGTCTCTTTGTTCAATTTTCCTTTGTCTTTTCGTGTTAAGTATCTGGCAGCCATCCTTAGTTCCAGATGTAGTGAATAAGTAAGCAAGCCAATAAGAATCCGGTGTTATAGTATTCTTTGTAAGTCCGACGTCCAAGAGAATCCAAGTGTCAATGACATAAGTTTAGAATCAGGCCTCTATTAATACAGCAGCAGCAGCAGCACTGCCAGTGATTGGATAATAGGAATCTTTCTTGGGTCACGTGTTAGGCAACGAGTCTATAAGTAGAAGTGACCATTTGCCCCATGCCTTATATACAAAAAGTTGCAACATTTCGAACTTCCTGCGCAAAACAAATGCGACGATCGCCCAACCATAACATAAGTTCTGAAACTAATCTGATGTAATTAAATTTTATGGGAACAGTTCAATTGTTTCAATTGTTTTATTAATAAAAATGAAATTGGTTTAAATCAAGCAATGTAAAATATTTCTTTTTATTTACAAGGGAATGTCCAAATTACCGGCTTTAGAAAACCTGACCTTAAAAAATCAACCGTAAGTGAAAATCTTATTTATTTTATTGATCTAAATATTTTTAATACACACAATAAACAAAATGTTTACTGTTTTTGTTGTACTGTCTTCTGCCATCTTTCAGGCTACTTTATAACCCCAAGAAATTAAAATTGTTTTCTGTTATATCCCGAGATGTAGGATATACAGAAATGATAATAAAAACAGGGAATATGTTAACAATAACAATATTTGTTTTATTTATTCTCACTGACAGGGAATACAGTGGGATGGTTTTGGATTCAGTTCGGCTTGATGTAGGATACGCGTGTGTCATCTACTCGGTTCTGGTCTGGTCTGCTGTCAGTATTTTTCCCCTCCTCCTTTTTTCTGAGAGTATCCGGTTCGAATCGTTAGGGGGAGATAACTCTCCCTAACATTTTCATTAAGAGAATTTTGTAAAGACCAAACTAAATGAAGATGCAATATCTGGTAAATTCAGCCCATGACTGAGAAATATTTTATTTACTTGGTCATCAAACAAATGTCTTATTGAGTATTATCCTAATACAATATTATAATGTAACGAGATAATGAAGGTCCTGACTTTTGTGAGCTAGAACTACTATATTAGAAAAGGAGGAAGAAAGAAATAAGTGAGAGAGTAAAGGTTTTAAAAAGAGTAATGAACACAAAACAATTTGACCGGGGCGTGACCCCCCCCGAATGGAGAATTGAGTGTCATCCGGAAGTTTCGGGTATTGACCGGAACCGGAAGTCACGTGGTGACGTGGAACAACGAAGGAAGGTACCGGTCTCTTTTTGCTTTCGGATGCATAGAGGAATGGACGGGCCTCTGGTGCCTAGTATGGGGACACAGTAATTTAACAGTGTTCTCTCTCTCTTTCTCTGTGCCTTTCCTCCTCTCCGATACAGCCCACAAGACGAGCCCTGGAAATAAAAGCTTAACCAGCTTTTGAAGATATATTTCTCGCGTTGTACTTTTTTTATCAACAAGATGACCGCCACGTGCCGAAGACATTTTTAGTACGGTGAATATTACATGCTTTGGGTACTGTGACCATATACCACAATGTTACAATAATACTTTCACTTAAATAATCTTGGATTCTTTTCATCAATTGTTCTAATTAGGAGGAGAAATTTCTTTTTCTGGAGTTGGATTGACTTCCATTCCCACCAGATCCACAGCAGCATTTTGTCTTTGTTTTGTGGTTGTTCATTTTGTCATCACAATTTGTTTTAAAATTATTTGATGAAAATGCCCACTGATATGATTGTTGTCTCAATACAATCAAAAGTAATCTTTTTGAATAAAGTTAATTAAAACTAAACTATCCTAATGATAAAACAGGATATGATTTTTGGCCAAACCAATATTTGAAATGATTTTACATTTAAAGTTGATGTACAGGTAAATTTTATTCATAATCTCCCATTTTATTGGGTTTATTAAATATTCCTTGTAAAAAATGCACACTGATATGTTGATAGGCTTGATTAGCATTTTAAAAAAAAACTACATTGTTTTATAATTACAAGTACAAAAAAAAAAAAAAAAACACCCTCCGGCAATGTAAAAAATATATTTTTGAAACATATTACCTGAGGGGTGGGAGTAAAAAATTCAATGTCAGCAAGTTTTGTACCCTAAGTAAGTAAAATCATCAAATTCATTAAAGGATTAAAAAATAAAACAATTTGAAATGTAAACCTTAAATATGTATTAAAATAAAACAAACTATATATAGATATATAATACCCGTCATGTATTTATTAAAACTTGTTTTAAAAAACAATGAGGATTGATTAGCATTTTAAATAAAAACTACAATGTTTTATAATTGATGTAATGAATATGTAAATACCTTGGTACCCCCTCACTATAATCTGATTGGACAGTGTCATGTATAGATAGTCGATACTGTGTTGGTACAGATACCTATACCTAAGCTTACAACCTAAGCTTACTCGCCAGACTACCCTACGAAAGATGAATTACTATTCGACGCACCAACTACTACAGTGATAATATAACCAAATACCAACTTCAGAATATATCCCTTAACCTGGATATATCAATAATTATATGTCAGTCTTTTAAAGATGTGCTTTGTATTCACTGTTATTTTTTCTTCTTTCTTTTAGTTATAATAATTTACGACATACATTTCCATGGTTGTCAGAAGCAGGGATTAGGCTACTAAATTTTCTTTTTATGTATGACCCAAATAAACGGTGAGTTTTGTTTCTTTTCAGACAGTTTGCATATATTATTGAAGTATCTGTTAGAATTATTAACATAATTCTATAAAATTGGTATCCAATTAAAAGAAGTCAATGACTTTATTATTAGAACAATTAAACACACATAAGTATGAAAACTATACTCAATGGAAATACTCGAAGTTATAAGTATAACCCAAATAAACGGTGAGTTTTGTTTCTTTTAAGACAGTTTGCATATATTATTTAATCTTATTTTTGCACAGAATTTAGAAATGTTATCTCTCTGCGTGATGATCTTCTTTCTCTGACGGAGTCAGAATGCCAGTTTAAAATCTACAATATAAATATTCTTGACTATCCAGAAATCTAATGGTCAGAATTATGATCCAGAGTATGTCTCCTATTTTAGGTTGGAAAAAATGTCCATAGATATTTATTTAAAAAATGAAATGTTATGTAAATTTTGAAAAATATAATGTTTCACTGGATCAATAATTCTTACATAAAACTTTACTAACTTCATATAAAACAATTTTTTTTATAGTTTATAAGATGGAAAGAATTATAATTCATATCTTAGATGAAGATATTGTTCTGACAAGGATATAAAAAAGAATTGAAATTTTATCAAGTGCATTTCATAATATGATAATAGACATTAATAACACTAGCAAATATATGCACCCTCCGGGTGCAAGTATTTTAGTTAAATTTTATAATAAAATATGGTATTAAATTAGAAAGGCTAATGAAACTGAATAAGAATGTAGATAAAAAGATTTGGAACAGAGGGGGTATGATTGAAAAATAGAACAACTTTGAAACTAACTCTTCCATCATTTTCCATTACTCCCGTCTTTCATTGGTAAATTTTCCTAATTAAACTGTTTAGTTAAAATAGGAAGTAAAGAATAATATTACAGTTATTTCTTATTGTTAAGGGATTTCTTTTAAGATTTATTGAAGATATTTTTGCTCATATTCAATAAGATAAAACCAAACAATTAGAAATCAATAATACTAAGCATATATTTATTAAAATCAATTTTTTAAGATCAATATGCAAATTAGCCTTCCCATTCATACTGTAAACCTCTATTTTGTTGTATATATAAATACAATTGCATGTTATTAGAATGTAGATATGGTCAACAGTGTAAGTAATGTAAAACAATTTTATTAATAATTGAGGTTTAAATAAAAATAAAATAATGGAGAACATGATGTCAATAACTAAAGGAATTATGACTTGTATAGTAATATAGTTTCGGTTACAGACAGACAAACCCACAATCTCCATTATAATAAGATATACAAGTCATCAATCAGAAAGGAACAAAAGATGAATTTGGATTCCAAAAATATCATTAAACAATTAGAGTGTTGCCAAAGTACACCTAATTTTCAAAAACAGGGTTTCAGCCCATGGCTTAGAGGAAGACAATTCTAACAAAAATTACTGTTTGGGTTACAAAAAGAATCTTAAAAAAAACAGTGTAACAAGTAATTATTGTTTAGAAGATTTCAATTCTAAAGAGAACTAATTTCCAACTTAAAGTTTCAAAGAATTTAAGTGTATTCTTTAATTGTTCATATTTTGGGAAATTTCTATCATCTTTGGTTTTAAAATTGTCTGGACAAAATCAAAGTTTGTATTGTTAACAATCATTAAAAAACAATATTTTTTGCCTTTTAAAATAAAAAAAATGATTCTTCTGTCTAGCGCACTTCATCAATAACTTTTTATTGCACCTCTCAGATAAGTCTTGTAGCAAATGCCATTAAAATTTGCAACAACAATTCTGTACTTTTTGATAATACATGAGTTTGTAATTTATATTTGTGTTTGTTTCCTTCTTTCGTCCGAATAATAACCAACTATGGAGAATAAGGGCTCCAACGAAACCCTGTAAATACTCTTAGTAAGAATGCAAAATTAAATAAACCAAGCCAAAGAAACTCCTAAGTTAATATGAACATTTCATAATTTTTTTGCCTTTTAAAATAAAAAAAATGATTTGTATTATTTTTATTTCTAGTGCCACAGCTGAAGATTGTCTTGATAGTTCATACTTTAAAGAACAACCTTATCGTGAGTAAACCTAGTTTTCATACTGTTTTGACTTTCTAGAAACTTTTATTTGATATGTACTCTTAGTATTATTGTGATTTTAAAAGAAAATTTATACATTTTCAAGCTGGAATATCCATTAAAAAATCACCCTCACTTAAAAATTATGTTCTGATTAAGTGAAATTCTGAAACATTCAGTACTAGTATTCATTTATATTTTTTAGCATAATTTGTTTTGAAACACAGATAAATTTATTAAGTATGAGACAAATTTTCTTTTTTGAGATATCCACCCTCTGAACATTATCTGTGAAATTTTGTTTATTTTTATCTTCTGTTCTTGATCAATTGATATAAGATTTCTTTTCTACTAATTAAATCCAAGTAATTTTGCCTTTTGGTTGTTTTAAATGATTTTGTTTAGAATTAAACAGATCAATAATATTGATAGGGAGACTATCTCATACTTTTTAATTATGGATTTCAGGTGACTATTGTCTAATGATCTTACAATGACATCTCACCTTTCTACACAAGAAAGAATAACAGTGTTTTTTTGTTTAATATTAAAAGCTTTTTTTTGATCCAAATTTGGTAGGATTAAATCAGACTGTTTTGTTGTCTCTTTTACTAATAGAGATCTGTAATATCGGAAATCTGATAGAGAATTATCTTCCCCTGCCGCTAGAGGGCGGAAAGCCAACACACGATGTTGGCGCCAGAATCAAAGTCCATCACTTATCAGGGAGCAGTTACCAAGGAGAGACATGAAAATAAGCGCTCTCACCACCTCGCCCATAAAAAGGCTACACTTGTCTGAAGATTGTCAACCTGAGGAGTCACGTCAAATATGCCATAAACCAGCAAACTTTCTAAGGCATTGTGACAGCAAATTTTCTAAGGCTGTCACAATAGCACACTAACAGAAGGCTGAGGAACTAATTTCCCATCAAAAGGGCACAACCGACCAGACGAAGCATTTTAAGAGCATTCCAAAACCAGCGATTAGTACACCTGTCTAGCGCACTTCATCAAGAACTTTTTATTGCACCTCTCAGATAAGTCTGGTTACAAATGCCATTAAAATTTGCAACAACAATTCTGTACTTTTTGATAATACATTAGTCTGTAATTTATATTTGTGTTTGTTTCCTTCTTTCGTCCGAATAATAACCAACTACGGAGAATAAGGGCTCCAACGAAACCCCGTAAATTCTCTTAGGGTAAGGGAGAGGGAGGAAAGTAATTTTTGGATATTAATACTGGTATTAATCTGGTTGATTTATACCAGCGTGTTAAGGGTGAAGGAATTACAACTATATTGGCTACAAGGTCTTTTGCCTTCCCGTTCAGGCCCAGAAGCCAACACAGTTGTAGTTCCTTCACCCCTAGATCTGTTTGGTAGACAGACATGTCAAGAACTCCTCAAATTATGATATTATTTTTTTAAAATTATTTCTATTGCGGAGAATAAGAGCTCCATCGAACCCCCCTGTAAATACTCTTAGTAAGAATGCAAAATTAAATAAACCAAGCAAAAGAAACTCCTAAGTGAATGTGAGCATTTTATAATTAGAGGAAACCCAAGGTAGTGAGTGAATGAAATAACATTTAAATGATTCATTTTATAAAAGTAATTGGTAATTTGCTTGAAGCATTGTTAAGTATGTTATAATATATTAATGATTTGAAGGCAATTACAATGCATATAAAAAATAAAAACAAAAAGATGTTGTTTTTTTGTCTTATTGATTTTGAAGTAGAAACTTCATCTTCAGAGGTGTATATCAGAAATGTACGTGCTTAAGGTTTTTTTGTGCGGTTATAATTTTTTTTTCTTAATTTTTTTTTTTTCCCACTTCTTTTTTTTTTTTTCTTCTCCTTTCTTTTTCTTTATTTTATGAATGAAATGGGCGAATAACTGTAATTTCTTTTTTTTAATGTCTGTTGAGAACGAATGCTTGAACCCTGCCTTGTATATGTATCCAATATTGTCTGTTTGTCTTCTGGTGAATATTGCAACAATGTAGCCATGTCAAATTCAAAATAAAAACCGTCATATAGAAAAATTCATATACTTAGTTTTTATAACATCTTTTTGTTTTTATTTTTTATACGCATTATAATTGCCTTCAAATCATTAATATATGATTCATTTTATGTTTTTTTTATTTTTAAAAACAAAGTTTTATCAAGTCTTAAAATTCTACAATTTTTATAGAATAGATTCATCATCTAAGTAATTTCTTCCCCATTGGTGTGGATAGTTTTTGTATTATTATTATTGTTATTATTATTTATGAAATGCAAGAAAAATTGTATTGCAATTCTAATAAATTTTCTCAATCAAAATTATTTATGTAAATAAGATAAAAATGTTGAATTGTGAATGCTAATAAATGTTCTTAATTTCAATATATGACAATATGAAATGTGTATATTCCCTTAGGAATTGCTTTTACTTGTTTTATTTAATCAAAAATGAAAATTTAATATTAATTCTCACAGATCTCTATTACCAATAGAGACAGCAAAACAGTTTGATGTAATCTTACTAAATTTGGATCCAGAAAACTTTTGATATAAAAGACACTTTTGTTCTTAAACAAAAATCAATAAGAAGTCATGTTGCTGAAAGACATAACTAATTGTATAGAATTTATCTGCATTTTTGAGATGAGGCTTGATAATTTGTATCATTTGGATTTTTCGGACTGTTGTTCTCATCTCTATTGTTATATACATAACGTTTCGGCTGATGGGCTCTCTGGCCTTCTTCAGGTGTTTCTTGTCGAACTTGTGAGCAGTCATAGAGGAACACCGAAAAGCAGTTGTACAAAGAGAAATAGAAAAGTTTGGTATGGCTGACCATTTATGGAACGAAAAGGGAAACCATCTGCCTTTATGGGATGAAGTTAAGATGATTGATAATGTAACGTTATGGGTTCTTTCTCACAATGCGGGCTTTCTACACTGGGGCTTTACACTCGTCTTACACCGTGCACTATTAAACTTGTACACTGGTTGCTGGTCTCAGGACGTTTTCCATACGCATAAACTTTTTGGTTGTTTACAACACTCACAGGATTCCAGTAGTTGTTGGTCGTTAGTATCAGGTCAAGAGAGTATCAACTTATACAGGCCACGTGCTTATCGTTGCGGTCAATTAACTTTATCTCCATGAGTGTCTAATGGTCAGGGAAAGTTTGGTGTTTAATTCCATTCATAATACTGTCGTAGTATTTTTCGTAGTAAAAGATGACAATAATACCGAGTTTATTTTTCAGGAGTTTATTAGAATAAATTCAATTTCGGCTTCTTAACTTTGAGAGAGAGAGTCAGCTTAATTAATAAGTAATGTCTTTATATGGTCCTTAGAGTTTCAGTACTTTGAGTAAACTTTTGGTGACAAACTTTTTCCTAGTCGGCAAATATCGGGACAGCCCTTTTCATTTTTAGCGACAACAGATCGTTCCCCACTGTCAGACCAACTCTACTGCCCAACTCCCAGACCAACTCCTGATCTCTTAGTCAGGGTCTCCTTATATATTATCTCAACAGAACCAATCTAGAAGGATCTTTTTCTCGAATAATCCATCTCTTCCTAGAAGGAAAAGAATGTTCGATTCGTTCTAATCATTCGATTCCATCTATGGTCACTGTGAGTTCACAGCCGTTTAGATCAAAGAACAATTAACAGTCGAGAAGACTGGATTTTCGTTAAAACCCGCCTTCATGTCTCCAAAAATCTCTTTTATGTTTTTATTTCTTTTCGGGACGATTCTTCGAAGAGACCACCCGGTAAGGTCTGAGAATCATACTACATCTATTAAGCTTTCTGTTTGACACAAGGCCACAAATATGGTGTTCCCAAGTAAGGCCTGACCATTATGCTACAATAAGGAAGAACATTGGAGAAAAAGACGTTAAAAAACTCAGTTCATATGTTAGGCTATAGTAACCTACTAGTAGACCAAGTATAGGGATGAATACAATATGGGAACCAATAATTAAAAAGGCTTTATTAGATTTTTTTTTTTAAATTGCAATATGAGTCAAGGTAAAAGATCATACATAAATATAAAGGTAAGTATTAGGAAGTGCATGGCATAATGGTTAGAGTTGTTGGAAATGGACTCGTCGACCAGAGTTCAAATGCCTTTCACAGAGCACTAATACCCTTGGGAAAGGTATGAATGCAACTATACTCCCCCCCAGCTATGGGTAAATAGTAAGGCAGACTGGGTTCTTCAACCTTGGTTTAGTTTTAATTCTAAATATTTTTTATTGAGAAGTAAAAATAAATTCATTATAGAGTCAAGAGTTTCATCTTATAATATACAATATATATTTATATTTAGGGCTAATAGAAAAAAATGAAAGTAAGGTGTAACATTTTGTTCTGGAACCAAGGAAGATAAGATCATTTCATTTATCTCTATTACCATATTTTAATGTTCTTAATTCTAAATATTTTTTATTGAGAAGTAAAAATAAATTCATTATAGAGTCAAGAGTTTCATCTTTACAATATGATTGATGTTATCAATTATTAAGCAGACTGAGCAGAAGTTAAATCGATTAGAACAAGTTTTTAATTCTGCTAATTTTTTTATCATTATTGTGCAGATTATAATTTTTCAAACTTTTTCACAGCTTATGATCCAGATATGATGCCATCCTTTCCCCAACACCGACTTAAGCGAAGACCTGTTCCTTCAGTCCAGAATAAAACAGAAGAAAAGTGAGTTTTTAAGTTTAATAATTCATTAATTATCCATTTTGTTTGATTTCAAATTTATCTTGCATTGAAGAAAAAGTTTCTAACATTGACAGAAGGATGATTGGAAATGATAGAAAATCTTTTCTTTTCATCTAAGCTAAAGGTGTTGTATAGCAGGTCTTGTCAACGTGCCTCCAAATTCACGACACTAAAAAGGTGTTCGGCACGTGGCGGTCATCTTGTCGATAAAAAAGAACAACGCGAGAAATATATCGTCACAAGCTGCTTAGCTTTTATTTCCAGGCTAGGCTCGTCTCGTGGGTTGTGTCGGAGAGGAGGAAAGGCAGAGAGAAAGAGAGAGAGAACACTGTTAAATTACTGTATTACACTAGGGACCAGAGGCCCGTTTGTTCCCCTAGGCCTCGGAAAGCAAAAAGAGGCCGGTATTTTTCTTTGTCGTTCTACGTCACCGCATGACTTCCGGCTCCGGTCAACACCCGAAACTTCCGGTTGGCTTTCAATTCTCCATTCGGGGGGGTCATGCCCCGGTCAAACTCATGACAACCGTTTTGTGCTCATCACTTTTTTTTAAAACCTTTACTATCTCTTATTTCTTCTTCCTCTCTTTTCTAACAGTAGTCCTCGCAAAACTCAGGACCTTCCATCTCGCTACAAAGGCAGTCTGTTAATAGTGCTCTATGGCACCAATGAAAAACTTACAAATTTACAATTTGGTGATTTTAGACTTAAAAAGTGAAATGGTTTGTAATTTTATAGTGCAAAATAGTCAACACTTAAACATGCAGCACTCAAACATGTATAAACACATACACTCATTTTTTGTAGATATTTTCAACACCTGAAATCATGTCTCATTTAATTATAAGATATGATGAGGTTTTATGTCTAATTTTATTGTAATATTCATTTCTTATCAAATCATTTGAATTCAACTCGAAAAATAGTTATTAAACTATTAGTGTCCATATATTTAGAAGAGTACTCTATCTCTCTTTCTTTCTATATATTATAAACATTTTTTAATTTTTAATGTATGCAAACCATTCCTAAGCTAAAATAGACTTTTTGACAATGGTTGATATAACTATTATATTTATAATGTAAATACATTGCAAATGATTTTACTATAGAAATTCATTGAAAATTAGAAAGAAAGGGATTGACAGTGGTCAGGAAGATGAAGAAAGCCATTATCAGATGATGACTCTGGGATTAGGCAATGTGCCTGTGTGCCAATACATCATTAGCACTAACCCAGAGAACAACAACAGCAGAAGTGTATTACAATACCACCAGACTTTGTTGGTTTTTTTTTTGTCACTTCATGGGAATGCCACTTCATAGCGTTGTACTCACACTGTTCCAGTAACAAAGGATTAATTCAATGATGTAAGATTTAAATTAACTGACAATATGATACTGGATATGAATTAGAAAGGTATTCTACAAGAACTTGGATACTGTGTTATCCGAGATCCCGAACACTGAAAATCTATACCTGCTCAGTGACTTCAATACAAGAGTGGGAGCTGACCACAAGGCTTGGCCCACATTCCCTTGTGTATATGGACGTGGAAAGATGAATGAGAACGACCAGAGACTGCTAGAGTTGTGCTGTTACCATGGCTTATGCATGACCAACACGTACTTTAAATGCAAAGATATCCATCAAGTATCATGGAGACACCCGCATTCATACTTCTGGTACCAGCAAGATCTAGTCATCACTAGATGTGCGAATCTAAAAAGTATCCTCCTCACCCGCACTTACCACAAAAAAAAGTATCCTCCTTACCTACCCTTATCACAGCGCAGATTGTGACAGACCACTCAATGGTGGCCAGCAGGGTGCAAATGACACCCAAAAAGATCCACCACTTCAAGAAGAGGGTTTGCCCTAGGATAAACATATGCTGTGAAGACAACCCAGAGAAAACACAGCACTTTCTAGGCAATCTTCAAGAAGGCCTAGCAAACGGGATACCTGATGAAACCTCCATCGAAGCCAGGTGGTCTCACCTCAGGGGTGCTGTGTATAACTCTGTCATCACTGTGTATGTAAAAAAGGAGAAAAAAATGCAGACTGGTTTGAAGCCCATTGGGAGGAAATGAAACCTGTGACTGAGTCAAAGAGGAGAGCTCTCCAAGCATACACTCACTGCCTTGAGGAGTGCCAGAAATAAAACCCAGCAGACTTCTCGACACTGTACCAACACCTACTGGCTAAACCTGTGTTGTGACATAGAGATAGCTGCCAACATGGGAGATGCAAGAGGCTTGTACGAGGGCATCAAAAAAGCAACCGGCCCACCCATCATAAAAACTGCACCACTCAAGACTAAGATGGGAGAAGTCATCACTGACCAAAGGAAACAGCTGCAACGTTGGGTTGAGCTCTAGCTAGAGCTATACAAAACCCAAAACGTTGTGACGGACAATGCCCTAAATGCCATCACAGATCTATCAGTCATGGAGGAACTAGACACACCACCAACCGTGGAAGAATTCAGTAAAGCTATCGATTGCCTCTCAAATAGGAAGGCAACCAGGAGTGATGGCATACCATCAGAAGTATTGAAGATCGGGATAGCAGCATTGCTTCAACCATTACATGATCTACTTTGTAGCTGCTAGGAAAAAGGACAAATCTCTCGGAACATGCGGGACTCTATCATTGTCACTGTATACAAGAATAAAGGAGACCGGAGCGACTGCAACAATTATTGAGGTATCTCCCTCCTTAGCATCATTGGAAAAGTTTTTGCTCGTGTTTCACTGTCTCGGCTACAGACACTTGCCTCTCGCATTTACCCGGAGTCCTAGTGTGGTTTCAATCTGTTTTAATGGTACAACATCTGAGGCATTTTCAGTCAACAGCAGACTGAAGCAGGACTGTATCCTTGCGCCTACACTGTTTGGAATCTTTTTCTCTATGCTTCTCCAGTATGCCTTTAGGGACTACAGTGAAGGAATTTACATTCACACAAGAGCTAATGGAAAGTTGTTCAATATTGCTCGTCTTTGTACCAACAGTAAAGTCAAGAAGGTCCTCATTCGTGAAATGCTACTTGCCGACGACGCGGCCTTGATGTCACACACTGATGAAGGCCTGCAACAGCTTTTCAGTCACCTCACACATGCTTGTAAGGAGTTTGGGCTTTCCATAAATCTAAGTAAGACCAAAGTCATGGCACAAAACATGGACTCTCCTTTAAACATCAATATTGATAGGTGCAACCTTGAATCCGTGGAGAGTTTCAAGTACCTCGGGTCCACCATCTCCAACTCAGTCTCTTTTGATTCTGAAGTCAACAGCAGAATAGCGAAAGCAACAGCAGTCATGGCCAAACTGAGCAAGAGAGTCTGGAATAATGCTAGTATCACCAAGAAAACAAAGATGCGTGTCTACAAAGTGTGTGTTCTCAATACACTCCTCTACAGTAGTGAAGCGTGGACAACATATACAAGCCACAATAGGAAACTCAATAGTTTCTATCTCCGATGTCTACAATGTATTATACACATCCACTGGCAGGATAAAGTGCCCAACACAGTTGTGCTGGATTGCATCAACATGAACAGCATTTTCTCCATTCTCTGTGAGAGGTGCCTTCGCTGGCTTGGACATGTCAGGAGAATAAAAAATGGCCACATCCCAAAGGATCTATTGTACAGTGAATTAGTAAAATGCTCCCAATCGGTAGGTAAACCACACCTACGATTTAAAGATGTCTGCAGGAGAGACATGAGGATATGCCATATTGACACAAACATGTGGGAGGTAGATGCAAAAAATAGGCGCGGAGAGGGGGTGAGGCAGAGAGGAGAGTAGCCTTGACAGAAAAGTGAGCCAGAAAGAGTGAGAAAAGACAGCAGCCCCAGAAAACATCACAGTTCAGTGTACCAAAGAGTGTCACTCAGGAATTGACCTGCAGAATCACTTGTGCAGATGCAGATAATTTATTTATTCATTTTTATTTATTTATTTAATTTTATTTTTTTTGACACTACACCATCGTCCTTAGTGGATGGAAAGATGCCAACAGCCAAATTAAAGGCTGGTAATGTGTATTGGGTCACACTCTTTCTCTCTATAAACACACACACATATATAAATATATTAGGCACTGGCAAAATGAGCCTAAAATGCGTTTTTGACAAAATGACTTTAGCCCCCCCCCCTACAGAAAATAATTTACCAAAAATCAGGGAATTATCGGATTTTAATGAAATTTTCAGTGTTTATTTATCAATGAATGATCTTTATAATACATTATTTATTTTATTTCAAAACTTTCTGATTTTTTTCAGGTCACTTAATTTTGAACCCCCCCCCTTACTTTGGGGTGTAAAATATTGGCGAGTTGGTCCTTGATTGATACTAATTACAGTAGAAATAAAGAGATAAAAGACTGAAGTTGTAAATAGAAACAAAAAAGTTTTTTTTAAGTGGAATATTTTATAAGAAAATAAGTACGGAAAATCGGAAAATAAAATGTTAAAAAATAATAAATAATTAATTTTTTGGAGATTTCTTTTTTAATCATTTCGATGATTATTTAATTGGCTATTATCTTATCAAAGAAAAAATTATACATCAATATTTTTTCTGCTTAAGGGGGGGGGGGGCATACATTTTCAATAGAGTTTTTCTTCAAAACGTATAATTTGATTGACTAAAATAAGGTTTGCATTAGATAGATATTTATTTCTAGAAACTAAAAATATAACATTTTAAACTTAAAATCCGAATATTTTTATTTTAAATGAATTTTATATATTAATTTTCATAGCAAAAATACTAAATTAAATTTTTGAAATAAAATAACTGATGCATTATAAAATTCATTAATTGATAAATCAATACTGAAAATTTCATTAAAATCGGATAATTACCTGATTTTTGGTAAATTTTTTTTGCAATCGCGAATGTTATATTAAAATTGTAAACAAGCGCTTATAACCCTTGAAAAAGAGACAGAATGGTGGATCGCGTCGAAATTGACCAAAACAAATCCCTTTAAATGTATTAAAAATAAACTGCATATGTAATGATATTTTTCTTTTTTTCAATGATGGTCATTATGTTACTACTTATCGATTTAGACAAAGTTTAACCTTAAATAATAGATTTAATTATGTTTAATCCGCTTTTAAAACTCGTAGTATCCGTTTTTTTGCCAGTGCCTAAAATATATATAGAAAGAGAGGGAAAGTGGAAGACCATGTCTTTTAAGAAAAATGTCAAAATTATAAATTGATATTGCCACTATAGAGAACTTACTATAAATATTTTATAAATATAACTTTCTATAAAAGTTCACTTATTGATTATATCATCATCATTGTCAGTGCTTCCATGTTTTTTGTTATCCCCATTAATTGATTTTTTAAAATATTATTTTGTTCACTTATTTCGTTTGAAGATGAATATTGCTTTTTTACAATTTAAAAACAAAACCAAAAAATCAATTTTCACTTTTGTTTCTTTCAGAAGAAAAGCTGAATCTTCATTTTCTGAATTTGGTGCTAGTTCAAGTTCAAGGATATTTGTAAGTAGATTATTCAGTTTTATATGAAAATGAACTCAAAAAAAAAATGCATATTTATGATAATAATGATTCTGGTTTTTTTTTTTTTTTGTTCCCTCTCAAGTTTTTCAATTGTTGATTAATAGTCATCTTAAAAATATTTAAACTTGTCTGTGCATTTAGCATTTCAATTTTGTTTTTTCTTTAAAAAAAGACAACTTTTTATGAAATTGTTCTTGTTTAATACTGTGTTAGAATTTTCGGACCAAGTTACCTTTAAGCACCCCAGGGGCGACCTGGATTCAGAGGGACATATTTTGCTTTGCACCATCAACATCCGGTTGTTTGTTACCAGACGATTTTTAGATACATTTTTTTTTTAATTATAAAACTAACTGTTAACTCTAACCCCTAACAAATAACTGGATGTTGATGGTGCAAAGTGAGACGTGTCCTTCTGAATCCAGTCACCCCTGGGGTGCTTAAAGGTAACTTAGTCCAAATTTTCTCTCAGAATTAAAATGTTTAAATAAATTGATAAAAGGAATCATTGTTTTAAATGAGAGTTATATGATATTTTTCATAGACATTTGCATGAATAGTAAAGAAAAAATATCAACTTAATATGTTTATTTGATGTTGATTTCTGATCGTGAACCAAAGGAACCATTTCTTTTAAACATTTTGGAAATATCTGAAATTGTTTTTTTTTTTATTTAAAAAAAAAAGAAGAAAAACAGTTAAAATCATAAACATATGCATGTGCACACAAACACACACGTTATGACTGTATACTATTCATTTTCCTGACATTAGTACATTATTCTATGTACTATACATGAGCCTTAATAATTTCATTATTATAAATTTAATTAAAAACAAAAAAAAACAAGATGGTCCATAGGATTAATATATTAGGTAAAATTGGACCATTTTTTTTTTTTTTAAAATTTCTAATTTTGAAATTAATTCTATCAAGTGATATTTTATATTGAAGGCATTTTTACCATTATCAACATCTTACGACTGCTCTAATTATATTTACAGTCTTCCAGAGAATTCATTTTTTTTATTAAGTGAATTCTGTAATTAGTAAAATAAATGTTAAAGTCAAAGTTGCCATATCTGTAGAATATGGTGGATGAATTGTTAGAATTTTTGGTGATAATTATTTTGATGGAATATTATATCCTTTTTCTTAGATTTCTGCCTTCAATTAGTCTATTGTTCAGATCAAATGTTTGATTTCTAGACGTTTGTAGTGTATATATATATATATATATATATATATATATATATATATATATATATAGGCGCGTGGCTAGTGGTTAGAGTCGTGGAAAATGGACTCGTCGATTCGAGTTCAATTCCTAGATGAAGCTGTTGGCATTTCACATAGCGCTAATACCCTTGGGAAAGGTATGAATCCATATATTCTCCTTCCAGCTATGGGTTAAATAGTAGGGCAGACTGGGCTCTTCAGCCTTGGGTAGGTAACCAGTCTAGGAGAGGGATAACTCTGAATTCAAAATTCCTGAGGTCGGTCGTTGATTGGGTTTGTGGCAACCTTTGATGCACCAATTCTTTCCTATCGACTGTGCCAAAAAAATCAACGGGAGAGTCCATTATATATATATATATATATATATATATATGAGAAGTAAATACACAAACGATGTGTTTTGATATGGCTTTTTTTAGCCGGCAATTTTTGGGAGAATATGTGCTTAATTGAAGTCGTACCTAATTTTGAAAGTTAATTAATTAATAATTAATTTGAATAGGTATTCCCGCCTAATTAATTAATTATTAATTAATTAACTTTCAAAATTAGGTACGACTTCAATTGAGCACATATTCTCCCAAAATATATATATATATATATATATATATATATATATATAGCATTAACCTTCTTTGGATGAAATAATTGGTTAGTAGTCGTTTATTTTACTTGCCCCATCAACTTTTGTCTTATCATTGTTATAAAAATGTACACTTTTAATTGATTAACAGAATTTACCAAAAACTGGAACATTTTCATTATGTTGATTTGAATGTCTCGAATATATAAGTTATCTCCCTTGTTGTGTAACATTGATTCACCTCAACCAACGTTTTTTTGATTGTGGAGCCTCATTTATTAAGAAATCTCCTTCACAAATCTCTTTTGACACATTCAATTATTCACAGTACTTTCTCTATAAAATCATTTTTTTTTTCAATATTTGAGATATCTTTTTAACTTAAAATACAAATTTTGCTCATTTTCTACCATCTTTAATATTAGAATCAGTAAAAAATATTCCAAATTTTGCAATAAAAAATTGCATGTTGATATATATATATATATATATATATATATATATATTGGTTAGGAGGTTGATTTAGAAGGCTATCACAATGCAGGTGTAAAGAAAAAAATAATAATACTGTAACAATGATGTTGTGTGTTACAATGTATTTCATTCTTGAATTTTCGAGATAATATCTCTTTTTCAAAAGATCACTGGAACTGAAGCTGTCTAGTTATGGCATTTCCTTTTAAAATACACATTTCCTTTTATATACACAATGCTTCAAGCAAATTATAAAACTCTCTTATATATATATATATATATATATATATATTGCTGGCACAATACATTAGTGAACAATTAACTAATACATGATATCCTCTTGTATGAAGAATGGAATAAGAAAAAATTATCCCAGGGGACTGAATAAATTTAAATTCTCAGAATGTTAATGAATATGACAAAAGGTAAATATAATTTTTCATAATTCTAAAACAATAAAATAAATCATATATGAAAAGGTGATAATTAGAAAGAAACCCATGTTTGGATTCCATGGATTATAGAATATTTTTATCTGTTGTATACTTTCTGACACAGATTATTTTCTTGTCACAAAATTTGTTTTAGGATGATGACCTGAGAGTTGTTTTCTTTGGTAATTTATGAGGAAGACCGTCCCGGTCTCCTGCCTCAAAACTTGCTACCGGTGATTGCTGAAAAACCAACCCATCTACAATTAAAGTCCGTAGCCGAAGCAGTGTCACTTGAAAGTAAACAACCAACTTGGGGCGTTTTGTTTTTTTGTTTTTTTTGACATTCACTTACATATAAAAAAATCCAAAACGTTTATTTTTTTCGGTATTTTCATTTTATTCTAATATATTTATTTCCAACAATCAATTACAAGTAAAAAAAAAAAATCAAAATATGTAGATATTCTTGCTTATTTAAACTAAAAACAAGATATTAAACAAACATGAATAAAAGAAAATCTGAGTATTTAGATATTCTTTTATATTTTAATAAAATAAAAAAAAAAACTATCTATCTATCTAGTCATCTTCATATCTATCTATTGCTTCGGCTACGGACTTCAATTGTAGCTGGGGTTGGTTTTTCACCACTCACCGTTAGCAAGTTTTGAGGCAGGAGACCGGGACGGTCTTCCTCATAAATTACCTTTTCTTGTTTTACACTGTTAAACAAATTTGATAAAATGTTCCTCTTTTTTCTCTTCTTTCAGAACAAAAAACGAAAAATGAAGTGTGAAAAATAAGAAATCTTATAGGTTCATCGTGAAAAAAAAGAAAGTTTTTTTGAGGAAAAAATAAAAAAAATTTTTTTTTGAATTAAAAAAAATTTTTTTTTTTTTCAAAAAAAATTTTGAAAGTTGAGCAAAAATAAAATTTTTAGAAAGAAAAAATTTAAAAAAAATTGATCCAAAAAAAATTTTTATTTTTAAAAAATTTTTTTGAAAAAATTACAATTAATTATTAATATATATATATATATATATATATATATATATATATATATATATATATCATAAAAAATGTAAGTAGGATACAAACTTACAATTAATTAATTTTATTATATATATATATATATATATATATATATATAAACAAGCGTTCCTCTACTGAATTTAAGTCCCATTCCAACGGGCATGTTTATAACACCAAAGATTAATCGTAAACTCGATTAATTTAAAAGTAACCCTGAAGAATCTATCGATGAAACTCGAGTAGGTTACTCTTTTCCATTCTTAAATAAATTTATGCTCTACATTGTATTGAGCACTTTGTATTTGTTTTTTTTTCTCAACCTTAACCTCTGGATATTGTGCGCTTCCAACGATCGTTCTTATACCCACCGGTAAGTTAATACTTATACATATACAAATATATATATATATATATATATATATATATAAATAAAAAATGTAAGTAGGGTAAAAACTTACAATTAATGTTAATATATATATATATATGTATATATATATATATATTATTATCATAAAAAATGTAATGAGAGTAAAAACTTACAGATGATGTGAAACTTGATGTTATAAGTTTTTACCATAAATATATATATATATATATATTATATATATATTATTTTGTTATTGGCAAGAAAAGCAGATAATTATTACATTACACAGGACTAGTTAATCCCCCTGGAAATTCCATGGTAGTTTAATTCAAAATAACCCCTGATGATTAAAATCAATATATTTTAATGTCTTATCTATGAGTCACATATCCAAATAATTTATGCCAAAAAATTTAAATGAAATTATTGAAAAGAACTCATTTCAATATTTTTTACTATTTTATAAACAATAAACATTATTTTTAGTAAAATCCCACTCAATTACTGAACCTTCCTCCTGCCATGATTAAGTCAAAATATTCAGGTGAATGTTCTTTCCCAAAAATGAACATTTTGTATTATAGTCATAAAGATGGAGCAGTGTGTTAAGTATCTTGCTGCCATCCTTGGCCAGTTGTAAAGAACTTAAAGTAAATAAGTAAGTAAGTCCCGAGTTATAGAATCCTTTGGTAAGTGAATAAGGGTATTTGCCTGCTCATCCCACTTATGAGGGCTGGACACAAGGTCTCGTTTTTACGTGGGCGCATAAAAATTGCGTCGATCCAGGGGGATGGTCCCCCTGGATCGATGCTATTAATTGTACTCTACCGGTCCAGAGGCCGAAGCACACTGGACCCCCAGCCGAGGCCGGGTATAGAAGGTCAGTCTCAAAGCATAGAATCTGGAACAGATACTACACTTTGATCCTCCCAAGTGAATAAGTCCTGTGATATAGAATCCTTCGGTAAGTGAATAAGTCCTGTGATATAGAATCCTATGGTCCGTCGTCCAAGAAGATCCAAGTAGTAATGCTTAGCTAAGATTAAAATAGCCAGTATAAATAATAATATCAGCAGCAGAGCACTGCCAGTGGTTGGCTAATAGGTTGGTGACATGGTTATCGGCGAGTCTATAAGTAAGAGTAGGCATTTACCACACGCATTATATCCAAAAATTCTCAACACAGCGAGGTCTTAAAAAAATACAGTAAATGAAATAGTTAAAATCTTAAATAAAGTTAATATTACGTTATTATCCTCAATCAACATATGATCAAGTTCAATTATTTTCCAACATCAAATATTCTGAGAAAGATGCAGATAGGTAATTGGCTGTTTTTGAAATTGAGAAAAATGAATCTATTATGTTAAAAAAAATTAAAGTATTAAAAAAAACAAACTTAAAGCCCCAATATGACATATATTTCCCTCCCCACCTTCTTTTCCTCTGCACAGTCATCAATTGCCACCTTATTTTTCTTTCTTTCACTTTCATGTTTAGCATGTTCTTTCGGTAATTTATGAAGAAGTGCGTCCCGGTCTCCTGTCTCAAAAATTGCTACCCAGTGATTATCAAAATAACGACCCCAGTTCATCGTAATTCTTGTTTATTTATCAAGATGGATATATAGTTTGGAATAGACTGAGATAGATAGATAAAACAAAATAATATAGATAGATATGAACAAATGGAGATAGATATTTTCGACAAGTAAATGTATTTGGGTGGGGGGAATCACATCTTTTTTGTCGTAATTCTTGTTTATTTAAACTAAAAACAAGACATTAAACAAACAAGAATAAAAGAAAATCTTAGTATTTAAAGTAATATAGATAAATATGAACAAATTGAGATAGATAGATATGAAGATGGATAGTTTTGAATAGACTGAGCTGGGTCGTTATTTTAATAGTCACCGGGTAGCAATTTTTGAGGCAGGAGACTGGGACGCACTTCCTCATAAATTACCTTTCTTTCTTCAGGAAAAAAAAAACATTCTTATTGTGACACACCATTTATAATAGGTACATAATTACAAATTAATATGTAGATCATAAAAGCTTATGTCTAATCAAGGAACTGGTTGGTTTTTATAAACAGTGGGACCAAAGTTACTTCCCAATTTGAAGCTTGACTTTTTATATTAAGAAACTGAAAGATTTCCTTTTTGGATGTTTATATTGAACCTTTGAAATTACTGTAACTAATTATGGAATATAATATCCTGCGATATAACATCCATTTTCCATTTTTGTACAGTTGGATACTTTCTAGACTATTAGGCTACGTGCCCAAAGGCCAAAAAGGCTCTAGTTTTTGATTTAATTTGTAATTTTGATGGTGGGGAAAAAAAAGCGGCCAAATGAATGCCTATAGACTCCTGAATATCATACTATTTTTCTGATGCGTAAATGTTGCTTATATTAAAGTTTTCCATGGGTACCACCAATTTTCCCCGTGAAATTTACCCCCCCACCTACTATATTTAACATAATAAAACTTGTATAAAGGTTAATATTATCTTAAAATTTTTTTATTCACTCGAAAGAAGAAGCATTAAACAAACTCCTAATGATCTAAAAAAATTTTTTTCGGCTTACAAAAATAATGCAAATTATAAACGAAAAACTACATTTTTTAACCGTTAAATCAATTGAAATTTAACGTAGCCAAAAACAAGTTATAACTAAGTTTTTTTTAAAAATTCTATGAAATATAAATTAATGGTCCAATTTTCACGAAAATTTCCATAATTACTTACCTTTGGATGAATATATGTCTGAAATAGTTTTTTTCTAAAATATATTAGGGGAAATATTTTTTATGTAATATGAAAAAATGAACCGGCAAAAACGATTTTTACTTTTTTTCAATAAAGATAAGAGTCTAGATAATTATATAAGAAGATTTTTATAAGTCTCAATGGCAAAGATTTTTAATAAAAGAACCATAAATACAGACTTCTGTTAAAAAATGATATCAATAAAGAAACTGGCCGTGTTGTAAATAAACCGACTGCTTTTCTTATTGTTCACGATAATGATGAGTAATTTTTCCCATGAGGCATTTCTTGAAAATAGCATACAACAACTCAATATTGTTTAACTAATGTGGGACGACCTGTTCTGCGCTCTGCACCTTCAATGCACGATGTCCAGAACCCCAAACGTTGTAACACTCTGCGGTGGTCGACCTGAGGGCACGAGTCAGAAACAGGCTCACAAGGATTAAAAAAACAAAAACAACAAACAACAAGTGTTTGTAAACAAGACGCGGATGGAAGAGGGGGTCTGNTGATACTTTAGAAATCTATCTCAACTGGCTGGCTACTGACTTCACTTGTGGATTCGGGGCTAACTATTGCCTACCGACGTTAACACCTCTAGGGCCCGGGGTTGACTGCCCTAGTGCTCGAGTTTAGCTGTATTTATGTCAAACTCTCCTTCCCCACCCATCTTCTCTGACCACACAGATGGCCAGTACTTAAATCGAATCGCCAACTTCTAGTTGTCATTAACACTTAAAATTAAAGTAATTAAATCTTTTTCCAGACGTAGTGTCTTCAATACGTCGACCATTAATTTTTTCAAAAGAGATTTTCTCATAAAAATAGCCCCTTTGCTTTTAATACCTGGGTGCATGAGAATTATCACTAAGTGGCCTAACTTCATGGTGGTCGTACAGGTCTCTTAAACTTTACGGCCTAATCTTTGGATTCGTAAAAAGGTCAACCACCCACCCCTTTTACTTATGCCTGGCTTTAACCCATTCTCTTTTTTTATTCATTTATTTATTTATTTATTCTGACCATGTTCGTCTTCAATCATAGTATCTCACTAATTCATTTTGGTTTGGTTTGGTTTTGTTTTGTTTTGTTTTACGGCATATCAACCTCAGTGGGTCATTTAATGCCGATAAAGTTTTGAAATAAATCAATTCTTAATGGATAATACAATTTTTTTTTATAAATACATTTTTCTATTTAACCCATAGATGGGACCCTAACAAGTACTACCACTCCGGGTCAGAGTGGACCAGGGAGCAATGGTGATGAAGAGGTGCTCCACATTCCCAAACCTCCAAAACTGGAACCTCACCATCAGATAGAGTTTAACGTCATTCCCAGGACATGTAGACCCGCAGCCACCGCCTTCTAGCACCCATATGATAAAAAAGGGTTGGGGCTTGCCATAAGGGCAATAGGGTTGGGAAAATCATATAGGTGGTAGGGCTTGACGTGACCAGCCGATTGATCGGGAGGGACCTCTCCGACCGCCCGTCTAGTCCAAGATAGGGCCAAAGTGGAGTATTGCATGTCATGAACTGCTCATCCATCTGGGCTCTATCCTTAAGCATCACGGGTCGCCACCCACGGCCAACAGGTGGCCCCATGTGGGGGAGTCTTACCCCTCTGCAGAGGTGCAGTCGGTGCATTCTAACGCCTCAGCCGACAGGGCGGTAATTCATTTTGGTGTCATTGATTATTTGATTAGAAGCCTAAGCAAACGAAAACATGAACTTATTAAAAGTAAATTAAAAGGAAAACAAGGAGAAATGATACACAGAGCAATGCAATGTCTGCTGTTAATTCTAATCAATAACTTTGGAATATTGGAAGGGAGCTATCATGATATTATATGAAGTGAGGAGATTATACATCATGGAAAGCAGAGGTACAGCATTAATGCAAGTGGGTTAGCTCAGTCGGTAGAGCGTTCGGCTAGAAACCACAAGGTTCCTAGTTCGAAAGTTTATTATTTGAATGCCAAAAAAAATCGTGAGAATCAAAAACTTTTTTTTTCTGTGATAAAATTTTTAAATACTTTCCTGAAAACAGATTTTGTCGATTGGCTGTCACAAATATCCCAGTACTCTAGAAATGATCTCAGAAAAGGACAAAAAAATTATCTCAGGATTTTTTATGATTCTCAATTTGAAATTAAGAGATATAGTTAAAAAAAATGGTTAAAATTCTAATCAATAACTTTGGAATATTGGAAGGGAGCTATCATGATATTATATGAAGTGAGGAGATGTATACATCATGGAAAGCAGAGGTACAGCATTAATGCAAGTCATCTGTTGGATCCGATTTAAGATTAATATATTGTAATATGTTTGGAAAAAGACTAATCATGGATATAATTTGTTCTAAATTTGGGAAATTGTAGATCATGAATTTTACAATTTATATAATTTTTTATATTAAAATTTAGTGCCATTAATGTATTGATCACAAGCAGAATAGAAATTGATATATAGATCTTGATTTTGGATTAAAATATCGAAAGTTTATTATTTGAATGCCAAAAAATCGTGAGAATCAAAAAACTTTTTTTTTCTGTGATAAAATTTTTAAATACTTTCCTGAAAACAGATTTTTTTGTCGATTGGCCATCACAAATATTCCCCAGTACTCTAGAAATGATCCAGAAAAGGACAAAAAATGATCTCAGTATTTTTCTATGATTCTCAATTTGAAATTAAGAGATATATTTAAAAAAATGGTAAAAATTGGCAAGAATTAGTCCTATTTCATGTGAAATTTTCTGTTCCATGCTTCAAATTACAAGAAATGACCTTTAATCATTTTCGGTTAGCTCAGTCGGTAGAGCGTTCGGCTAGAAACCACAAGGTTCTTAGTTCGATACCCGCCCTCGCCAACTCAGCATATGAGTAGCACAGGGATCTATGCGGTTAAGTAAGGAGCTGGTAGTAGGTGTGCGCTCCACCTCAAACGCAAAAAACAATCTCCTTCGTCTAGCACTAGGGAAAAGGGGATAGACTCCCTCGCTTATGACTGATACCGACTTTAGACCACCCCGATGACTTTACTTACTTTTAGTACACCATACACTTTTATTCACTTTTTATTAAACTTTAAATGTTCTCATGCATTTAGAATGACATAAAAAGAAGAAACTAGTTTTTGACATTGATCAAAAAAATGTCAACCGGTCTGCAACTTCCAAAAGTTTGAGAAGCACTGTTGTAGAAGAAATAGTGGTACTATTTAACCCCTAGCGGCGGATGATAGGTTACATACCTTTCCCAAGGGTATTAATCTGAAAGTGAGTGTGTAATAGCGTGAATAGAGAAATTCTTTGGATGGTCACTTATTTATTGGTGATACTGTATCATTATGGCCAAAAAATATCTGATGCCATTTTGTTTAAATATCAGATTATTAGCAACTCTCTTGTTTTTAAATTATCTATAAATACAAAATTCAATGTTATTTAATCTCACTTTTTTTAAATGATGGAATTTTCTTGACTTTCTATGAGCGTAATCCCAAAGGTAAAGTGTCCTGCGTATGACATTAAACTGCATCTAATGGTGAAGTTCCAGTTTTGTCTTCAGCTAATTCTAAAAAAAAAAATCTCCCAACTTCAAGCAACTCGGCCAATATTTGGAGTTAAGGCAAAGCAAACCAATTTTGGAAGGTTTGTACAGTTCACTTTTAGATAACAGCTGATTCCTGTTTAATGTTTTGTAAGTTTTGCTAGCTTATGTGACAAACGATTAATTTATATTGATTTTGTTTGGTTTATTTCTCTGAATGTTTGAGATGAGGCTTGAAGATTAGTATTATCTGTGTTATTCCAATTGGACACATAGCCGAGTGGATTAGGCAGTTAGGTTAAACAGTTCTAAGTGACAGTTATCTCTGGTACCCGAGTTCAATCCTGAGTGAAAGCAGTTAGAAAAATAATTAATTAACACAACTCCTACCCCAGCTATGGTTGCGGAATGGGAACAAGATACCCCCGTGGAATAAATAAAGGGTTAGTGTTAAAGTTCCGTGATGGCTCCCGAATACGACAAGAAAGTTCCCGAGTCCGAGAAGGTTCCCGAGTCCTACAAGAAATACCTGAGAAGACCGGAGGGTATATCGGCCGAAACGTTGTACAAATAACAATGAAGTTGGTTTGGTTTGTTTTGTTTTACGGCATATCAATCTCAGTGGGTCATTTAATGCCGATAATGTTGTGAAATAAATCAATTCTTAATGGATAATACAATTTTGTTTATCAACTCATGTTTTATATTTAACCCATAGATGGGACCCTAACAGGTACTACCACTCCGCGTTCAGAGTGGACCAGGGAGCAATGGTAATGAAGGGGTGCTCTACATTCCCCAAACCTCCAAAACTGGAACCTCGCCATCAGATAGAGTTAACGTCATTCCCAGGACATGTAGACCATCAGTCACCGCCTTCTAGCACCCATATGAAATTTATATTGAAGTGAAACAACAAAACAAAACACCTTGTATTGTAACCTGGTCTAATGCTTTGTGTTTTATCATTCGAAAATTAATCAGACGAAAATTTTATCACTTAACAACCAGATTTAGTATCCAACATTCTCTGAAACATAGTTAGGTTATATTCGTAAATGATAATGCAGGGGGGGGGATAAAGGAGAAGAGAAGGGCTTCGGTATGGTGGTAGCAAAAATAACAACAAACAAGGGTTAACAAACAAAGAAGAGGTGTTTATGATTCTATAGAATAAACAATTCCATATTGAAATTTCCGATTTGGTGAAAAGTTTTGTTTCGCGAAGAGATCCAGTGCTGGAGACGATTCATGACGTCATGCATCAACGTTTTCCATATATTTTTATTATTATGTTAATAGTAACATCAACAAATATAGCACAACGAGGTGAGATTTTCTGTTATTGCAGATATCATTATTTAACTATTGTAAAGTAAGTTTCTTGAACCAGATCCACGTAAAAAGATAATGTTGGGTCGCTCTCGTCGCTCCATCCAATCATAATAATTTCACAAATTAATCCTATTATTGAAGTACTTCTCAATATTTATTTATCGGCAATTAATTATATTCATTCTCATAAATAGTCCAACATCGATTTTGAATGATGGATACTAATAATATATTATAATAATAATATAATTTTATGTCATCCCATGTAATAAAAATCTGCAAATGTTTGAGGGACTTTAGTGAATTCATTTCCACTTAGAATGTCGATTAAATAGTTCTCCTATATTTGACGCTGCCTCTTGCCGTACGCGGTGTAAAGCGCTTGCGACGCAAAGTTCATTCGGGTCTTCACACCCGCAGGGGTAGCTGTTACGTATAGGCCACACTGATGAAAGGTGAACACCTCGAAACAACGTGTCCTGTGATTACTTATTTATTTATATATATAATAAGTATATAAAATATTTCTATATATCATATACGGTGATCTGCCCATATTCTTCGCAAAAGAAGATTATTTCTATAGAAGTTACGGGTGCTCATTGTGACTACGGAAATGCGTCAGAAGGTCAGCTTTAATTCTAATATCCTGTCGCATATATACACTGAGATACTTTAATACGATGAACAATTGCATAGATGACAATCTTGAACCCTCAATGACACCATTTTAATAAGGATGATATACAAACCTGAAATTCATTAGGATAGATTTGATCGTATGAAATATTTTAACTAAACTAACCATATCTGTTGATTAATACTAATTGAGAATTCTTGGGTTGGGGTTATCGTCCTTGTGTCTGCGAGCCTCCTGTTTCATAACCAACCAATCACGGAGCCAGCATCTTGGCACAAAGCCGAAGTAAGCAAAACTCATACCTCTTCTGATTCCAGCCTAGCCCGGGGACTAGACTAAAACAGGTCGCTCATCTTTTCCTCAACTAACCCAGAATCGGAGTCGACATCAAAACAGAACGTCTTCATATCCGAACTATCATACGCCCGTAAGCAAGGGCTCCGAATAATACCCTATCTCAGGACTCAGATAAATTTTATTACTAAATATATTTGTGCCAGACGAAACTAACAAGTTTGGCATCTGTATTGTTATTCTGTAATACACGTTGTTTTATTCATATTTCTAGTTTGTTTGTTATTTTCCGTTTAACTCTCCAACCTGTCTGCCAAGCATTGTGGTTTAAGCGTCCATACTCAAACCTTGGAGTAGCTGTCGTTTGGTTCTAATTTTCTTTTATAATACCAACTTATTGTGAAGTCATTACCTCGAATGATTAAATTTGAGCATAGTGTAAAATAGTTGTAGCAAAATAACTTTAACTTATTACCTGCGTCTATTCGGACTATTGTCCCCATCTTCATTGTATTTGTACAAACGTTTCAGCCGATATACCCTCCGGCATTCTCAGGTATTTCTTGTCAACTCGGGAACCTGTCTCGGTTCTGGGAACTTTCTCCGTGCTCGGAACCTTCTTTTCGAACATCGGGAACTTTCTGTCGTATTCGTGAGCCATCACGGAACTTTGACTAACACTCTTATTTTATTCCAACGGGTATCTGTTCTGCATTCGCTAACCCATAGCTGGGGTAGGATGTGTTAATTAATTATTTTTCTATACTGCTTTCTCAGGGATTGAACTCGGTTCCAGAGATAACTGTCACTTAGAACTGTTTTTAAACCTAACTGCCTTACACTCGGCCAACTGTTGTTACAAGATAACAATGAATATGGGGACAATAGTCCGAATAATCGCAGATAATACAAATCTTCCAAGCCGTCATCTCAACATTGTCAGAGAAACTTCTACTTATATACTAAAGTATTTACAGTTTTCTGGGAGTTTTGGCTGCCGCTGCACCGTTAGAAGTAATATCCGGTTTACAGCTTTAAACTGGGTACCCATGTCAGATTTTGTTTACCCGCATTGACGATAGATCCCACCATATACTTCCTTGGATCAGTATTCATTCATGCTCTGGCCATCTAAGTATTGCGAAAAAAACAAACACTGGGTATGTCAATGCTGTAGTATCATCAAAATCATTTTATTCCCGCTCCTGTCGTGGGCGTTAGAATGCACCCGACTGCAACCTCTGCAGAAGGGTAAGAGCTCCCACAATGGGCCACCTGTTGTGGCGTGGGTAAGCGACCCGCTGAGTGCTCTTAAGGATAGAAGCCGCCAGGTTGTGATGAAGCAGTTCATGCACATGCAATACTTCCACTTTGGCCCTCATCTTGGGCTTAGACGGCGGATCGGAGAGGCCCCCTTTCACGATCATATCGGCTGGTCACGTCAAGCCCTAGGCACTATAGTGATCCCAATCCCTGATTGGCCTTATTGGCAAGCCCCAACCCCTTTTATCATCTGGGTGGCTAAGAAGGCGGTGGCTGCGGGTCTACATTGTCCATGGAATGACGTTAAATTCACTATCTATGTGAGGTTCCAGTTTTCGGAGGTTTTGGGGAATGTGTGGAGCATCCCCTTCAGTCACCACTTGCTCCCTGTCCACTCTGACACTCGAGTGGTAGTGACTGGTTAGGGTCCCATCTTGGATTAGAATTAGAGAAAATGTATTATAAAAAAAAATTGTATTAAATCCATAAGAGATTGATTTCATTTCAAAACTTTGCCGGCATTAAATATGACCCACTGAGGTTGAGTAGTGCCGTAAACAAAACAAACCAACAAACCAAAAAACATTTTTATGAACCCGCAGAAAATCTGTCAGGTTTTTGCGGAAATCACTGGTTCTATTTAAATTTAAAAACCGGTTTAGCGGTTTAAAAAAAATAGAAGGGTATTGTAATTAATGAAAAGTTTAAAATGACTTAAGAGTAATTGCTTTTCCTTTGGTTCTCTCATCATTATGGCTTCTATTTAAAAACTTCAAAATTAACAAATTCTACACTTTTTGTTTTGTTGATTTCAATTAAAAATTTCATGCAGTTTTTAAGAATTCAAAATGTAAGCGTTGAAAATATGACATTGTGATGAAGAAGTAAAAGAAAAAAAGAGAAAGAAATTAAATAATCATTGAATTGATTTTAAGATATAAAAGTTAGTACTCTCAGATTCACCAGGGATTTAACAACGGATGTAATAATCGACCGTGAAGAATGGAAGGAAACTCAACCTAACGTTAATTTAAAAACTCATCCTTAACGTTCTTCCTTGTGGACACAATACACATAGACATACCAGCGAGGCCCGCTTAGTAAAAATCATATCAACGATCAGCTCTGTGTGGTATCACTGGATGCTGTTCGGAAGACCCTGCTAGGACCGATGAACCGATTGAGGCGTCATGTGGCGAGAAGATTCATGGGAATCTGTGCACAACTTGACTTATGATTTTAATGATGATGACTGATGATGTGATTGAAGCTTAAGCTTACTAAATGATTACGATGTTACAAGACATCAGCAACAAGGAGCGAAATAAGTTAAGCAACACATCAGACAGATAGGAGTGTAAATTTCTGTCGATGTGAAAAAGTTATGGAATTACCTCTGGTAAAAGTTACCTCTGGACATATTCCAGCTTTGACGGATTTTCGGCTTTGTTTTAATAAGTAGCATTATCTTATTATACATGGAGATTGTGTGTTCTGTCTGTACCGATAACTCTATCACTTCTAAAGTCAACGATTCCCTTAGTTATCTTACATTCACATTCTCAACGCATTTTATTTTTATTTAAACCTCAATTATTAATAAAATTGTTTTTCAATAATTAAGGAACTGTTTGGACCATATCTACATTATTCTAATAAAAAATAGCAATTTATTTAATATAATATAACAAAAATAGCGTTTACAGTGTGAAAGAGAAAGGTCTTAGATTTGCATATTGATATTAAAAATGCTCGATTTAGATAAATATATGCTTAGTATTGATTGATTTCTAATTGTTGTTGGTTTATCTTATTCGTAATATGAGCAAAATTCGGGGATATCTTAAAAAGAAATGCTCATTAACAAAAGAAATAACTATAATATATTCTTTATTTCTATTTAACTAAACTAGTTAAATAGGAAAATTTACCAAAGTGAAAGAGCGGGAGTAATTGGAAAAATGACGGAAGAAGTAGTTTCAAAAAGTGTGTTCTATTTCTTTCGCTTATACCCCCTCGTTCCATTTCTTTTTACTGAATTCTTTATTAGTTTCATTTGCTTCTAAATTTAACATGATTCTTTATTATGTTAGAACTTAATACCTGCACCCGGAGGGTCATAATATTAGCTAGTACATAATCATAACTGATGAAACAGGCAAGCTATTTTTTTCTGAGCAATATTCGGTGCGAGACATTTATTTTTTATTTGCATAATGATTTTGTATTTAAAGGTCTTCCTACATCACTTCGAGCTGCTTGTTTTGCGTTTTCATTATTATCAAGAAGAAATTAAGTGGAAATTATATAAGCTAATACAACAAAAGGTGTTTTATAAATTTCAAATTACAGTATTTAATGATTATAAGATTAACACTACAGAGAAGTGAGTATATTGTTACATGTGTTGTATATTCCTTTCTTTTACTTTCCTTACTTCTAATTTTTCTTTCTGCGTACTCTCTAGCGTTGGACTTTGTTCCCCCTTTTTGGGGGGACTGTGTCTGGTCTTCATTTGGGGATTTCTCTTGTTATTCAGAAAGCCCTGGCATTGGTATTTTAGATAATAACACAAGATTTACTTAGATCCTATTTTATTTCGAAATTCCCACCAGACGACCTGCGGCAGATTGAGTCGCCACCGAGCATAACACGACTTCCAACCGGCTGTGGTGTTGGCCGATCTCTAAAATCTCTCTTCTAATCTAAACCGAGAGGGCTCTCTTCCACCGATTCTCACGGTAATTCACCGGAAAGGAGATCAGCGACTGGGGTCAAATCTTGTCATTCAATCCTTCAAGGCCTGCCGCTGAACTTATAAAAGCATTTTTGTTTCTACAGTAAACAGGGGGGGGGGTGTATCAGAAGTATTATGAATCTAATAATTATGTAACAACATTGTACAATGTGTGTGCTAATATTGGTAAGTCGTGCATGCTATTCTATGGGAGTTAATGGTTAAAATAGATTTATCTTTTATGCATTGTGAGCTTACTAAATTGTTGTTTTAAATTTTCTTTCCATGTTCATTGTTACGTATGTGTCTGCTATTTTTCTGCATGAGGCAACGCAAACTTTTAAAGAAATCTCATTAATTTTCGAAAAGAGTTAAAAAAAAAAAGATCTCCTAAAATTATTTTTTAGCTTTTAAATCATACATTTAATTTCTGATTTTTGGTACTTATTTTCTACCACGTTAACTCCCCTTATTGTGTTTTTTTCACACTTCGAGTTTTGTCTTTTTTTATTTATACTGTTATAGTTTCGAAAGATATAAAACCCCACCGATAGTTTGCACACCAAAAATAAGGCAACGTTAAGAGAACTGAAAAAGATCAGAAGGTTTGAAATGAAATAACTAATGCATTATAGAATTCATCATTGATAAATCAACACTGAAATTTCATTACAATTCGGAAAATTCCCTGATTTTTGGTAAAATTATTTTTCAATCGGGAGGGTTAAATTTATTAAATTTATAAAAATATCGACTTTACGCCATACTTGGCAGTGCCTATATAAAATATATAAATAAATTAATTACTCGCAAAAATGTTCAGTTCTCTTCATCATCAGAAGATGAGGATATAAATATATGGATAGGATCAAATGAATGAATGGATAAAGCGATTAATAAAAAATGAAATCAAAAGAGATAATGCTCCAGTTGGTCGTTAATCACCAAAATGCTTATTAACCCACGATGCCAATAAACATAAATATGCCTCAAGTACTCGAGTCATTAGACATTTACTTCTTCACTATGCGCCCTGTCGGCTGGGGTGTTAGATGCACCGACTGCACCTCTGCAGAGGGGTAAGACTCCCCCAATGGCCAACCTGTTGGCCGCCGGTGGCGACTCGTGATGCTTAAGCATAGAGCCCAGGTGGATGAGCGATTCATTGACTTGCAATACTCCACTTTGGCCCTAATTCTTGGGCTAGACGGGCGGTCGGAGAGGCCCCCTCCGATCATCGGCTGGTCACGTCAAGCCCTAGCCACTATATGAATGCCCCAATCCTATTGCCCTTAATCGCAAGCCCCCAACCCCTTTTTATCATATGGGTGCTAGAAGCGGTGGCTGCGTATACATGTCCCTGGGAATGACGTTTAAACTCTATCTGATGGTGAGGTTCCAGTTCCTGGAGGTTTTGGGATGTGGAACACCCCTTCATCACCATTGCTCCCTGGTCCACTCTGACCCGGAGTGGTAGTACCTGTTAGGGTCCCATCTATGGATTAAATAGAAAAATGTATTTATAAAAAAAATTGTATTGATCCATTAAGAATTAATTTATTTCAAAACTTTATCGGCATTAAATGACCCACTGAGGTTGATATGCTGTAAAACAAACGAAAAGCAAACAAACCAAATTCTTCACTATGGATGCTATAAACCCTTATTTCTAAATCTCCCGGACGTAAATCGTTGAACGAAGAAAAGTATTTAGCTTTTTCTAAATGTGTTACAATCTATGCATAGATTAGTTTTCAAACCCTGTATTTCTGAAGGGATGGCCTTTTCATATCACGGGGGCGGACTTCCCATGGAATGTTACAGAAAGCCCGCGAAATACGTGAAGTCACGTGGACCTGGTTGGGTCTACAGTTTCAGCTTGGACGTCAGGCAGATAGATGTTACTGCTTTAGCTGAGACTCACTGCACACGCGCGCTGTGATTATTTCGAAGAAATAGTTTAGTTAAGAAAATAAAAGTTCAATAAATAATATGGTTTGTGGTTGATGAATGTCTTGACAAACTAAGACACTGACCTAGAAAGACCAAACATCGAAGATGAACAGAGAAAAAGTAGAAGATAAAGAAAGAAAGAGGTACTACAGGACAGAGGGTGTGTAGAGCAGGTAAGTGATTTGTGAGACCAGTAGTTAAGAAGAGATGAACGTAGATTAAGAAGATTTATCACTGATGTATGGAGTGATCATGCGTGCTCATCTTTCTACACCTCTCCTAACTCTCTATCACTCTCTCTTTTCTCACTCTCTCTCTCTCTCTAGCTTCTCTTCGTTCTCTCTCTCTCTCTCTCTCTAATTATATAGTCTCTTTTCTTTTCCATTCTTTATTTGGTACACTTTTCTATCCTTGTGTTTATTGCTCTCTCTCTCTCTCTCTCTCTCTCTCTCTCTCTCTCTTCGTCTCTCTTCTCTCTCTAATAGATAAGACTCTCATGTCTATTCTGTCTGCTAATTAGCATAACACTGATCAGAAGACACAACGATAGGAGAATTTGAAAATACCTCAACCACACACAAAGGAAAGACACTCTCAACCATTTATCTTGTAACATATAATACAAACATAAATTTAATGCTGCATAAAATTATGTCTGCTTTAATTATATTTCCCCTTATGAATCTTATATATATTTACCAGACGAGCAGGATGTGACACAAGGTCAATTTCTTAAGCGGAATGAATCTTATAATTAAAAAATGATATGTTGCTTCTTTGTACGATTCTTTCTTTCTTTTTTTTATTTCCATTGTCTTTAAACTTCATCATTGCACTAAAATGTTCTTATTTTAATTATTTAACGTGACATTGTGTCAGTGATTGTTTTTGTGCTCACAGTTCTGACAAGTTTGACTAATTCACACGTGACCCTCAATATTTAACCTTCTTTTCTAGGACAGCTAGTTTTGGATTAATTTCCATTCTGTACTTAGCCAAATGGAACATCCGCCTGCCGCCATTCACAAAGAATGCTCCACGGAGTAACATCTTCAGGAATTATCCGGTAAGCGCCATCTCTAATTTTACTGAATATTAAATAAAAGAGTTTTTATTCATGCAGCTAAGAAAATATATTTTTTCTTATTTGTAGGTACGTAAAAATAAAGTCTTTTTCAGATTACTAGCCGTGTCTTTGGGATTGGTTAGAGGTCTCCATTTATGATTCATATCACTGTCACCTTCATATTCCATGATTTTTACAGCTCTTTGGCAAGGTTCAGGCAGTTATCTAGTTTTTCGCTTTCCTTTACTTTTATTACAAGAACAACGACGTCCACCAGATTACAAGTATTTTTCTTTTTATTAACTAAAACTAACTCTGGTCTGCTGGCTGAGTTTTTATTCATGCAGCTAAGAAAATATAATTTTTCTTATTTGTAGGTACATGTAAAAATAAAGTCATTTTATTTTGGGGTGCGTCAAAATGATCATCTGCAAAGAAAAAGAAGCTAAACTAGATACTTAATCTGGAATGTAAAAAGTTTTCATTCTAATTTATGGTCTTCATTGAAGTCCTAATGATAGTAAATATCTCCAGGACTCTTCTCAGTATTTTGACTGATCTCAGCAGTCCTACGGTCTGGGCGGTTTCAATTCATCTTCAGATTACTAGCCGTGTCTTTGGGATTGGTTAGAGGTCTCCATCTATGATTGATATCACTGTCACCTTCATATTCCATGACTTTTTTCAGCTCTTTGGCAAGGTTTAGGCAGTTATCTAGTTTTTCGCTTTATAATAACATGTGCCGGTGCACGGTCTTCGGTTTATGTAACGCGATGCTCCGGCTCAGTATTACAGTCGTTATGTTGGATGATACCAAATATAATACTATAATGAGAGATTTCTTCTAATGCTGGTCGTAACACAGATTATAGTATTATAGTGTCCTGAAGGAGAGCTGGTTTTGTTCCTTTACGAACTCGGCTGAAATATGATAACCAAAAGCTGTCAACGGGGCCAAACAAAACAAACAGGAACACCTTCTGATAATTATATACAAAATATATACATTTATTGTTTTTTATACAATGATTAATATTTGTGTATAATGTCAGAAGAGCGAGGTAATTTCTTTGTCGGTTGACTGGCGATCTACAGCTAGTTGTTTTTTGATAACTTATTAACTTGGTTTGTTACCGAGTGGCAAGACGTCAGAGTGCAGTATGGACGGTGACAAGGGATCAGACGTGTAGCGAGTCTTCTGGTTGCGGCGTGTCTGACTCCGTCCCTCTCTTCTTTTCGGTCTCTCTGACTCCGGCTGGCGGTCTGTTATGTATGGGATCCAGACCTCCCCACCCCTAACATATGTCTCTGATTGGCTAGCCACTCGATAACATTGCCTACCGGTCTAAATGGCCTTGTGTCAGCCTTAGTTGTAGTTTTCCATTGGTTTTTTTTCCAATTGTCACAACTCAAGGTCAAACATTGTTTTATTTATGTCAAAATTTAAAATTCCGATCATCTCGGCCAAATTCCATAATTTAAGGAATTTCTTTGCCTACGTGAGAATTCTTTGTTTATATAAATTTATATTTTTAATATAAACATTATTATTGTTTTTCTTATTATTACATTTTCTTTTCTTACAGTACCTGTTAACTTTTAACAAACTACCCTAATTAATAATTATGGTAGTTTTAATTAATTAGTAATTAATTAACAGATCGCCAATCAACCCATAACACTTTAATAGTGTTATATCCTTTACTTTTACTACAAGAACAACGACGTCCACCAGATTACAAGTATTTTTCTTTTTATTAACTAAAACTAAATCTGGTCTGCTGGTTTAGAGTGATCCGTTTTTATTTCAAAGTCCAAAGAATTTTGCGTGTCTCATTTTCCGAGATTATGGTTTGTACATAATAGGTTGACTTATCACTATCCTGTTTACAGTATGAATCTGTAACATTCCGTAGGCGGTAACAGATTGTAACAAGATAGGCACAGCGAGCGACGCACAACAGAGATAACGGAGAAGAACTGTATCCACGGTCACAGGTCGAGATACTCTGAGTTAGTGATATTTCCACCCACATTGGGATTATTGATCTGAACAAGTGTCTGAACTCAGAGTCGAAGCATCTCTTTGGTTGCCTTCAAACCGTTTGTTCTCAATTTTATCAAGTTAATAGGTCACGACAGATCAAAAATACGATGTATAAAGCAAAATGATATTTTACAACAGCGACTGAGCGTGGCTTTCGTTTATTTTTTGTATCTTGAAACTTCTCACAAGTCTGTTTTACATATATATACAACATCGAGTGGAGGTATAACTTGATAGCTTTCTTACAAACCATCAGCTTGGCAAGGGACCCAATTTCTCATCAATACATTAGCTTAATCGATAGAGCGTGGCCTTTTGGTCTATAGATCACGCAACTTTTATTTGGTTTTCGACATCATCTATCTTTGGGTTATTTTTTTATTTTTTTTCCTTCTTTGTAGTTCCAGCTTAGTGAAGCATAGCAGATGTTTCGCTAACCAGGAATTCAGGACCTTTCTGTCGGAGACAGCTGCCACTTCCAAATTCCTTGTTTCCTACTCTACAGGACGAGTGTCAGGGACTTCTGATTTTACTTCGCTCGTCTATATCTTGAAATTCTGGAATTTCAGTCTGTATCAGCTGTTCTTTCTTCAAATTCTTTTTTTTATATATATATATTATATATATATAACCGTTGATTTTCTCACTGTAAGATTTGAAATAATCAAAATTTTCATTCACTTTGAACTAGGTCACTTATCCAAATTCCTGATTCAAATTCCTCAGTTCTTGGCTGACTAAGAACACCCCCCCCCCCAGTTTACTAATCCTGCACTCAATTCCTTTTTATGGTTAAGTGGACAAATGAGTTCGAATTTGATCCTTCATTGTAAACAAAAAGTGCCAATTTTTGTGCAAAAAATCTCCCTGATTCATGAGATTTGAATTTACATTTTGTATTTTTTCAATTCACCACCTTCAAAAAGAACGCTGATTCCTCTTTGATTTTTTGCAGACGATAAGATCCGTTTTGCCTCTCCAAATTTGTCGGATCTAAAAACCCTGAACAATTAAAGATCTTTTCCTCCCAGATAAATTTGAAAATAGATTTTTATAACAATTAAAATCCTACATTACTTTTGCTTCTATTTTCGAGACGAAATAATTCTCATAAATATCAAGAAAATTATCTTTCTTCAGTTTTTAGTAAAATTACGTTGGATAGGTTTTTATTGCTCATCTTTCGTCCATTTTATGTCCATTGAGTGAATTCTGTTAGTTTCAGCGTTTAAAAATTCAATTCGTTGGAATCTATTTAGATTAGACATTGTTGTATAAACAGGGTTATTATGCAAGCGTATGGTGACGAGGAAAAACAAACACGGAATTTGAGTTTCAAAATTGTATTCGAAAGAGGAACATGAAAGCGAGGAAAAGATAGAAATGAAAATTAAAGGATAATTTGGTGATAGTTGTGTCTTGAATAAAAGTCAGTGAATGTCCGGTGGCCGAATCAGTTTGTAGTGTAGGTGGAGAAGTGAGCAGATGAACTAGTGGTAGTGGTTAGATGTTGATTAGGTGGGCAAGTTTGTGTTTTAGTAGTCGTTAGCGGTTGTATCGTGTATCAGTCGGCGTACGATATGGTATCGCTGAACGATGTGGAATTGTTCGTTTGTTGACTGCCTGTTAGGTCAGATTTGGGTAGAGGTAAGTGAGGATGTAAATCGGCCGCCTGTGATGTATGTTCGTTTGCGAGGTCGGCCCCGTTGATATGTGTGCGACGCTGACGCCTGGATCTCCTCTGTTTTGTCTTGTTGTGTGTGTATCTTTTTATTGCGGTGTGTGCGCGAATTGAATTGGTAATTAGTGAATCGAGAGATATCTATTATTATTTATGTAACATTGTTAACTAAGTTGAAAAACAAAATCACTTTTCTTTTTGTTGACATATGCGCTAAAAATATATGTACATATATAATCATTTTTGTCTACTGATTATATTGCTTTGTATACAGATACACATTAGCATTATAAACATTTCTTTCGCGCGACATAGTGACATACATATCGGAAAACGTTTTTAAATACACACAAATATATTGTGAAGCAAACCAAAACTGCTATGTTTAAATTCATCAATTATTTCTTGTTAATACAAATATTGAGACATTAGTGCATTTGTTTTTGGTTTTTTTTTTTGTTTTGTTTTTGTTTTTGTTTTCCGTTTTTTTTTTGGGGGGGGGGGTTTGGTTTTTTGTTTTTGTTTTTTTTCGTTTTTTCTTTATTAAGAAATGAGACTTTAACTTTTGATTTCAACAAACCCTTTCACTAAAGTAGGGAAATAAAATCTATTAGATTTAAAGAACTGTGAATATTATTTATATACACCCCCCCCACACACACACACATACATCAATTAGAAGGCCTGTTTTTATAGTCCTTTAACCACAATATCTGTTTTATGAATCTTTATTTTTCTATCAGTTGAAATAGCAAAATCTCAGAGAATAGTAATTTCCTTGGATTCTGTTATTGGTTCTGGTCATTGTTTATATCATTTATCAGATTTCAGTATCCCACAGTATTTGAATATTATTATGATTATAATATCCTATTTTATCATGCTTTTCTTTATATTTTATCAGTGTTTAAATAGGTTAATCAGACACTAAATAGTCAATTGATTATTTTTTTGTTTGCACAATCTAAATAGTGGGTTTAATTTTAATATTGTTTGCTTGAAAGTTTCTTGTCGGTAAGCTCTGTTTTTTGTTCCCAGGCATTTTTAATTGATTTAGTCCTTGTGCTTTTTCTTCATTCTTTATATTTTTGGTTTCTTCTAACACTTGATCTTTTATGTTTTTTTCTTACGGTATTATTATTATTATTATTATTATTATTATTATTATTTACTCCTTTTGAGTTTTCACATCAGCATTAGTCAAACTTTCCAAACCCTTTTGTAATCCTTTTGGGACTGTTCCAAGTGCACCAACCACAAATGGTATCACTTATTATTATTATTATTATTATTATTATTATTATTATTATTATTATTATTATTATTTACTCCTTTTGAGTTTTCACATCAGCATTAGCTGATGGTCTTTCACTGGAGTCTGAGTGACAGCAAGTCTCCTCAGGTCTTCAGGACTCTTCTGAGTATTCTGGCAGATTGCAGCAGTAAAGTGTTCTGAATGGTTTCAATCCTTCTTCTTTCCAAACCCTTTTCTAATCCTTTTGGGAGTGTTCCAAGTGCACCAACCACAATTGGTATCACTTTGACTTTCATATTCCATAACTTTTTCAGTTCTCTGGCAAGGTCCAGATATTTGTCCATTTTTTTCATTTTCCTTTAGCGTCGCCCTGTGATCTGCTGGCACTGCAAAATCCACCAGTTGACAAGTTCTTTCTTTTTTGTTTATCAACACTAGGTCTGGTCTTCTTGCTGGGATAAGGTGATCCGTTTTTATTTCAAAGTCCCAGAGAATTTTATGCGTTTCGTTCTCAAGAACAGATTCTGGTTTATGCATATACCATTTTGTTGTATGGTTCAAATTTAATTTTTTGCATAATTCCCAGTGGATCACCTTCCCAACCCAGTCGTGTCTAGTTTTGTATTCTCGTTGTGCTAGTTTGCTACATTCGCAGAGTATATGGTTTACAGTCTCATCTCTACTCCCACAAAGTATACACTTACTATTTTGTTGGGTCCTATCAATTTTCGCTTTTATATAGTTTGTCCTTATGGCATTATTTTGTGCAGCAATTATTAATGATTCTGTTTCTCTTTCGAGGTTTCCTTTTATTATTATTATTATTATTATTATTATTATTAGGTTTTACTTGCTGTTGGTGTCGGCTGGGCAGTTGCACACGTCCTTACAGTTTACAATGTATTTACCAATGATCATAAACAGCCACAATATACTGCGAGAACTGATGCCAAACTGGATATTCTACACTTGACACCGTGGTTCTATTTACCTTATCCAGGTAATTCTTTTTTTTCTGAACTTTTCTGATTTTACCAGTTATCTTTAATAAATATTGTTCACTATCCATCCAAAAAGGATCCTAAAAAAGAATAGCTTTTGTGGGGGGGGGGGGATTTGTGTGAGTAAAGATTTGAACAGGTTTAGGCCTATCCCCTCAGCATTTTCTTCTTGATCTAGCGGCAGATTCTGATTGAGGATGGTGAAGGATCAGTTTCACTGAATGGCAAATCCAAACATCAATACAAGGGTTTCTCGGGGTTTCACGACTGATGACAATATTAAACAATATTTAAAGTAAATTTAACATTTCACGTCCATAACATAATGTATTATTTTACCATAACAATGGAAATACCTATCTGTCCCTGGTGGCACCTGATTTTGTGACCAATAAAAAGTATTCAAAGTAAAATATTTCTGTTATGATTTCCCATTATCCTCAAAAGTTATTTTTTTATCTAAGTTGTATAATTCCCTAATCTTTATCAACGTCTGTTAAGATAATTGATGCAAACAGAGCCACTTTTTCTTTGCTTTTTTCTTTTTTTTTTCAACACCTTGTACAATTCAATTTTCTTATTATACAATGTAATACTTTCTCCACAACGATACTGGTGGTGTAAACTGGCTCATGAAATCAGGAATAACTGTGCTATACCTATTGTAACATCAGTAAACGAAAAGAAAATTCTAACTTATTTTGTGTGCAGTAAGTTCCATCGTTTATCCTGTGTCAAATTGACCCAATGGATATTAAGAATTCTATCTCAATATGGAAATACAACAGCTGCCTTTTTACTGTTCTTGAGCATCAGCATCATCATCATCATCATCATCATCATCATCAACAACAACAACAACAACAACAACCTACGAATAGAACAATAACGAATAATACTGTGATGCCCAAACCTTGCTGAAAACCTTGCTGACAGACCATCGCACATCTTAAGAGGCTACTTAATATCCTAATAAAAATCCCTAAACCATCGCACATCTTAAGAGGCTACTTAATATCCTAATAAAAATCCCTAAAGCAGTTTTTAGCCGACACCCTCGCTTATTCTATTGACAAAGCCATTAATAACAACTGTTCCTGCGACTGGGAGAATCTTTTCAATTTTATTACAATCATCTTTGGGCTCAATACTACGGATGCGAACGGAGGAAATATATCTGTCTCAAACATCTATTACAAATGTGTCCAGTTTTAATTATTGTTTTCAGAGCGCATATAGATCGCTAACCATTCTGATCTAAAATGACGTTTATGTAATTGTGTAAACTCTCAGAAGATAACTCTGCTGCAGTATGTGTAATAGTTTCGGGTGACATCATTATTTATCCCACTGGGGAAGTTTTGACAATCCTCCGTATCAATCTTCAAGCCTTAGGCGCATCCTATCGCATACTCGGACTCTGAGCCTCGGCTTCTGAGCCTCGGCCTCTAACATACTCGGCCTCTGAGCGAGGGGTCATTTACGCAATGCAGTCCTTTCCTTGTAGTAGTGAAAGTGTAGAAGGCCTTAGACCCGGTCACCTTAAAATTCAAACAACTGAAAAAGGTCATCAAATACTGAGGTTGATCATGGCCCTGGCTAACAGGCTCCTTCAAGGTGCCTTGAACACTTTTTCCTGTGACCTCCTTTTTCAGCAAACCTGACCTCATGGAAGAAAAGGGTGATCGGATATGCTCAAGTTGATGACAATGTCATTGGGGGGGGGTCGCAGCGAAAGTCAATCGCAAGTTCATCATTAAAAGATCGGCCAAGAACTGAGACCAGTAAAACAGTGTCACAGTTGATGTGAGTATGTCACCCACACTGCCAGACATGACATTGAAGACTGCCTCAATTTGATTCAACGACTCTCTATACCTCTTGACTAAACTAGATACTTTCAATTTTAAACGTCAGAAGTCATTTGTTAAAGGTGTTCTCAAATGTGCTCAACTATCTACCCTTAGACCTATCTGTCAGGGTTCTCCAATCATACTCTTGGCTGCCGAGAATATTATATAATAAACATAGACATCCAACAAGGAGACCCCTTAGACCCGCTTCTCTTCACACTTGGCATTACACGTAAAAACACAACTACGTTTATCATATGATGCTGGTGGGACAGAAGGAGAACCAATGCTATCCTTCCAGATAAATTTGGTGATCTTGCTATACGGTTTCCCGTAAAATTAGTGCTGTTGGCCTACCTCTCATCTCTTGCCACCTGTTGTACCCTGATTAACGAGGTTCACTACATTAATCCTGAACATACCCTTTTCAAAGCATACCAAACCGCCTACAGTCATGATGCAGCCTTGAACTAACGGACTTTGTCACAGTTAAACAAAAATAAGACGCCCTCTCGTACAATAAACTTTTGGACAGCCCCAGAGGTTTTCTTGGTCACCATAGATTTGTATATCTCAACTCCTTCTTCCAGTCTCATGGATAAGCACCATACCCCCCGCCCGAAGTCGATTAGTACCCAACTGGATAAGGAGTATCTTCTAATCAGCATTTTATTAAGACTCGTGTTCCAAATATGCACATTTCAAAAAGTGCCATTTTATGGTCTGTGGTAGATGAATTCGCCAGATGGTATAACGATTTTTTGTTCCCAGGTGTCAAAAGTCTTATATGAGATGCTACCTGTAGGGGTACTCTGGAAGTTACTTGATTAAATCGGTGACAAATACTGGCATCATCTACCGGTCTCATTGTTTTGGCACAGATTTCTTTTTGTACCCATTGCAATTGAAACATCTGGTGTCCTAGGTCTTCGAACAAACTCCGTTGCATATTTAAAGAGATATGACAATCATATGACATATAAATTTAACTAATGTAAATGAAAGAAAATGTTGAAAAATTAAATGAACTTACTATTGACGGCCGTTGAATATGAGGCATTATAAAATATAAATTGGTAGCTATTTGATAATGTTTAAACACCTTTTCTTTTCCAGTAAATGACTTTTCTATACCTGAAAAGAAAATCCATTAAAAATAGAATTTTGAGTTGTTTCTAGACATGCTGTTAAAATTTGAGATCATTTGAGATGTGTTTCAGAAAAATTGATATTAGTTTATAATTTAATAACATGACCAAGTCTGGTTCAAATAATCTAAAAATTTTAACAGCATGTATAGAAACAGCTCAAAATTCTGTTTAATATATTATGTATTTTTTTTTCTTTTGAGTTATAGAAAGTTGCATTCACTGGGAAATAAAAAAGCATTTAAACATAAAAAAATAGAATTTTGACTGGTTTCTACACATGCTGTTAAGATTTGAGATGGTTTCAATGACAACCAAACACTTGGGGTTCGTTTTGTCGGTCAGAAACCTTAGAATTTGGCAAAGGAATAAAAGTCGTCGGGGCGGCCTAAAGTCGTTATCAGTCAATCAGCGAGGGAGTCTATCCCCTTTTCAATAGCACTAGACCAAGCAGATTGTTTTAGCATCTGAGGTGGAGCGCCACACCTACCATCAGCTCCTTACTTTGCCACACAGATCCCTGTGCTACCCATACGCTGAGTTGGCGAGGACCGGTATCGAACTAGGAACCTTGTGGTTTCTAGCCGAACGCTCTACCGACTGAGCTAACCCGGCCCCTAGTCAAATAAATTCGTAGCTAATGACGGTAAGGGTTGATCTTGAATGAAATATCGGCCCTCGTGTCTACGGATTGCGCCGTTGGAAATGTGACTAGTTGAAGATCACCCATTCGCTCGTAACCAGGTATGGTCGGCTTTCATGAAGAACTCAACAAAATCTGTAGATGGAGCCGCGACAACTCATCTCGGCTGAATACTGCCACAATCAACCAATCAAACTTTAGAATTTCCTATCCCAGAAGCAGAATATTTTGAATTCTTTCGGCTAGGATTTTTTTAAATTTTTTAATAGTGTCATTATTTAATAATTTTAGAATTATCTTCCAGAGTACCCCTACAGGTAGCATCTCATATCAGACGTTTGACACCTGGGAACAGAAAAATCGTTATACCATTGGGCGAATTCATCTACCACAGACCATAAAACGGCACTTTTTGAAACTTGCATATTTGCAACACGAGTCTTATTTATCTTATAATTTTAAAATTAAAAAAAATAAAATAAAGCTTTATGCGCTGCCACCTGTCTACATGGATTATTTGTCTGCCTTTTTCTCCAGGTCAATACGGTCTCCCAAATTCAACACTGCAATATTTCTGGGATTCTTTGTTGCAACCCTCACTTCAATAATTGAGTCACTAGGGACTATTTTGCAGCAGCTCAGTTGTGTAACATTCCACGACCGCCTCATCAGCTGTCAGTCGTGGAATTCTAATCGAAGGTTTTCAGGTGTTTTATCTGGTTTTATTGCATCACATGCAACTACATCATACAGCGACACGTTGCACTTATTGGAGTTACAAAGGTAAATACTGAAATTAATCAATCTTTCTTTTCGTATATTTTCGCTGAATTAAGATGCCATAATGTTGATATATTGACAGATTCCATTGAACATTTTTCACAATTTGTAAAGACCAAACTAGATGAAGATGCAATATCTGGTAAATTCAGTCCATGACTGAGAAATATTTATTTACTTGGGCATCAAACAAATGTCTTATTGAGTATTATCCTAATTGAATATTATAATCCTTTCACTTAAATAATCTTGGATTCTTTTCATCACCGCCCTGTCGGCTGGGGCGTTAGAATGCACCGACTGCATCTCTGCAGAGGGGTAAGACTCCCCCAATGGGGCCACTTGTTGGCCGTGGGTGGCGACCGTGATGCTTAAGGATAGAGCCCAGGTGGATGAGCAGTTCATGACTCTACTTTGGCCCTATCTTCGGCTAGACGGGCGGTCGGAGAGGGCCCCTCCGATCAATCGGCTGGTCACGTCAAGCCCTAGCACCTATATGATTTTCCCAACCCTATTGCCCTTATGGCAAGCCCCAACCCCTTTTTATCATATGGGTGCTAGAAGGCGCTGGCTGCGGGTCTACATGTCCTGGGAATGACGTTAAACTCTATCTGATGGTGAGGTTCCAGTTTTGGAGGTTTGGGGAATATGGAGCACCCCTTCATCACCATTGCTCCCTGGTCCACTCTGACCCGGAGTGGTAGTACCTGTTGGGGTCCCATCTATGGGTTAAATAGAGAAAATGTATTTAAAAAAAAATGGTATTATCCGTTAAGAATTGATTTATTTCAAAACTTTATCGCATTAAATGACCACTGAGGTTGATATGCCGTAAAACAAAACAACCAAACCAAACAACTTAAGTTGTCTTGAATTTATTTTGCTTATATGCAAGACCAACAGATTTTAGTTTGATATCATACCGTTATATAGCCATTATCATACATACGTATATTGTAGAGTATACCTGCATACCCGTGTTGTATACATATATACTTATGTAAAATAAAAGGATATTTAATCCGACAATGTGAATTTGATATATTGAAAAACAAATGATGTTTACATGGGATCATCAGGAGAGAATGTGCACCGTTTCGGGGCCTACCTCTCAATGGTTTTAACTGCACAACGTTCATTCATCCCGTATTTGCTCTAGTTGAAGACCGATCTATTACATACGGTCAATACAGATATTCCGAGTGACCTCACAACAGTGAGGGGGGGGGCCGATGTGCAGTTAAAACCGTTGAGAGGTAAGCCCCGAAACGGTGCACATTCTCTCCTGATGATCCCATGCATTTGTAAACATCATTTTTTTTTTTTTTTTCAATATATCAAATTCATATATACTTATATGGATCTGAGTAGCTATGGTCTTATCTGCATGGCTGGATCCATCTGTCTGTTGGTCATAATATCTTCTATCCGTTATCTGTTGATCCTAAGCTGCTCTGGGCTGGCTGTTCTTCTATTAATCTCGATCTTGACTGGATCTTCTTGTGATCTTCTTCTGGGTCTTGGCCAGTTTTTTCTTGGTAAACGAACACAAGACTTATTTCATAAGAATCAGATCAACTGAAACACGCGGAGTCCTTGGTTTTGGAACGGACAGACCACCATTACGATATGTCCTGTTCAACGCCCAGCTACAGACTGATTTTCTTAACTTTCACACGGCTCGCTCTGGGAAATCGTAGGTGGAGGTCAAGTGTTAATCAAATCCCTGTGTTTGCCACAAAACCGTTGGTTTTAATTAAGCTAGACTTATTGTACATAATTGATAGGCTATCTATCAATTATGTAACAATAGAATTACACCAAAGAAAACAATTAGCCGATAGACCTTAATTCAATAAACAGTGCTTATGTTTTTACTTTCAAGTACAAATCTTATCTAATATTAATACTTTTGCTGTATCTTTCTTGGCAACCTCTGCTGCCTCAGGCTAAATTAACAAAAGTTCTTAGAGCCGCAAGAGACCAACCCTAGTTGTACAACATATGACGTTGTCTTCCGTTCCCTATCTCATTGTTTTGTCGTTAAAGATTTGGTCTGCTCAATGAAAAAATAGCACGAGATAACTACCATTAGAAAAAGCTCTTCATTCTGAGAGATTAAGAAAACGTAACATATCACATATTTTCAAAATGTACAAAAGTTATTAAATTTCGGTAAAACATTCATTTTGTACTTATTTCACCAATATTTACTAAATATTCCACTGTCAATATTTTAATGTAATAAAGTAAAGTTTGTTTGATATATTCGTTGTAAGTCACCAGTTTAATGTTAAAATTCCATGAAATATTCTAACATAAAAAGACACCATAAAACATTCAATTATTGTAGGCACATGGCATAAATAACAAGACTCAATATTAAAACAAACAATTTGTATTGAGAAAAGGTTTACAAAAAGGTAATGCAGAATACCGAGCAAAGTTCTTTCATCATTCTTTTGTACAAAATGTAATTTTTGTAAAGTTCTTTATAACATGTAAGAAAAAGATGTTATAAGTTTTGAAGTGAGAAAGAAAGGGTAAGAATTCAAAGTGACAAAACAATCAGTTGCAAGTAACATTGCTGATCTCGTAAATAGCTGATTAGAGAGAGAGATAGAAATATATAAATGCTCATACCTTCTTATAAGAGAATGTGATTTTATCTTACGTTAGAGTGACGTGGATTTGGTTAGACGAATAATTTCTTTCTGGTTGGGATCCGAAAAGTTGGTTATTTATACTCTTTGGGTAGGCTCTAAAAGGGGTCTATTTCATAGATTTCCTTTTATGCGCGAACGTCTCTGATTGGTCGAAAATGTACAAATTTTATTTCAATTTTCTTTTTTTACTAGGGTGCGCAATCCCTTGCGCAAACTATTAATTTTTGTCACTTGACTTTTGTTCGTCGTAGTAAGAACTCCCGGTTCACCACAAACTAATTCTATATTTTATTCTATAGGTTGCCAGTAGGGTTGTATTGGTAACGGCTGCCCTTATTTTGGTGTTGTTGGCTGTTTTGGGCAAAGTAGCAGCTGTTTTAGCCACAATCCCTGACCCGGTAATTGGCGGTATATTCATTGTCACTGTTGGTATTATGACATCGGTTGGATTATCAACTTTGGATTGTGTTGTTCTTAATTCTCGTAACACACTTATCTTGGGAGTTTCTCTTGGTCTCGGCATTTTGTTTCCCACTTGGATGAAAGATAATCCAAATGGTATTAATACAGGTGAGTGAATTACAACTTTTTTACTCCAGATAAAGCATTAAGTTTATTTGCAGAGATTATCTTCATTTTAAGAGGAATTACGGGTTTAAAGGTGGGAGCCTCTTAAATCTCCCAGTTGTAGGCAAATTGTTCGGACGAAAGAAGACAAACACACAATGGAAATTTAATACATGTATTGACAAATAATACAAGAATTTGTTGCAAATTTTATTGGCATTTGCTACAGGACTTATCTGTGAGGTTAAATACTGTTCGTTGGAGAAGTGGCTCTTTTTAAGGTGACTATTCAGTTCGACTCGCTGTTGTTTAAACGCTTCGTCAGGTCGGTTCTCGTTCTTCAGCCTTCTGCAGTATGCTATTGTGACATCCTTCTGTAGTATGCTGATACAATGCCTTAGAAAGTTTGTTGGTTATAGGTGAGATGGCTGGAGGCGCTTATTTTCGCGTCCCTCTTCGGTAACTGTTCTGTGATAAGTAACGGTGGATGGGGTCCTCTTCAAGTTAACTATTTAGGTCCTCAGCCTTCTGATAAATGTGCTGTCGAAACGGCCTTCAGAAAGTATGCTGTTAAAAAACGCCTCCGTCCAGGTGGACGGCCTACAGACAAGTGCCGGGGTTTGATTCTGGCGCCAACCTCCTGTTGGCGATTCGCCCTCTAGCAGCAAGGGGAGATATTTCACTATCAGATTTCCGATAATTTGGACATTTTTCATAAATATATTCCTGTAAACACTTTATATTTTAAATGGGTGGTGGTAGGATAGAAGTGTTTTAAGCATTTATTTAAAAATATACAATTAGCCGTCATGGGCGTATTTTCCGACTATGTTAGGTGAATGATACACAGTTGGTAAAGGATAAACATTAATAATGTAATCATACATCATAACTGGAAAGTAATTTATCTGTTTTCTCTTATTAAATATTTTGACAGTTACTCTACAGTATTGGAAATTCCATAACCAATTATCTCCCCCTGCCGCTAGGGGGAAATCGCCAACATCGTATGTTGGCGCCAAAAACCCAATTTCAAGACTTATCGCATAGCAGTACTGGAGGAGAGACGTAAAATACCAAGCTTTCATTACCAAGCCCCAAAACAGGGCCCACTTATCACAGAACTCTACAACCAGCTCACTTCTAAGGCATTGTATCAGCATACGTTAAAAGGCGGTACAATAGCACAATTACTGAAGCACAAGAAACTACCGAGACGAAGCGTCTTATCAACATTTCCTACCGACGAAAAGAATACCCTGTTATCACCATTACTCCAAGTAAATTACTAACTCAGATAAGTCTCGTAGCAAATAACATTAAAATTTGCGAAAATGTTATGTAATTTTTGTCAATACAAGTGTCTGCATTTACTTTCGTGTTTGTTCCTTCTTTGTCCGACAATTTGCCTACAACTACGGAGAGATAAGAGCTCCTTCGAAAACCGTAAATACTCTTAACAGTTAGTGGTATCATATGGCATTGGACGCAATAGAAGAGTTATAAAAATAAGGGCCGAAGTGTGAGTAACATTCCACTATCATACATCCAATGTTCGTTTCATAGTGATGTATATAATCCGTTGAATTAATTCATTTTTTTAAAAGTCAATCAATTTCCACTTTATCTGCAAGCTAAAAAATGTTTGTTTTTTATAATGATAAAAAACAGAAATAGTAATATCCCAAAGTAATAGATTCGACACATCAACACATCCGATGACAATAATTACACAACTTTCAAAAACAAAAGCGACATCTCAACCATCGATGGCAAACTCCTAAACTTTGTAGAACAATTTAGATACTTAGGCAGTAACATCTCCTCCACAGAAAACGACGTTAATGCACGCATAGGAAAAGCATGGGCCGCTATAAATAAATTATCGATCATATGGAGGTCCAATCTCACAGACAAGTTAAAGAGACAGTTCTTCCAAGCCGTTGTCGTGTCAGTACTGCTGTATGGCTGTACCACCTGGACCCTAACTAAGCGACTAGAGAATAAACTAGATGGGAGCTGCACAAGAATGCTGCGGGTGATCATGAACAAGACGTGGAAACAGCACCCTACGAGAAAGCAGCTGTACGGCCACCTACCACATATCACCCAAACCATCCGAGTAAGACGGACAAGACACGCGGTAAACACTGCTGGAAAACAAGACGAACTCATAAGCGACGTCCTCTTGTGGAAGCTAGCACATGGACAAGCCAGTGTGGGCCGACCAGCAAAAACGTACGTTGATTAGCTCTGTGCGGATGCAGGATGCTGCATAGAGGACCTCCCGAATGATGAGCGATAGGACGGATGGAGAGAGATTGCCATGGATATCCGCGCTGAAAGCGCGACATGATGATAATGATGATGAGAAACTAAGTATTTGTAATTTGTTAGAAATTAATCCCCATCAACAACGAGTAAGATCATATTACTGACCAATGAGAAAAAGATGTTTTATATCTTGTGTCCTATTTCTATAGTTCTGTGCAAAAACATTCCCATTTTCAAAGATTTTTTTTCTCATGACACATAAATCATAGTTATAGCACCCTCAATAATCAAAGTCACTAAGCAACGTTCAACTGTAAGCGAACTTTTCTATGATATACTAGCAATATATGCACCCTCCGGGTGCAAGTATTTGAATTTTAATGTAATGAAATATGTTAAATTTGAAATACTTTTGAAACTAAATAAAAATCTAAATAAAATGATTTGAAAAAAGGGGGTATAATCGAAGAATAGAATAACTTTGAAACTAAGTCTTCCATCATTTTCCACCACTCCCTCCTTTTATTGCTGAATTTTCCTAATTTAACTATTTAGTTAAATTAGGAAGTAAAGAATAAAATTACTGTTATTTCTTTATATTAAAGGATTTCTTTTAAGATTTATCCCCGAGTTTTTTGCTCATATTCATTAAGAAAAAAAAACAATTAGAAATCAATAATACCAAGCGCATATTTAATAAAATTAAACTTTTAATATCAATATGCAAATTAGCTTTCCTGTTCACACTGTAACCCGCTATTTTGTTGCATATATAAATACAATTGCATTGTATTAGAATGTAGATAAAGTCAAAAGTATTAATAAGGTATAACAATTTTATCAATAACTGAGGTTTAAATAAAAATAAATTCATTGTGAATGAATGTGACGTCAATAACTAAGGGAATTGTGACTTGAGTAGTGATTTAGTTTCGGCTTCAGACAGACAAACACACAATCTCCATTATAATAAGATGTCATCATATTTTCATATTTCCAATTCGGTTCAATTGTCTATTTCTTAATTTATTTGTTTTCCTCTTCAGTTTATTATTCCTCATTTTTAGTTGAGTTTTTTTAATTTTTATTTACTTAATTTTAGCTTTTATTTTAGTCGTGACTTTTATGGCATTTAGTAATTCTGTAGTAATTCACTTTAGGGCGCGTGGTGTAATGGTTAAAGTCATGGGAAATGGACTCGTCGATCCGAGTTCAAATCCTGGACGTGGCAATTATTTCACTTAGCGCTAATACCCTTGGGAAAGGTATGAATTCTACGCTTCCTCCAGCTATGGGTAAATAGTAGGGCAGACCGGACTCTTTAACCTTGGTTAGGCAACCCGTCTAGGAGAAGGAAAACTCTGATTTCAAACCTGTTAAACTCCGCTTAAGAAATTGACCTTGTGTCGCATCCTGCTCGTGCGGAGGGGTTGGTATATATATATATGTAGTGCAGTTTTTCTGTTAAAAACAAAAAGTTTCATTTGTTCTTTTTTTTATTTAAGTCAAATGCTGGTGATGTGGCGTCCAGTTCATCAAATGATTACACACGCGCACACACACACACATATATATATATATATATATATATATATATATATATAATAAGAAAGAAATGAATCCGACAATATGAGTAAAAAAGTAAAATGAAAACATCACACAATGCTGTTAAAGAAGAAAACAATTATAATATAATCATAGCTGATACTGATCAATATTTCGATTTTACAAAAAATCATCATCAGAGCTCATTCACTCCCGTAGTTGTTTGGGTGGTTTTTTGTTTTGTAAACTGATTTGACTTTCCTCTCCGACCCAAACAACTACGGAGTGAATGAGCTCTGATGATGATTTTTGTAAAATCGAAATATTGATCAGTATCAGCTATGATTATATTATAAATTGTTTTCTTCTTTAACAGCATTGTGTGATGTTTTCATTCCTTTTCTTACTATATATATATATATATATATATATATATATATATGTTGTGTGTGTGTGTGTGTTGTGTGTGTGTGTGTGTGTGTGTGTGAATAAAAGGAAGTGAATCCGACGGTATGTAGTATAATAAAAAATTGAAAAACACACGTTTAAATGAGTTAAGTGGTGAGTTTATTGGCCGATGCTGCAGTGTTTCGATCTATTAATTAGATCTATTAATTAAAAAGGCCTGAAGGGATCTAATTAATAGATCGAAACACTGCAGCGTCGGCCAATAAACTCACCACTTAACTCATTTAAACCTGTGTTTTTTTTTTCATTTTTTTATATACTACACACACACACACGCACAAATATATAATATATATATATATATATATATAGTTTGTTATATTTATAAATAACGAGTGGTCAATATCAGTAATGGAGCATATATATATCTAAGCTAGATAGCGTAGATATAAAGTTAGCGGCGCTTGGTAACTGTCAGTTTCTTGCCTATGGATTGATCAAACCTATATATATATATATATATATATATATATATATACATATATTCTTTTTGTTTCTTCTTTTTTCAGGGAATTTTGAGATTGATCAGATTTAAAAATTATTCTCGAACTGACATGTTTATTGCTGCTATTCTCGCAGCCATATTGGATAACACAATTCCAGGCCAAGTAACTTGACATATTTCTTTCTTTTTTTAGCCTAGTGAATAGTAGAATTTCTGAGATGAATATTTTTAGAAAAAAACTTAATAACATATTACATGTATCTATATTTGACTTCTATGATTATTTTATTTTCCTATTAATTTAATAATTTCCTGATTGTCAGTATAACTTCTGCGCGGCTGTGTGTACCAGAGATATACCTTCGTGATGTTATAGAATTTGTTACACACCAACAACACACACACACACACACACACACACACACTTATATAAATATATATATAAATTAATTAATAATATATATATTATTGAAATAAAATGAAATTATCCGACAGTAGAATAATGATATAATGAAAAAACAAAAGATGTTTAAACTGACAATAGGCTCATCTGCCACAGCGTTCTCTCCTGATGACCTATTCAGCTGTAAACATCTTTTGTTTTTTCATTAGTCATTCATATATATGATATCATATATTAATGAAAGGGGGAAATATGAGAGTGCAAATAGATAGTCGAATCAAAGTTCTCGCTAGAGGGCCGTGACCAAAAAAAGCGAGTTCACGTCGTCCACAAGCCAGAGCTTCTGTCAAACACTCATCGCTTCGTCCAGCAGCTGAAAATCCGTCGTCGTGAGTCGAATAATCTTTAACATTCAAAATCGCAAATTCCTATTTCGTTGTGTTCTTTGATAACATCCATTTCTTTACTGGGTCGCTTCGTTAACGCCTTCTCCGTGTCGTCGACTGCATCTGCCTGTGCTCGACCCCCACGAGCCCGACCTCTTAGACATATATACCCACAACATCCGGGGCACTCAGGCTCAACTTCGCGTCCCGTCCAGCAAACCCAAATCGCATTTGTGTTTTGCATGCCGGGGCACCGCGAGTCCAGATCCCGCACGGCAAGACAATATCTTGCTCTTTTTCCTTATCTCGTTCTCCGTCACACAATTCTAATATATTATATATTTTTGCCCTTAAGCAATGTACAATGCGAATCGAGAATAGTAATTATGAGACTTAATAAAAGTTGAAACAGAATCGCTTTCTAGTCGCAAAGCGTTGTTTCACCAAATTCCTTTCTTCATCTCCCTTTCCACATCTTATCGCAATTAATATGATCATAACGCATGTAATTGCCTTCAAGCAAAAAATATAGAATAATAATAAACTTATTCAACAATGCTGTTCTAAAATACAAACATCCAACAATCTTATATATATAGATAGGGTATATATATATATTAGTATATATACTATATTATATATATGATATATTATATCCTTAAGTTAATCTTTGATCTCAACGATCAGTCTTAGCGTTATTAATTACATTATTTCCGCCTCCGTCGTAAAATAATGCGACAAATACAACTATTAAGATAAAAAAATAATAGTAAAAAATAATAAATAATACCAAATGCTAAGAAACTAAAACATATGTTCTTGAATGAATAACCGTCTCTGAGGATAATTTTGCTTTGAAATCATAAGACAAAAATAACACTTTTTTTTATCTTTTATATGCATTGTAATTGCCTTTTCAAATCAGTTAACATATGTATATAGATATACATATATATAGTTATATCTTAGTTAAATTCCTTTATCTCCAACATCATTTAGCGTTATTAATACTATTATTCCGACTCCGTGTAAAATTAATCCCAAATAAACGAAATTAAATAAAAAAAATAATATTAAATATAATAAATAAAATAATTACAATAGCCTTAAAACTAAAAAACATAGTTCTCTAAATGATAACAGTCTCTGAGATAAAGTTTGCTTGAAATCGATAAGACAAAAGATACATCTTTTGTTTTTATTTTTATATGCCATTGTAATTGCCTTAAATCATTAGATATACTAATATATATAATATATATATTATAATTAAATGATATATTATATTAGTTAGAATCTTTATGCTCAACATCGATGTTTTACGGTTAAATACTAATTATTCCGCCTCCAAAATTAATGCACAAAATACAACTTGAAATTAAGATAAAAAGAATCGAATAGTAAAAAAATAAATAAATATTTAAGCAGATCTACAGAACTATAAAAACATAGTTCTTAAATGATACCTCTGAGGATAAAAGTTTGCTTTGAAATCATAAGACAAAAAAACATCTTTGTTTATTTTTATATAGTCATTAATCCCTTCAAATCTATTACATATATATATATAATATATATATAATAATTAATATATAAATACATTTTTTATCCACTCATGTTTACGGCGGTTATTGAATTACTAATTATCCGCTCCAGCGACAAAATACAATGAAATTAAATAAAAAAAATAAAAAACAATAAAATAAATATGCCAAGCTAGAACTTAAAAACACATATGTTCCTTGAGTAGATAGTCTACTGTATAGGATTCAGTCTGTATTTTTCTGTATTCTACTCTCTTCTCCNACCCTTAATCCCTAATACCGTAACCAAATTTGCCAAAATGTTAATTCATAGACCTGCAGTTAAACTGTCCATTTGGTACAGCAAAAACTTTCCGTTTTAAATTTACCGACCTAAATAAGAAGTCAGTCTAGTTTGTTTTAGTTTTAACTAAAACAATTTTTTAAACCCAAAGAAAACTTAAACAGTGGGAGTAGTCAATGTTGCTCATTTGAATTCCATAATATTTAAATATATAACTATTTTTTTTACCCAACATGAAATATTTTTTAAAGTAAGTTTAAACTCTATGAATTAATAATTAAAGTAATTTAAAAAAATCTATTTTAAAGCATGATTCAATTTCGTAAAATTTACGCTCACACTAAAATTGAAATCATGCGCGTAAAAAGATACTTTTGATTTATATTAAAACAAACAAAACGTTTGCTCATTTGAATAAGATTCGCCTGGAGAAAGGGAGTGGGCGAATCTACGTGGGGGTTTAGTCTGTGGATGTGAGGTGATCTCCTGACTGCTGGATTTTTACTTTTTTTTCCCTCTGCTTAACTGACAAATAGAAAGTGGGGGAGAGTTAACTTAACTGACAAAGTGAGATAGGAAGAGAGACAGTCTGTGAAACAGGGATTGGTCGCGTCGTTGACTTAATGCTAATTACGCCTAATTAAAGCCAATTAAACTGAATTTTTTTTCATACACTTTGTATGCTAACACCAAGAATATCTTAGTATAATATTGTGTCCATAACATAAATAGAAAAAATCCTTTAGCTGGAGAAGGTTGATAAACTCAGCTTAGTATAATAATATATATATATATATATATATATATATATATTATTATTATCATAAAAATGTAATGAGAGTAAAAACTTACAGATGATGTGAAACTCGAAGTTGTAAGTTTTTACCATATATGTATATATATATATATATATATATATTTGTTATTGGCAAGAAAAGCAGATAATTATTACATTACACAGGACTAGTTATCCCCCTGGAAATTCACATGGTAGTTTTAATTCAAAATAACCCCTGATGATTAAAATCAATATATTTTAATGTCTTATCTATGAGTCACATATCAAAAATTTATGCCAAAAAATTTAAATGAAATTATTGAAAAGAACTCATTTCAATATTTTTTACTATTTATAAACAATAAACATTATTTTTAGTAAATCCCACTCAATTACTGAACCTCCCCTGCCATGATTAAGTCAAAATTTCAGGTGACTGTTCTTTCCCAAAATGAACATTTGTATTATAGTCATAAAGATGGAAAGTGGTGTTAAGTATCTGGCCGCCATCCTTGGCCAGTTGTAAAGAACTTAAATAAATAAGTAAGTAAGTCCCAGTTATAGAATCCTTTGGTAAGTGAATAAGGGTATTTGCCTGCTCATCCCACTTATGAGGGCGGGACACAAGGTCTCGTTTTTACGTGGGCGCATAAAATTGCGTCGATCCAGGGGGATGGTCCCCTGGATCGATGCTATTAATTGTACTCTACCGGTCCAGAGGCCGAAGCACACTGGACCCCAGCCGAGGCCGGGTATAGAAGGTCAGTCTCAAAGCATAGAATCTGGAACAGATACTACACTTTGATCCTCCAAGTGTAATAAGTCTGTGATATAGAATCCTTCGGTAAGTGAATAATCCTGTCATATAGAATCCTATGGTCCGTCGTCCAAGAAGATCCAGTAGTAATGCTTAGCTAAGATTAAAATAGCCAGTATAAATAATAATATCAGCAGCAGAGCATGCCAGTGGTTGGCCAATAGGTGGTGACATGGTTATTGGCGAGTCTATAAGTAAGAGTAGGCATTTACCACACGCATTATATCCAAAAATTTCTCAACACAGTGAGGTCTTAAAAAATACAGTAAATGAAATAGTTAAAATTTTAAATAAATTAATATTACATTATTATCCTCAATCAACATATGATCAAGTTCAATTATTTTCCAACATCAAATATTCTGAGAAAGATACTGATAGGTAATTGGCATATTTGAAATTGAGAAAAAGGAATCTATTATGTTAAAAAAAAATTAAAGTATTAAAAAAAACAACTTAAAGCCCCAATATGACACATATATTTCCCTCCCACCTCTTTTCCTCTTCACAGTCATCAATTGCCACCTTATTTTTCTTTCTTTCTTTCACTTTCACTTTCAGCATGTACTTTCTGGAAAAAAAAATTCCTATTGTGACACACCATTTATAATAGGTACATAAACAAATTAATATGTAGATCATAAAAGCTTATGTCTAATCAAGGAACTGGTTGGTTTTATAAACAGTGGGACCAAAGTTACTTCCCAGTTTGAAGCTTGACTTTTTATATTAAGAAACTGAAAGATTTCCTTTTGGATATTTTATATTGAACCTTTGAAATTTACTGTAACTAATTATGGAAATATAATATCCTGCGATAAACATCCATTTTCCAGTTTTGTACAGTTGGATACTTTCTAGGACTATTAGGCTATGGGCCCAAAGGCAAAAAGGCTCTAGTTTTTGATTTATTTGTAATTTTGATGGGGGAAAAAAAAACGGCCAAATAATGCCTATAGAACTCCCTGAATATCATACTATTTTTCTGAATGCGTAAATGTTGCTTATATTAAAGTTTTCCATGGGTACCACCAATTTTCCCCGTGAAATTTACCCCCCCACCTACTATATTAACATAATAAAACTTGTATAAAGGTTAATATTATCTTAAATTTTTTTATTCACTCGAAAGAAGAAGCATTAAACAAACTCCTAATGATCTAAAAAAATTTTTTTCGGCTTACAAAAATAATGCAAATTATAAAACGAAAAACGTTTACATTTTAACCGTTAAATCAATTGAAATTTAATGTAGCAAAAACAAGTTATAACTAATTTTTTTTTTTAAATCTATGAAATATAAATTAATGGTCCAATTTTCACGAAAATTTCCATATTACTTACCTTTGGATGAATATATGTCTGAAATAGTTTTTTTTCTAAATATATTAGGGGAAATATTTTTTATGTAATATGAAAAAATGAACCGCAAAAACGATTTTTACTTTTTTTCAATAAAGATAAGAGTCTAGATAATTATTATAAGAAGATTTTATAAGTCTCAATGGCAAAGATTTTAATAAAAGAACCATAAATACAGACTTCTGTTAAAAAAATGATACAATAAGAAACTGGCCGTGTTGTAAATAAACCGACTGCTTTTCTTATTGTTCACGATAATGATGAGTAATTTTTCCCATGAGGCATTTCTTGAAAATAGCATACAACAACTCAATATTGTTTAACTAATGTGACGAACCTGTTCTGCACTCTGCACCTTCAATGCACGATGTCCAGAACCCAAACGTTGTAACACTCTCGGTGGTCGACCTGAGGGCACGAGTCAGAAAGGCTCACAAGGATTAAAAAAACAAAAACAACAACAACAAGTGTTTGTAAACAAGACGCGGATGGAAGAAGGGGGTCTGTGATACTTTAGAAATCTATCTCAACTGGCTGGCTACTGACTTCACTTGTGGATTCGCGGGCTAACTACTGCTACCGACGTTAACACCTCAGGACCCGGGGTTGACTGCCTTAGTGCCTCGAATTTAGCTGTATTTATGTCAAACTCTCCTTCCCCACCCATCTTCTCCGGACCACACAGATGGCCAGTACTTAAATTGATACGCCGACTTCTAGTTGTCATTAACCCTTAAAATTAAAGTAATTAAATCTTTTTCCAGACGTAGTGTCTTTCAATACGTCGACCATTAATTTTTTCAAAAGAGATTTTCTCAAAAATAGCCCCTGCTTTAATACCTGGGTGCATAAGATATTATCACTAAGTGGCCTAACTTCATGGTGGTCGTACAGGTCTCTTAAACTTTACGGCCTAATCTTTGGATTCGTAAAAGCTCAACTACCCACCCTTTTACTCATGCCTGGCTTTTAACCTATTCTCTTTTTTTATTCATTTATTTATTCTGACCATGTTCGTCTTCAATCATAGTATCTCACTAATTCATTTTGGTTTGTTTGGTTTGTTTTGTTTTGTTTTATGGCATATCAACCTCAGTGGGTCATTAATGCGGTAAAGTTTTGAAATAAATCAATTCTTAATGGATAATACAATTTTTTTTTATAAATACATTTTTCTATTTAACCCATAGACGGGACCCTAACAGGTACTACCACTCCGGTCAGAGTGGACCAGGGAGCAATGGTAATGAAGAGGTGTCCACATTCCCCAAACCTCCAAAACTGGAACCTCACCATCAGATAGAGTTTAACGTCATCCAGGACATGTAGATTCTGCAGCCACGCGCTTCTAGCACCCATATTATAAAAAGGGGTTGGGCTTGCATAAGGGCAATAGGGTTGGAAAATAATATAGGTGCTAGGGCTTGACGTGACCAGCGATTGATCGGAGGGGACCTCTCCGACCGCCCGTCTAGTCCAAGATAGGCCAAAGTGGAGTATTGCATGTCATGAACTGCTCATCACTGGGCTCTATCCTTAAGCATCACGGGTCGCCACCCACGGCCAACAGGTGGCCCCATTGGGAGTCTACCCCTCTGCAGAGTGAAGTTCGGTGCATTCTAACGCCCTAGGGCGGTAATTCATTTTGGTATCATTGATTACTTGATTAGAAACCTGAGCAAACGAAAAACATGAACTTATTAAAAGTAAATTGAAAGGAAACAAGGAGAAATGATACACAGAGCAATGCAATGTCTGCTGTTAATTCTAATCAATAACTTTTGGAATATTGGAAGGGAGCCTATCATGATATTATATATAAGTGAGGAGATGTATACATCATGGAAAGCAGAGGTACAGCATTAATGCAAGTGGGTTAGCTCAGTCGGTAGAGCGTTCGGCTAGAAACCACAAGGTTCCTAGTTCGAAAGTTTATTATTTTGAATGCCAAAAATCGTGAGAAATCAAAAAACTTTTTTTTTTCTGTGATAAACTTTTTAAATACGTTCCTGAAAACGGATTTTTGTCGATTGGCTATCACAAATATTCCAGTACTCTAGAAATGATCCAGAAAAGGATAAAAATTATCTCAGTATTTTTCTATGATTCTCAATTTGAAATTAAAAGATATAGTAAAAAAAAAAAAAATGGTAAAAATTGGCAGAATTAGTCCTATTTCATGTGAAATTTCTGTTCCATGCTTCAAATTACAAGAAATGACCTTATTAATCATTTTTGGGTTAGCTCAGTCGGTAGAGCGTTCGGCTAGAAAACCACAAGGTCTTAGTTCGATACCCGCCCTCGCCAACTCAGCATATGAGTAGCACAGGGATCTATGCGGGTTAAGTAAGGAGCTGGTAGTAGGTGTGGCGCTCCACCTCAACGCAAAAAACAATCTCCTTCGCTTAGCACTAGGGAAAAGGGGATAGACTCCCTTGCTGATTGGCTGATACCGACATTAGGCCGCCCCGACGACTTTACTTTTTACTTTTATATTGTAATATGTTTGGAAAAAGACTAATCATGGATATAATTTGTTCTAAATTTGGAAATTGTAGATCATGAATTTTACAATTTAGATAATTTTTTATATTAAATTTAGTGCCATTAATGTATTGATCACAAGCAGAATAGAAATTGATATATAGATCTTGATTTTTGGATTAAGATATCGAAAGTTTATTATTTGAATGCCAAAAATCGTGAGAATCAAAAAACTTTTTTTTTCTGTGATAAAATTTTTTAAAACTTTCCTGAAAACAGATTTTTGTCGATTGGCTATCACAAATATTCCAGTACTCTAGAAATATCCAGAAAAGGACAAAAAATGATCTCGGTATTTTTCTATGATTCTCAATTTGAAATTAAGAGATATAGTAAAAAAAAAAAAAAATGGTAAAAAATTGGCAAGAATTAGTCCTATTTCATGTGAAATTTTCTGTTCCATGCTTCAAATTACAAGAAATGACCTTATTTAATCATTTTCGGGTTAGCTCAGTCGGTAGAGCATTCGGCTAGAAACCACAAAGGTTCTTAGTTTGATACACCGCCTCTGCCAATCTATGCGGTTAAGTAAGGAGCTGGTAGTAGGTGTGGCGCTCCACCTCAAACGCAAAAACAATCTCCTTCGTCTTAGCACTAGGGAAAGGGGATAGACTCCTCGCTGATTGACTGATACGACTTTAGACCCCCGATGACTTTACTTACTTTTAGTACACCATAACACTTTTATTCACTTTTATTAAACTTTAAATGTTCTCATCATTTTAGAATGACATAAAAAGAAGAAACTAGTTTTTTGACATCGATCAAAAAATGTCAACCGGTCTGCAACTTCCAAAAGTTTGAGAAGCACTGTTGTAGAAGAATAGTGTACTATTTAACCCCTAGCTGGCGGATGATAGTACATACCTTTCCCAAGGTATTAATCTGAAAGTGCGTGTAATAGCGTGAATAGAGAAATTCTTTGGGATGGTCACTTATTTATTGGTGATACTGTATATAATGGCCAAAAAAAATCTGATGCCATTTTGTTAAATATCAGATTATTAGCAACTCTCTTGTTTTTAAATGATCTATAAATACAAAATTCAATGTTATTTTAATCTCACCTTTTTTAAATGATGGAATTTTCTTGACTTTCTATGAGCGTAATACCAAAGGTAAAGGTGTCCTGCGTATGACATTAAACTGCATCTAATGGTGAAGTTCCAGTTTTGTCTTCAGCTAATTCTAAAAAAAAAAATCTCCCAACTTGAAGCAACTCGGCCAATATTTGGAGTTAAGGCAAAAGCAAACATTTTGGAAGGTTTGTACAGTCTACTTTTAGATAACAGCTGATTCCTGTTTAATGTTTTGTAAGTTTTGCTAGCTTATGTGACAAACGATTAATTTATATTGATTTGGTTTGGTTTATTTCTCTGAATGTTTTGAGATGAGGCTTGAAGATTAGTATTATCTGTGTTATTCCAATTGGACACATGCGAGTGGATTAGGCAGTTAGGTTAAAACAGTTCTAAGTGACAGTTATCTCTGGTACCCGAGTTCAATCCTGAGTGAAAGCAGTTAGAAAAATAATTAATTAAAACAACTCATACCCCAGCTATGGTTGGCAGAATGGGACAGGATACCCCCGTGAATAAATAAAGGGTTAGGTCAAAGTTCCGTGATGGCTCCCGAATACAAACAAGAAAGTTCCGAGTCCGAGAAGGTTCCCGAGTCGACAAGAAATACCTGAAGAAGGCCGGAGGGTATATCGGCCGAAATGTTGTACAAAATAACAATGAAGTTGGTTTGTTTGTTTTGTTTACGGCACATCAATCTCAGTGGGTCATTTAATGCCGATAAAGTTTTGAAATAAATCAATTCTTAATGGATAATACAATTTTGTTTATCAACTCATGTTTTTCTATTTAACCATAGATGGGACCCTAACAGGTATTACCACTCCGGGTCAGAGTGGACCAGGGAGCAATGGTGATGAAGGGGTCTCACATTCCCAAACCTCCAGAACTGAACCTCACCATCAGATAGAGTTAACGTCATTCCCAGGACATGTAGACCTGCAGCCACCGCCTTCTAGCACCCATACGATAAAAGGGGTTGGGGCTTGCCATAAGGGCAATAGGGTTGGGGCAATCATATAGGTGCTAGGGCTTGAGTGACCAGCCGATTGATCGGAGGGAGCCTCTCTGACCGCCCGTCTAGTCCAAGATAGGGCCAAAGTGGAGTATTGCATGTCATGAACCTCATCCAACTGGGTTCTATCCTTAAGCATCACGGGTCGTCACCCACGAACAACAGATGGCCCCATTGTGGGGATTCTTACCCTCTGCAGAGGTACAGTCAGTGCATTCTAACGCCCCAGCCGACAGGGCGGTAATATCATTTGGTATCATTGATTACTTGGTAAGAAGCCTAAGCAAAACGAAACATGAACTTATTTGAAAGTAAATTGAAAGGAAAACAAGGAGAAATTATACACAGAGCAATGCAATGTCTGCAGTTAATTCTAATCAATAACCGCCCTGTCGGCTGGGGCGTTAGACCCTCAGCCACCGCCTTCTAGCACCCATATGAAATTATATTGAAGTGAAACAACAAACAAAACACCTTGTATTGTAACCTGGTCTAATGCTTTGTGTTTTATCATTCGAAAATTAATCAGACGAAAATTTTATCACTTAACAGCCAGATTTAGTATCCAACATTCTCTGAAACATAGTTACGTTATATTCGTAAATAGTAATGTAAGGGGGGGGGAGAGAAAGGAGAAGAGAAGGCGGTCTGGTAGGGTGGTAGCAAAAATAACAATAAAACAAGGGTTAACAAACAAAGAAGAGGTGTTTATGATTCTATAGAATAAACATTCCATAGTTGAAATTTCCGTTTGGTGAAAAGTTTTGTTTCGGAGACTCTTATGGTTTCAGGTAAAAACTAGCAGTTGGAGAGAATTTGTGCTAAACAAATAGAATTATGTTTGCCGTTATAGTGGGAAAAAAAAGGTTGGCGTTGGAGTGTGGCTCGGAGCAGTTCTTTGGTGACGTAATTTGTAGGTTGGCCGAGCGTTCATTTGTCGCAGATATAACCAATTAGGGTCAATATGGTGTGATATGACCAGGTGTTACATAATCTATGCGGCTGCATAAGATTATTGTCAATTCCCCTGTATTTCTGAGGCATGACCCTTTTCATACCATGCTGGGCCCTTCCATGGAAAATTACAGAAGCCCGCCAAAATACGTGAATCACGTGGGACCTGTTCGGTCGCCAGTTTTTCAGTTAGACATCAGGCAGAGAAGTCGGTCATTTTAGGTCCTGCCTAAACTGGAACTCGCGCGCGCTATGTTAGTTAGCAGATGTCTGGATTGGGGATTGAAAATAAAAGTAACATCAAAATAAATCGAAGTCTTGTGTTTATTACCTAAAAACTAACAATGACACAGGGCTTTTGATAAAGCGAATTCCCTATAGAAAACCAGACCGAAGTCAACTCCAGACACTAGGCTTTAAAAGAAAGTCCAAACCTTAGAAGATTCCAGACCAAGACAAGATGTTATAAGATTCCAAAGCCGGCCAGAAGAAAATACGACCAGATATAGAAGAAAGAAGAGATATATAACATTATAATTATTTGTGCCAGTGAAGAAGGCGCTATGCAACACATGACGGTGCAATAAGGGCTCAATATAAGTTGCGTGGGGAAGCCGTAATGGAATATGATTGTTAGCAGGGGTTCTTACTCTGCACGTGTAAGACGCCTATGGAGTCGTTGTGCTGCACGTTTATGTGATCAGGACTGTTTGGTGGAGTTTACTTCTGCGAATAATCCACAGAGCTCAGAACGACTGCGTGAAAGGTTTCATAAATGGTTACGTTGAGGGTTCACTATGTGTATTTTGGTCCGACGGTGTGCTTAGTTGATGATGTTACGAGAAGGGAGTAGCACGTGTGACCAATTCCCCTGGAGCTGCTTGTGGTACCTTCCAATTGCATAAAGTGGGTCATTCGACTTGATCACCATCGTGTCTTTAGATTAAGCAGATATCTAGTGTCTTGTCTGGTCGAGTACCGTTCTATTTTTATTTTTTTTTACTTGATGAAAGAGCATGAATCATAGCGAGATTTGACTGTAAATATTAAATTTAAGTGTAACAGTTATTGTTACATAATTATTGGATTCCTAATACCTATATAAGGAGTGTAGAAACATAATGGCGATTAGTGCAGCTGATGGCCTTGAGAGTGAGTGACGGCACTTAACCTCACTCTCACCTTGCCTTTCGGGGATAAATCGTGAGAACCGGAAGGCATGGAAGACCCTGTCTTCGGTTTAAGGATAGTAGAAACTCAGTCAGTTAGCAAGTAGGAGCCGAGCTCGTAGGATGTGCGCAGATGTCTGGTTTGGGGATTGAAAATAAGTAACATCAAAGTAAATCGAAGTCTTGTGTTTATTACCTAAAAACTAACAATGACACAGGTCTTTTGATAAGGAGAAATCCTCAATAGAAGACCAGACCCGAAGTCCCAAGAAAGTCCAGACCTTACAAGATATCCAAGATGATAGAAGAAGCAAAGCCGGCCAGAAAAATAGATGTCCAAGATATAGACCGCCCTGTCGGTGGGGCGTTAGAATGCCCCGACTGCACCTCTGCAGAGGGGTAAGCTCCCCCAATGGGGCCACCTGTTGGTAGTGACCCTGATGCTTAAGGATAGAGCCCAGGTGGGATGAGCAGTTCATGACATGCAACATCAATACTCCACTTTGGCCCTATTTTGGACTAGACGGGCGGTCGGAGAGGCCCCCTCCGATCAATCGGCTGGTCACGTCAAGCCCTAGCACCTATATAATTTTCCCAACCCTATTGCCCTTATGGCAAGCCCCAACCTCTTTTTATCATATGGGTGTTAGAAGGGGGGCTGCGGGTCTACATGTCCTGGGAATGACGTTAAACTCTATCTGATGGTGAGGTTCCAGTTTTGGAGGTTTGGGGAATGTGGAGCACCCCTTCATCACCATTGCTCCCTGGTCCACTCTGACCCGGAGTGGTAGTACCTGTTAGGGTCCCATCTATGGGTTAAATAGAAAAATGTATTTATAAAAAAATTGTATTATCCATTAAGAATTGATTTATTTCAAAACTTTATCGGCATTAAATGACCCACTGAGGTTGATATGCCGTAAAACAAAACCAAACCAAACAAACCAAGATATAGAAGCAAGTAAGAAGTAAAGAAGTAATGAAGAGTATAAAACATTATTAGCCGAACTAGCAAATATATGCACCCTCCGGGTGCGAGTATTTAAGTTTTAATGTAATAAAATATTGTATTAAATTAGAAAGGCTAATTAAACTAAATAAGAATACAGATAAAAAGATTTGAAACAGAGGGAGTATAATAAAAAATGGAACAACTGAAACTTACTCTTCCATCACTCTCGTCTTCCATTGTTATTTTTTCTAATTTAAGTATTTAGTTAAAAGAGGAAGTAAAGAATAAAATGACAGTTATTTTATCTTGTTAATGGTTTTCATTTAAGATTCATTGAAGAGACTTTTGCTTATATTCATTAAAATAAAACCAAACAGTTAGAAATCAATAATACTAAGCACATATTTATTAAATTCGATTTTTTAATATTAATATGCAAATTAGCCTTCCCGTTCACACTGTAAACTGCTATTTTGTTGTATATATAAATATAATTGCATGTTGTCAGTATGGAGACATAGTTAACAGTATTAATGATGTAAGACAATTTTATTAATAATTGAGGTTTAGATAAAAATAAAATCATGGAGAATGTGATGTCAATAACTAAGAGAATTGTGACTTGAGTAGGAATATAGTTTCGGTTACAGACAGAAAAACACACAATCTCCATTATAATAAGATTTCACTGTATAATGTTGGATTTATGTGATGAATATTCGCTACTAACATAAGCAACGACATCACTTAGTATCGTTAAGTTAATTATATGCCAACTTTAAAGATCGGCATAATGATATGATGAAAGAATTTAGTTTCAGTCACGATTCTGGTTTTGGTTTCACTCCAAATGAAATAGTTTTCTGGGTGCTCAAAGGTGGATTGAATCCAATTATCGATTGCCTTCATGCATTCTATTGATTCGCTATGGAATTTACTTTGATGAACAAAATATCTACATGAACAGAGAATGAAAACTATAGTTTGTCGGATGTGATATAGATGAAAAAAAAATGTATGGTATTCTTCTCTCTCTCTCTCTCTCTCTCTCTCTCTCTCTCTCTCTCTCTCTCTCTCTCTCTCTCTCTCTCTCTCTCTCTCTGTGTTCCTATAATTAGCGGCTCTGCTATAAGCTTCAAATAAAAGTAAAGTTCATGCCAAATCAACGGCGAAGCGTGATGTTGGTCTAACAAGACATACATCGTGAATTCTTTCTTACCGAGTTTTGAATTTGTCATCATTGAGCACAGCGACGACACTTGGATTGGTGTTAGTGCTACCAAAATGACTATAAAATCTTTGTGTAGTATTTCAGTTGCATATTTTCCATTGTAGCATGTGTCATTATCTTCGTCAAGATTTCTGTTGTTTTACAATTGTGTGCTGATTAGTATTTATGATGAACCTATATCAACAGCTTTTTTTATTGAATGAAGGAATAATTTAAAGAATAATTATAAGAAAATAAGTGAAAACTGATTCCACTCAGTTATTACTGATAATATTGCATAATTTAAATTCAATATCATCATCATCATCATCATGTCACGCTTTCAGCGCGGATATCCATGACAATCTCTCTCCATCCGTCCCTATCGCTCATCATTCTCGGGAGGTCCTCTATGCAGCATTCTGCATCCGCACAGAGCTGATCAACGTACGTTTTTGCTGGTCGGCCCACACTGGCTTGTCCATGAGCTGGCTTTCACAGGAGGACGTCGCTTATGAGTTCGTCCTTGCTTCTCCAGCAGTGTCCCGCGTGTCTTGTCCGTCCTACTCGGATGGTTTGGGTGATATGTGGTAGGTGGCCGTACAGCTGTTTTCTCGTAGGGTGCTGTTTCCACGTCTTGTTCATGATCACCTGCAGCATTCTTGTGCAGCTCCCATCTAGTTTTTTCTCTAGTCGCTTAGTTAGTACGAAATGTCGGCCTGTACGTGAACTCTGATAAAACTGAATTCAAATTCAATATAGAAAGCTTTTACAAAACAAATTTGTTAGTATTATTCATATAATCTAAGAAATATTACAACAATAATATATTTTTCATTTCTCAACTGGGGATTAATACTTTTAATAAAAATCAAACTCTAAGGAAAACAATACATTAATTAATTTAGAAGTTGTTTTTTTTTTTTTAATTAAACGACAGCATTAATTGATGTTGTATAGATTTAAAGTTGTTGCATAGTGATTCAGTTATACAATTTTGACCTCAGCATTGTTATTTTAAGGGAATTGAGATTATAAACTTATCAAGTCCTATACTGAAATAAACTGAAAATTACTATTTGCTGCTAATTTTGCCCATATTTAGCGATATTTCTATCACAGAGTAATTTTTTTAAAAATTAAAACTTTAGCAGTTTCATCACAGCTCCTACTACTTTACTCTGATAAAACTGAGTTCAAATTCAATATAGAAAGCTTTTACAAAACAAATTTGTTAGTATTATTCATATAATCTAAGAAATATTACATTTAATCAATTTAAAATTATGTTTATGACATATTTTATAGAATTAGTAAATAACTATGTACTATTACTTTACATGTTATAAAACTGATAGAGAAAAATCTTTGCTTACAAAATCTTTGCTTATTAATAGATAATCTTCAATTTAGTGATATTAGGTCACTTTTGCCTCTTCCCAATTCCATAGATCAACAAAGTTAAGCACCAATGAGCCTGTTCAATACTTAGATGAGTGACCATTTAAACAACCTGATATCAAAATGATTTGATTCAACATTATAGATAACCATTATATAACCATTATATGATAACCATTATTCAACAAAGTTAAGCACCAATGAGCCTGTTCAATACTTAGATGAGTGACCCTTTAAACAAACTGATATCAAAATGATTTGATTCAACATTAAATGACCCCAAAAAGTTTGATATACCATTTTTTAAATCAAACAACCAACCAAAAATTGTTACAGTACATAATTTCTTTTTCCCAAAAACCTTTTGGTACTTGTAAAATCTTTTTATCTTGTACGTTGTATGTTTCTAACAAAAGGGTATGGTGTCCTGGGTGTGACATTGGTGAGGTTCCAATTTTGGAGTTCTAGAGAGTATGGAATACTCCTTCATTACCATTACTCCCCGGTCCATATTCAGGTTTATTAATTAATAATTATCCTTCTCCTTGTCTGGTTGCCTAACCTAAAGAACCTAGTCTAACCTATTTACCCATAGCTAGAGGGAGAAGAGATATTCATGCTTTTCCCAAGGGCATTAGTGCATAGGGAAACACAGCCTTGTTCTAACCAAGGCTAAAGAACCCAATCTGCCCTACTATTTACGCATAGCTGAAGGGAGAAGACATATTTGAACTCTGCTAGATGAATCTATTTATCCATCAACCAACCATTCTGCTTATACTATTTCTCTGAATGTTTGAGATGAGGCTTGAAGATTAGTATTATCTGCATTATTCGGACTATTGTCCCCATCTTCATTGTTATTTGTACAATGTTTCGGCCTAATTGGACACATGGCCTAGTGGATAAGGTAGTTAGGTTAAGACAGTTCTAAGTGACAGTTATCTCTGGATCCTGGTTCAATCCTGAGTAGAAGCAGTTAGAAAAATAATTAACACAACTCCTACCCCAGCTATGGTTAGCGGAATGAGAACAGGATACCCCCGTGGACTAAATAAAGGGTTAGGTTCAAAGTTCCGTGATGGCTCCCGATTACGACAAGAAAGCTCCTGAGTTCGAAAAGAAGGTTCCCGAGTCCGAGAAGGTTCCCGAGTCCGACAAGAAATGCCTGAAGAAGACCGGAGGGCATATCGACCGAAACGTTGTACAAATAACAATGAAGATGGGGACAATAGTCCGAATAATGCAGATAATACTAACTTATATGTATAACACTTATTTTAATATTAAACGTTAAAGTGAATTTGGATGTTATTTTAAACGTTTTTACTTTGATTCGTTTGAAATGTTCACTCTAACACCATTCAATTATATAAGATCTAGGCTTTCTTTGATACTATATATTCAGTACTTAGATTCATGATCACTTAGTACTTGTTGGTACTTTAAACAATTTAAGGTGTGTGTGTGTGTCAGGCTAGTAATATCTATCTATCTATCTATCTATCTATGCCATTAAAAAATTACTATAAGCCCTCGAGAGCAGAGCGGTTTGTTCAAGTATTAAAAGAAAACCCTGTTTCCTGGATGAATTCTGCTTTTAAAAATTGGTTTTCTGAATTGATTTAAACTTTCGTGCCTGGAGATAACGTTATTATTTGTTTTCTGAAGAAATGAGACCTTTCTGATTGATTTTGCTGCAAAAGATTCTGGGTCAATTTATCTCCTCAAATTCCACTTAAACCCTGCTTGAGGACAAGGTAGTTCCCATGTTTCAAATTTCATTAAGATTCATCTGTTAGCCTAGGGGGTCTATAGGCAACAAGCAAGCAAGCAACAACAACAACAAAAAAAGAATCGAATTATAGATAAAAATAATGAGTGAATAATAATAAAGACAATAAAGCTTTTTGTTTTTAGATGAATTCAGATAGATTACAAAGGAATAATAACGATGAATATTTTGAATGCAATCAAGTGATAACTTTTTTTCTCGGGTCGCTTAAGCGTCTCTCCAAGGCTTCACTCAAGCGGCGTTCACGAATGATCTTTGGAGTTGGAAGAAAAGGAAATAGATGACACAGTTTGTAGTGCTTCTTTAAGAAGTTTCTTAGTCTTGGGAATTCGTACACATCTTCAAAGGTTTGGTCAACTCCTTCGAACTGGTTATCCAATTCTTCTTCATAGTCTGCTCGAACCATTCCTCTTTCTGCCTTCGTTCCTGAAAAAAAGAAATGGATCCTTAGGTAATTACAAGCGTGATTATATTGGGATATCGCTAAAACTTTGAGGGGCCAGGGGAAGTGGTTTGGCTTTTTTTAGTACCTTCTCCAAAATTTAGTGAGATTACTTTTATTAAAAGGGCCGGGTAAGCTCAGTTGGAAGAGCGTTCGGCTAGAAACCACAAGATTCCTAGTTCGATACCCGCCCTCGCCAACTCTTAGGTAATTACAAGCGTGATTATCTTGGGATATCGCTAACACTTTGAGGGCCCAGGGGAAGTGGCTTGGCTTTTTTTAGTACTTCTCCAAAATTTAGTGAGATTACTCTCAGTCGGTAGAGTGTTCGGCTAGGAATCACAAGGTTCTTGTTTCGATACTGGCCCTCGCCAACTCAGCGTATGAGTAGCACAGGGACCTGTGCGGTAAAGTGAGGAGCTGCTGGTAGGTGTGGCGCTCCACCTCAGATGCTAAAATAATCTCCTTGGTCTAGCGCTATTGAAAAGGGATAGACTCCCTCGCTGTCTGGCTGATACCGACATTAGGCCGCCCCGACGACTTTACTTACTTTTACTTTTACTTTTATTAAAAGGGCCGGGTTAGCTCAGTCGGTAGAGCGTTCGGCTAGAAACCACAAGGTTCCTAGTTCGATACCTGCCCTCGCCAACTCAGCGTATGAGTAGCACAGGGATCTGTGCGGTAAAGTAAGGAGCTGATGGTAGGTGTGGCGCTCCACCTCAGACGCTAAAATAATCTCCCTGGTCTAGTGCTAGTGAAAAAGGGGATAGACTCCCTCGTTGCATGGCTGATATCGACATTAGGCCGCCCCGACGATTTTTTACTTACTTTTATTGTATAACAACCATGATTAGGGACCCAGAAATCTCTAATCGGGGGTGAGGACAGGGTTAAGGTTAGGAGAGGCGCAAAACATTTATACAATTTAAGCTTTAATCCCTGAATGCAAAACCAAATGTTTGTAAGCGAATGGAACAATCTATATAAATATCTATATCCACCAACCTATAACCAATCCAAGAAACGCGTGGTGTAATGGTTAAAGTATCGGGAAATGGACTCGTCGCCCCGAGTTCAAATCCTGGACGTGGTAATTGCATTTCACTTAGCGCTAATACCCTTGGGAAAGGTATGAATCCTACTCTCCCTCCAGCTATGGGTAAATAGTAGGGCAGACTGGGCTCTTTAACCTTGGTTAGGCAACCAGTCTAGGAGAAGGAAAACTCTGAATTCAAACCTGTTGAACTCCGCTTAAGAAATTGACCTTGTGTCACATCCTGCTCATGCGGAGGGGTTGGTAAATATATATATCCAATCTCTGTCAGACAATAGTGTCAAAATTGCCAAGAGAAGGCCAAGTTTGCCTCTCCAAAATCATTCCGCTCCTCTCAATTGTGAATATGGCATGAACTCAATTTTAGAATACAGGGGAAAAATTAACAAGATAGAAAGTAACTGAAAAATTTCACAGGAATAAAAAAAAATAGTAACACAAAAATCAGAGTAAAACATTAGCTGAAAAAAAAAAAACAGTTAATTGTCATATTTCAATCTAATTTTTGGAACATTCATTTGTAAACGAATTTAAATATAATAATTTGGGGAGTACGCTATATAATTTTGTTTCAAATCAATTTCAAATTTAAAAACTAGTAAAATATAGAAATAAATTCAGTCTGGAATGGGCAACCCCCCCACAAAAAAAACAAAAAAAACATGCATTGAATTCTCGTTTGAAGTGAATTTGAAAAGCAATTATTCAATAGAAAACGAGAGACTTAATATGAGATGCCCCCATTTATTCCTTCAGGCAACACTTTATGTGTGGTTACAAGAAAACTGTAAGGAGAATCACAGAAAAAAATCACAGAACTGAAATCCTATACATAACCTCATTCATCACTCAAGGAACATATGTTTTTTTAAGTTCTTAGCATTGCTAATTATTTATTTTATTTTTTACTATTATTTTTTTATCTTAATTTCAGTTGTATTTTGTCGCATGGAGCGGAAATAATTAGTAATTAATAACCGCTAAAACATGATGTTGAGATAAAAAATGTAACTTTATATATATATATATATATATATATATATATATATATATATGTCAATGATTTGAAGGCAATTACAATGCATATAAAAATAAAAACAAAAAGATGTTATTTTTGTCTTATCGATTTCAAAGCAAAACTTTATCCTCAGAGACGGTTATCATTTAAGAACATATGTTTTTTAAGTTCTTAGCATTGCTAATTATTTATTTATTTTTTTACTATTATTTTTTTATCTTAATTTCAGTTGTATTTTGTCGCATTAATTTTACATGGAGCGGAAATAATTAGTAATTAATAACCGCTAAAACATGATGTTGAGATAAAAGATTTAACTTAATATATATATATTATATATATAATATATATATATATATATAATATATTAATGATTTGAAGGCAATTACAATGCATATAAAAATAAAAACAAAAAGATGTTATTTTTGTCTTATCGATTTCAAAGCAAAACTTTATCCTCAGAGACGGTTATCATTCAAGAACATATGTTTTTTAAGTTCTTAGCATTGCTAATTATTTATTTATTTTTTTACTATTATTTTTTTTATCTTAATTTCAGTTGTATTTTGTCGCATTATTTTACACGGAGCGGAAATAATTAGTAATTAATAACCGCTAAAACATGATGTTGAGATAAAAGATTTAACTTAAGATATATATATATATATATATATATATATATATATATATATATATATATATATATATATATAAGATTTTTGGATGTTTGTTTTTAGAAGCATTGTTGAATAAAGTATATATTATTATTATATTTTTGCTTGAAGCAATTACAATGCGTATATCATATTAAATTCGATAATTAAAGAAAATAACCATGACAAGTGAATTTGGCAAACGATTTTGCGAAGCTAGAACACCGTACAGTCTGTTTCAACTTTATTAAGTCTCATAATTATACGATATACGCATTGTAATTGCCTTCAAGCAAAAATATAAATAATAATATTGTGACGGAGAACGAGAAAGGAAAAAGAGCAAGATATTGTCTTGCCTGCCGGGATCGAACTCGCGTCCTCCCGCATGCAAAAAACAAATGCGATTTGGGTACTGGACGGACGCGAGGTTCGACTGATGTGCCCGGATGTTTGGGTAAATATGTCCATAAAGAGTCGAGCGCTGGGGGTCAGCAGCAGCAGATGCAGTCGACGACCACGACGAAGCGCTTTACGAACGACCCAGTAAAGAAATGGATTTTAGTCCAACAGAAACACAACTAAATAGGAATTGCGATTTTGAACTGTTAAAGATTATTTCGACTACGACGACGGATTTTCCAGCTGCTGGACGAAGACGATGAATGTGTTGACCAAAAGAAAGTCTGGCTTGTGAGAAGACTGTGAACTCGCTTGTTTTTGGTCCCCCCTCAGCAGGAACTTCTTGATTCGAATATCTATTTCGCCTCCATATATTTCCCCCCTTCTATATATATATATATATATATATATGAATATGATATAATGAAAAAACAAAAGATGTTTACAGCTGAAATAGGCTCATCAGGAGAGAAGTGTGCAATGAGCCTATTTCAGTTGTAAACATCTTTTGTTTTTTCATTATATCATATTCATACTGTCGGATTAATTTCCATTTTATTTTCATATATATATATATATATATATTATATATATATATATATATATATATATATGTGTGTGTGTGTGTGTGTGTGTGTGTGTGTGTGTGTGTAACAAATTTCTATAACATCAGAAGTTATACTGACAACTCAGGAAATTATTAAATTAATAGGAAAATAGAAATAATCATAGAAGTCCAAATATAGATACATGTAAATATGTTATTAAGTTTATTTTCTAAAAATATTCATCTCAGAAATTCTACTATTCACTAGGCTAAAAAAAAAGAAAGAAATATGTTAAGTTACTTGCCTGGAATTGTGTTATCCAATATGGCTGCGAGAATAGCAGCAATAAACATGTCAGTTCCGAGAATAATTTTTATAATCTGATCAATCTCAAAATTCCCTGAAAAAAAGAAGAAACAAAAAGAATATATATATATATATATATATATATATATATAATATATAGGTTTGATCAATCCATAGGCAAGAAACTGACAGTTACCAAGCGCCACTAACTTTATATCTACGTTATCCTAGCTTAGATATATATGCTCCATTACTGATATTGACCACTCGTTATTTATAAATATAACAAACTATATATATATATATATATATATATATATATTTGTGCGTGTGTGTGTGTGTAGTATAATAAAAAATTGAAAAAAAAAACACAGGTTTAAATGAGTTAAGTGGTGAGTTTATTGGCCGACGCTGCAGTGTTTCGATCTATTAATTAGATCCTCTTCAGGCCTTTTTAATTAATAGATCTAATTAATAGATCGAAACACTGCAGCATCGGCCAATAAACTCACCACTTAACTCATTTAAACCTGTGTTTTTTCAATTTTTTATTATACTACATACCGTCGGATTCACTTCCTTTTATTCACACCACACAACACACACACACACACACACACACACACACACACACACACATATATATATATATATATATATATATATATATATATATATATATGAGTAAGAAAAGGTGGAATGAAACATCACACAATGCTGTTAAAGAAAAAACAATTTATAATATAATCATAGCTGATACTGATCAAATATTTCGATTTTACAAAAATCATCATCAGAGCTCATTCACTCCCGTAGTTGTTTGGGTCGGAGAGGAAAGTCAAATCAGTTTACAAAACAAAAAACCACCCAAACAACTACGGGAGTTAATGAGCTCTGATGATGATGATTTTTGTAAAATCGAAATATTGATCAGTATCAGCTATGATTATATTATAAATTGTTTTCTTCTTTAACAGCATTGTGTGATGTTTTCATTTTACCTTTTCTTACTCATATTGTCGGATTCATTTCCTTTCTTTTAACTTATATATAAATATATATATATGTGTGTGTGTGTGTGTGTGTGCGCGTGTGTAATCATTTGATGAACTGGACGCCACATCACCAGCATTTGACTTAAATAAAAAAAAGAACAAATGAAACTTTTTGTTTTTAACAGAAAAACTGCACTACATATATATATATACCAACCCCTCCGCACGAGCAGGATGCGACACAAGGTCAATTTCTTAAGCGGAGTTTAACAGGTTTGAAATCAGAGTTTTCCTTCTCCTAGACGGGTTGCCTAACCAAGGTTAAAGAGTCCGGTCTGCCCTACTATTTACCCATAGCTGGAGGAAGTGTAGAATTCATACCTTTCCCAAGGGTATTAGCGCTAAGTGAAATAATTGCCACGTCCAGGATTTGAACTCGGATCGACGAGTCCATTTCCCATGACTTTAACCATTACACCACGCGCCCCACTAAAGTGAATTACTACAGAATTACTAAATGCCATAAAAGTCACGACTAAAATTAAAAGCTAAAATTAAGTAAATAAAAAATTAAAAAAAAAAACTCAACTAAAAATGAGGAATAATAAAACTGAAGAGGAAAACAAATAAATTAAGAAATAGACAATTGAACCGAATTGGAAATATGAAAATATGATGACATCTTATTATAATGGAGATTGTGTGTTTGTCTGTCTGAAGCCGAAACTAAATCACTACTCAAGTCACAATTCCCTTAGTTATTGACGTCACATTCACAATGAATTTATTTTTATTTAAACCTCAGTTATTGATAAAATTGTTATACCTTATTAATACTTTTGACTTTATCTACATTCTAATAACATGCAATTGTATTTATATATGCAACAAAATAGCGGGTTACAGTGTGAACAGGAAAGCTAATTTGCATATTGATATTAAAAGTTTAATTTTATTAAATATGCGCTTGGTATTATTGATTTCTAATTGTTTGTTTTTTTCTTAATGAATATGAGCAAAAAACTCGGGGATAAATCTTAAAAGAAATCCTTTAATATAAAGAAATAACAGTAATTTTATTCTTTACTTCCTAATTTAACTAAATAGTTAAATTAGGAAAATTCAGCAATAAAAGGAGGGAGTGGTGGAAAATGATGGAAGACTTAGTTTCAAAGTTATTCTATTCTTCGATTATACCCCCTCTTTTTCAAATCATTTTATTTAGATTTTTATTTAGTTTCAAAAGTATTTCAAATTTAACATATTTCATTACATTAAAATTCAAATACTTGCACCCGGAGGGTGCATATATTTGCTAGTATATCATAGAAAAGTTCGCTTACAGTTGAACGTTGCTTAGTGACTTTGATTATTGAGGGTGCTATAACTATGATTTATGTGTCATGAGAAAAAAATCTTTGAAAATGGGATGTTTTTGCACGGAACTATAGAAATAGGACACAAGATATAAAACATCTCTTTTCTCATTGGTCAGTAATATGATCTTACTCGTTGTTGATGGGGATTTAATTTCTAACAAATTCACAAATACTTAGTTTCTCATCATCATTATCATCATGTCGCGCTTTCAGCGCGGATATCCATGGCAATCTCTCTCCATCCGTCCCTATCACTCATCATTCTCGGGAGGTCCTCTATGCAGCATCCTGCATCCGCACAGAGCTGATCAACGTACGTTTTTGCTGGTCGGCCCACACTGGCTTGTCCATGTGCTGGCTTCCACAAGAGGACGTCGCTTATGAGTTCGTCTTGTTTCTCCAGCAGTGTTTACCGCGTGTCTTGTCCGTCTTACTGGGATGGTTTGGGTGATATGTGGTAGGTGGCCGTACAGCTGCTTTCTCGTAGGGTGCTGTTTCCACGTCTTGTTCATGATCCCCCGCAGCATTCTTGTGCAGCTCCCATCTAGTTTATTCTCTAGTCGCTTAGTTAGGGTCCAGGTGGTACAGCCATACAGCAGTACTGACACGACAACGGCCTGGAAGAACTGTCTCTTTAACTTGTCTGTGAGATTGGACCTCCATATGATCGATAATTTATTTATAGCGGCCCATGCTTTTCCTATGCGTGCATTAACGTCGTTTTCTGTGGAGGAGATGTTACTGCCTAAGTATCTAAATTGTTCTACAAAGTTTAGGAGTTTGCCATCGATGGTTGAGATGTCGCTTTTGTTTTTGAAAGTTGTGTAATTATTGTCATCGGATGAGTTGATGTGCCGAATCTATTACTTTGGGATATTACTATTTCTGTTTTTTATCATTATAAAAAAACAAACATTTTTTAGCTTGCAGATAAAGTGGAAATTGATTGACTTTAAAAAAAATGAATTAATTCAACGGATTTATACATCACACTATGAAACGAACATTGGATGTATGATAGTGGAATGTTACTCACACTTCGGCCCTTATTTTTATAACTCTTCTATTGCGTCCAATGCCATATGATACCACTAACTGTTAAGAGTATTTACGGTTTTCGAAGGAGCTCTTATCTCTCCGTAGTTGTAGGCAAATTGTCGGACAAAGAAGGAACAAACACGAAAGTAAATGCAGACACTTGTATTGACAAAAATTACATAAAATTGTTGCAAATTTTAATGTATTTGCTACAAGACTTATCTGACTTAGTAATTTACTTGGAGTAATGGTGATAACAGGGTATTCTTTTCGTCGGTAGGAAATGTTGATAAGACGCTTCGTCTCGGTAGTTTCTTGTGCTCAGTAATTGTGCTATTGTACCGCCTTTTAACGTATGCTGATACAATGCCTTAGAAGTGAGCTGGTTGTAGAGTTCTGTGATAAGTGGGCCCTGTTTTGGGGCTTGGTAATGAAAGCTTGGTCGTCTCTCCAGTACTGCTATGCGATAAGTCTTGAAATTGGTTTTTGGCGCCAACATACAATGTTGGCGATTTTCCCCCTAGCGGCAGGGGGAGATAATTGGTTATGGAATTTCCAATACTGTAGAGTAACTGTCAAAATATTTAATAAGAGAAAACAGATAAATTACTTTCCAGTTATGATGTATGATTACATTATTAATGTTTATCCTTTACCAACTGTGTATCATTCACCTAACATAGTCGGAAAATACGCCCATGACGGCTAATTGTATATTTTTAAATAAATGCTTAAAACACTTCCTATCCTACCACCACCCATTTAAAATATAAAGTGTTTACAGGAATATATTTATGAAAAATGTCCAAATTATCGGAAATCTGATAGTGAAATATCTCCCCTTGCCGCTAGAGGGCGAATCGCCAACAGGAGGTTGGCGCCAGAATCAAACCCCGGCACTTGTCTGTAGGCCGTCGACCTGGACGGAGGCGTTTTTTAACAGCATACTTTCTGAAGGCCGTTTCGACAGCACATTTATCAGAAGGCTGAGGACCTAAATAGTCAACTTGAAAAGGACCCCATCCACCGTCACTTATCACAGAACAGTTACCGAAGAGGGACGCGAAAATAAGCGCCTCCAGCCATCTCACCTATAACCAACAAACTTTCTAAGGCATTGTATCAGCATACTACAGAAGGCTGTCACAATAGCATACTACAGAAGGCTGAAGAACGAGAACCAACCTGACGAAGCGTTTAAACAACAGCGAGTCGAACTGAATAGTCACCTTAAAAAGAGCCACTTCTCCAACGAACAGTATTTAACCTCACAGATAAGTCTTGTAGCAAATGCCAATAAGATTTGCAACAAATTCTTGTATTATTTGTCAATACATGTATTAAATTTCCATTGTGTGTTTGTCTTCTTTCGTCCGAACAATTTGCCTACAACTGGGAGATTTAAGAGGCTCCCACCTTTAAACCCATAATTCCTCTTAAAATGAAGATAATCTCTGCAAATAAACTTAATGCTTTATCTGGAGTAAAAAGAAGTTGTAATTCACTCACCTGTATTAATACCATTTGGATTATCTTTCATCCAAGTGGGAAACAAAATGCCGAGACCAAGAGAAACTCCCAAGATAAGTGTGTTACGAGAATTGAGAACAACACAATCCAAAGTTGACAATCCAACCGATGTCATAATACCAACAGTGACAATGAATATACCGCCAATTACCGGGTCAGGGATTGTGGCTAAAACAGCTGCTACTTTGCCCAAAACAGCCAACAACAACAAAATGAGGGCAGCCGTTACCAATACAACTCGACTGGCAACCTATAGAATAAAATATAGCATTAGTTTGTGGTGAACCGGAAGTTCTTACTACGACGAACAAAAGTCAAGTGACAAAAAATTAATAGTTTGCGCAAGGGATTGCGCACCCTAGTAAAAAAAGAAAATTGAAATAAAATTTGTACATTTTCAACCAATCAGAGTCGTTCGCGCCTAAAAAGAAGTCTATGAAATAGACCCCTTTTGGAGCTTATCCAAAGAGTATAAATAACCAACTTTTCGGATCCTAACCAGAAAGAAATTATTCATCTAACCAAATCCACGTCACTCTAACGTAAGATAAAATCACATTCACTTATAAAAAGGTATGAGTATTTATATCTTTCTATCTCTCTCGAACCAACCATTTACGAGATCAGCAATGTTACTTGCGACTGACTGTTTTGTCACTTTGAATTCTTACCTTTTCTTTCTCACTTCAAAACTTATAACATCTTTTTCTTACATGTTATAATGAACTTTACAAAAATTACATTTTGTACAAAAGAATGATGAAAGAACTTTGCTCGGTATTCTGCATTACATTTTGTAAACCTTTTCTCAATACAAATTGTTTGTTTTAATATTGAGTCTTGTTATTTATGCCATGTACCTACAATAATTGAATGTTTTATGGTGTCTTTTTATGTTAGAATATTTCATGGAATTTTAACATTAAACTGGTGACCTTACAACGAATATATCAAACAAACTTTACTTTATTACATTAAAATATTGACAGTAGAATATTTTAGTAAATATTTGGTGAAATAAGTACAAAATGAATGTTTTACCGAAATTTAATAACTTTTGTACATTTTGAAAATATGTGATATGTTACGTTTTCTTAATCTCTCAGAATGAAGAGCTTTTTCTAATGGTAGTCATCTCGTGCTATTTTTTCATTGAGCAGACCAAATCTTTAACGACAAAACAATGAGATAGGGAACGGAAGACAACGTCATATGTTGTACAACTAGGGTTGGTCTCTTGTGGCTCTAAGAACTTTTGCTAATTTAGCCTGAGGCAGCAGAGGTTGCCAAGAAAGATACAGCAAAAGTATTAATATTAGATAGGACTTGTACTTGAAAGTAAAAACATAAGCACTGTTTATTGAATTAAGGTCTATCGGCTAATTGTTTTCTTTGGTGTAATTCTATTGTTACATAATTGATAGATAGCCTATCAATTATGTACAATAAGTCTAGCTTAATTAAAACCAACGGTTTTGTGGCAAACACAGGGATTTGATTAACACTTGACCTCCACCTACGATTTGCCAGAGCGAGCCGTGTGAAACTTAAGAAAATCAGTCTGTAGCTGGGCGTTGAACAGGACATATCGTAATGGTGGTCTGTCCGTTCCAAAACCAAGGACTCCGCGTGTTTCAGTTGATCTGATTCTTATGAAATAAGTCTTGTGTTCGTTTTCCAAGAAAAAACTGGCCAAGACCCAGAAGAAGATCACAAGAAGATCGAGATTAATAGAAGAACAGCCAGCCCAGAGCAGCTTAGGATCAACAGATAACGGATAGAAGATATTATGACCAACAGACAGGTGGATCCAGCCATGCAGATAAGACCATAGCTACTCAGATCCATATAAGTATATATGAATTTGATATATTGAAAAAAAAACAAATGATGTTTACAAATGCATGGGATCATCAGGAGAGAATGTGCACCGTTTCGGGGCTTACCTCTCAACGGTTTTAACTGCACATCGGCCCCCCTCCCTCACTGTTGTGAGGTCACTCGGAATATCTGTATTGACCGTATGTAATAGATCGGTCTTCAACTAGAGCAAATACGGGATGAAATGAACGTTGTGCAGTTAAAACCGTTGAGAGGTAGGCCCCGAAACGGTGCACATTCTCTCCTGATGATCCCATGTAAACATCATTTGTTTTTTCAATATATCAAATTCACATTGTCGGATTAAATATCCTTTTATTTTACATAAGTATATATGTATACAACCACGGGTATGCAGGTATACTCTACAATATACGTATGTATGATAATGGCTATATAACGGTATGATATCAAACTAAAATCTGTTGGTCTTGCATATAAGTAAAATAAATTCAAGACAACTTAAGTTGTTTGGTTTGGTTTGTTTTGTTTTACGGCATATCAACCTCAGTGGGTCATTTAATGCCGATAAAGTTTTGAAATAAATCAATTCTTAATGGATAATACAATTTTTTTATAAATACATTTTTCTATTTAACCCATAGATGGGACCCTAACAGGTACTACCACTCCGTTAGAGTGAACCAGGGAGCAATGGTGATGAAGGGGTGCTCCACATTCCCCAAACCTCCAAAACTGGAACCTCACCATCAGATAGAGTTTAACGTCATTCCCAGGACATGTAGACCCGCAGCCACCGCCATCTAGCACCCATATGATAAAAAGGGGTTGGGGCTTGCCATAAGGGCAATAGGGTTGGGAAAATCATATAGGTGCTAGGGCTTGACGTGACCAGCCGATTGATCGGAGGGGGCCTCTCCGACCACCCGTCTAGCCGAAGATAGGGCCAAAGTAGAGCCATGAACTGCTCATCCACCTGGGCTTTATCCTTAAGCATCACGGTCGCCACCCACGGCCAACAGGTGGCCCCATTGGGTGAGTCTTACCCCTCTGCAGAGATGCAGTCGGTGCATTCTAACGCCCCAGCTGACAGGGCGGTGATGAAAAGAATCCAAGATTATTTAAGTGAAAGGATTATAATATTCAATTAGGATAATACTCAATAAGACATTTGTTTGATGCCCAAGTAAATAAAATATTTCTCAGTCATGGGCTGAATTTACCAGATATTGCATCTTCATCTAGTTTGGTCTTTACAAATTGTGAAAAAATGTTCAATGGAATCTGTCAATATATCAACATTATGGCATCTTAATTCAGCGAAAATATACGAAAAGAAAGATTGATTAATTTCAGTATTTACCTTTGTAACTCCAATTCAAACCTGAATTCTGAATTCAAACCTGTTAAACTCCGCTTAAGAAATTGACCTTGTGTTGCATCCTGCTCGTGCGGAGGGGTTGGTAAATATATATACGTATGTATGATGATGGCTATATAACGGTATGAAATCAAACTAAAATCTATTTGTCTTGCATATAAGCAAAATAAATTCAAGACAACTTAAGTTGTGAAAAAATGTTCAATGGAATCTGTCAATATATCAACATTATGGCATCTTAATTCAGCGAAAATATACGAAAAGAAAGATTGATTAATTTCAGTATTTACCTTGGTAACTCCAATAAGTGCAACGTGTCCGCTGTATGATGTAGTTGCATGTGATGCACCCATAAAACCAGATAAAACACCTGAAATACCTTCGATTAGAATTCCACGACTGACAGCGTGATGAGGCGGTCGTGGAATGTTACACAACTGAGCTGCTGCAAAATAGTCCCCTAGTGACTCAATTATTGAAGTGAGGGTTGCAACAAAGAATCCCAGAAATATTGCAGTGTTGAATTTTGGGAGACCGTATTGACCTGGAGAAAAAGGCAGACAAATAAATCCATGTAGACAGGTGGCTGCGCATAAAGCTTTATTTTTTTAAAATTTTAAAATTATAAGATAATTAAGACTCGTGTTCCAAATATGCAAGTTTCAAAAAGTGCCGTTTTATGGTCTGTGGTAGATGAATTCGCCCAATGGTATAACGATTTTTCTGTTCCCAGGTGTCAAAAGTCGGATATGAGATCCTACCTGTAGGGGTACTCTGGAAGATAATTCTAAAATCATTAAATAATGACACAATTAAAAAATTAAAAAAATCCTAGCCGAAAGAATTCAAAATATTCTGCTTTTGGGAATGAAATTCTAAAGTTTGATTGGTTGATTGTGGCAGTATTCAGCGGAGATGAGTTGTCGCGGCTCCATCTACAGATTTTGTTGAGTTCTTCATGAAGGCCGACCATACCTGGTTACGAGCGAATGGGTGATCTTCAACTAGTCACATTTCCAACGGCGCAATCCGTAGACACGAGGGCCGATATTTCATTCAAGATCAACCCTTACCGTCATTAGCTACGAATTTATTTGACTAGGGGCCGGGTTAGCTCAGTCGGTAGAGCGTTCGGCTAGAAACCACAAGGTTCCTAGTTCGATACCGGTCCTCGCCAACTCAGCGTATGGGTAGCACAGGGATCTGTGTGGCAAAGTAAGGAGCTAATGGTAGGTGTGGCGCTCCACCTCAGATTCTAAAACAATCTCCTTGGTCTAATGCTATTGAAAAGGGGATAGACTCCCTCGCTGATTGGCTGATAACGACTTTAGGCCGCCCCGACGACTTTTATTCCTTTGCCAAATTCTAAGGTTTCTGACCGACAAAACGAACCCCAAGCGTTTGGTTGTCATTGAAACCATCTCAAATTTTAACAGCATGTGTAGAAACCAGTCAAAATTCTATTTTTTATTTTTAAATGCTTTTTCTTTCCCAGTGAATGGAACTTTCTATAACTCAAAAGAAAAAAATACATAATATATTAAACAGAATTTTGAGCTCTTTCTATACATGCTGTTAAAATTTTTAGATTATTTGAACCAGACTTGGTCATGTTATTAAATTATAAACTAATATCAATTTTTCTGAAACACATCTCAAATGATCTCAAATTTTAACAGCATGTGTAGAAACATCTCAAAAGTCTATTTTTTAATGGATTTTCTTTTCAGGTATAGAAAAGTCATTTACTGGAAAAGAAAAGGTGTTTAAACATTATCAAATAGCTACCAATTTATATTTTATAATGCTTCATATTCAACGGCCGTCAATAGTAAGTTCATTTAATTTTTCAACATTTTCTTTCATTTACATTAGTTAAATTTATATGTCATATGATTGTCATATCTTTTTAAATATGCAACGGAGTTTGTTCGAAGACCTAGGACACCAGATGTTTCAATTGCAATGGGTACAAAAAGAAATCTGTGCTAAAACAATAAGACCTGTAGATGATGCCTGTATTTGTCACCGATTTAATCAAGTAACTTTCAGAGTACCCCTACAGGTAGCATCTCATATAAGACTTTTGACACCTGGGAACAGAAAAATCGTTATACCATTGGGCGAATTCATCTACCACAGACCATAAAACGGCACTTTTTGAAACTTGCATATTAGGAACAAGAGTCTTAATAAAATGCTGATTAGAAGATACTCCTTATTCAGTTGGGTACTAACCGACTTATCCATGAGACTGGAAGAAGGAGTTGAGATATACAAATCTATGGTGGCCAAGAAAACCTCTGGGGCTGTCCAAAAGTTTATTGTACGAGAAGGCGTCTTATTTTTGTTTAACTGTGACAAAGTCCGTTAGTTCAAGGCTGTATCATGACTGTAGGCGGTTTGGTATGCTTTGAAAAGGGTATGTTCAGGATTAGTGTAGTGAACCTCGTTAATAAGGGCACAACAGGTGGCAAGAGATAAGAGGTAGGCCAACAGCGCTAATTTTACGGGAAACTGTATACCAAGATCACCAAATTTATCTGGAAGGATAGCATTGGTCCTCCTTCTGTCCCACCAGCATCATATGATAAACGTAGTTGTGTTTTTACGTGTAATGCCAAGTGTGAAGAGAAGCGGGTCTAAGGGGTCTCCTTGTTGGATGTCTATGTTTATTATATAATATTCTCAGCAGCCAAGAGTATGATTGGAGAACCCTGACAGGGTAGATAGTTGAGCACATTTGAGAACACCTTTAACAAATGACTTCTGACGTTTAAAATTGAAAGTATCTAATTTAGTCAAGAGGCATTGAGAGTCGTTGAATCAAATTGAGGCAGTCTTCAATGTCATGTCTGGCAGTGTGGGTGACATACTCACATCCAACTGTGACACTGTTTTACTGGTCTCAGTTCTTGGCCCGATCTTTTAATGATGAACTTGCGATTGACTTTCGCTGCGACCCCCCCCCCCCAATGACATTGTCATCAACTTGAGCATATCCGATCACCCTTTTCTTCCATGAGGTCAGGTTTGCTGAAAAAGGAGGTCACAGGAAAAAGTGTTCAAGGCACCTTGAAGCAGCCTGTTAGCCAGGGCCATGATCAACCTCAGTATTTGATGACCTTTTTCAGTTGTTTGAATGTTAAGGTGACCGGGTCTAAGGCCTTCTACACTTTCACTACTACAAGGAAAGGACTGCATTGTGTAAATGACACCTCGCTCAGAGGCCGAGTATGTTAGAGGCTGAGGCTCAGAAGCCGAGGCTCAGAGTCCGAGTATGCGATAGGATGCGCCTAAGGCCTGAAGATTGATACGGAGGATAGTCAAAACTTTTCCAGTGGGATAAAGAATGATGTCACCCGAAACTATTACACGTACTGCAGCGGAGTTATCTTCTGAGAGTTTACACAATTACATAAACGTCATATTAGATCAGAATGGTTAGCGATCTATATGCGCTCTGAAAACAATAATTAAAATTGGACACATTTGTAATAGATGTTTGAGACAGATATATTTCCTCCGTTCGCATCCGTAGTATTGAGCCCAAAGATGATTGTAATAAAATTGAAAAGATTCTCCCAGTCGCAGGAACAGTTGTTATTAATGGCTTTGTCAATAGAATAAGCGAGGGTGTCGGCTAAAAACTGCTTTAGGGATTTTTATTAGGATATTAAGTAGCCTCTTAAGATGTGCGATGGTTTAGGGATTTTTATTAGGATATTAAGTAGCCTCTTAAGATGTGCGATGGTCTGTCAGCAAGGTTTTCAGCAAGGTTTGGGCATCACAGTATTATTCGTTATTGTTCTATTCGTAGGTTGTTGTTGTTGTTGTTGTTGTTGTTGTTGATGATGATGATGATGATGATGATGCTGATGCTCAAGAACAGTAAAAAGGCAGCTGTTGTATTTCCATATTGAGAGATAGAATTCTTAATATTCATTGGGTCAATTTGACACAGGATAAACGATGGAACTTACTGCACACAAAATAAGTTAGAATTTTTTTCTTCGTTTATTGATGTTACAACAGGTATAGCACAGTTATTCCTGATTTCCTGAGCCAGTTTACACCACCAGTATCGTTGTGGAGAAAGTATTACATTGTATAATAAGAAAATTGAATTGTACAAGGTGTTGAAAAAAAAAGAAAAAAGCAGAGAAAAAGTGGCTCTGTTTGCATCAATTATCTTAACAGACGTTGATAAAGATTAGGGAATTATACAACTTAGATAAAAAAATAAATTTTGAGGATAATGGGAAATCATAACAGAAATATTTTACTTTGAATTCTTTTTATTGGTCACAAAATCAGGTGCCACAAGGGACAAATAGGTATTTCCATTGTTATGGTAAAATAATGCATTATGTTATTGACGTGAAATGTTAAATTTACTTTAAATATTGTTTAATATTGTCATCGGTCGTGAAACCCCGAGAAACCCTTGTATTGATGTTTGGATTTGCCATTCAGTGAAACTGATCCTTCACCACCCTCAATCAGAATCCGCCGCTGGACCAAGAAGATGTTGAGAGGATAGGCCTAAACCTGTTCAAATCTTTACTCACACAAATCCCCGCACACAAAAGCTATTCTTTTTGAGGATCCTTTTTGGATGGATAGTGAACAATATTTATTAAAGATAACTGGTAAAATCAAAAAAGTTCAGAAAAAAAAAAAAGAATTACCTGGATAAGGTAAATAGAACCACGGTGTCAAGTGTAGAATATCCAGTTTGGCATCAGTTCTCGCAGTATATTGTGGCTGTTTATGATCATTGGTAAATACATTGTAAACTGTAAGGACGTGTGCAACTGCCCAGCCGACACCAACAGCAAGTAAAACCTAATAATAATAATAATAATAATAATAATAATAATAATGACATAAATATTTTCGCAAAAAATGAAAAAGAATTAGAAACCCTGGTACAAACTATTATAATGTATAGCCAAGATATAGGAATGTGCTATGCTAGTAATGAAACAGGGTGAAAGAAAATTAATGAATGGAATACAACTGCCAAATCAGGACACTATGAAATCACTTGATGAAAATGAAAGTTACAAATACTTAGGAATTTTAGAAGCGGACAATATTAAGCAAACAGAAATGAAAGGAAAAGTTAAAAAAGAATATCTCAGGAGAACTAGAAAACTTCTAGAAACCAAACTTAACAGCAGAAATCTGATCAAAGGAATAAATACCTGGGCCGTCCCCATTATAAGATACTCAGGACCATTCTTAAAATGGACAAAAGAAGAACTCAGACAGATTGACCAAAGAACGAGAAAATTAATGACCATGCACAAGGCTCTTCACCCTAGAGACGATAGAGATAGACTATATGTGTCAAGAAAGGAAGAGGGAAGAGGTCTTACCAACATAGAGGACTGCGTAGAAACCACAATCCAACAACTTGAGGATTACACAAGAAAGAGCAAAGACAAATTACTTATGGCGGCCAACAATAGACTCCAGTGAAAGACCATCAGCTAACACTGATGTGAAAACTCAAAAGGAATAATAATACCGTAAGAAATAGACATAAAAGATCAAGTAATAGAAGAAACAAAAACATAAAGAATGAAGAAAAAGCACAAGGACTAAATCAATTAAAAATGCCTGGGAACAAAAACCAGAGCTTACCGACAAGAAACTTTCAAGCAAACATTATCAAAATTGAACCCAATATTTAGACTGTGCAAACAAAAAAATAATCAATTGACTATTTAGTGTCTCATTAACCAATTTTAACACTGATAAAATATAAAGAAAAGCATGATAAAATAGGACATTATAATCATAATAATATTCAAATACTGTGGGATACTGAAATCTGATAAATGATATAAACAATGACCAGAACCAATAACAGAATCCAAGGAAATTACTATTCTCTGAGACTTTGCTATTCCAACTGATAGAAAAATAAAGATTCATAAAACAGATATAGTGGTTAAAGGACTATAAAAACAGGCCTTCTAATTGATGTATATGTAGGGGGATGTATATAAATAATATTCACAGTTCTTTAAATCTAATAGATTTTATTTCCTTACTTTAGTGAAAGGGTTTGTTGAAAAACAAAAGTTAAAGTCTCATTTCTTAATAAAGAAAAAACGAAAAAACAAAACAAAAAACCAAAAAAAAAAAAACCCAAAAACAGAAAACAAAAACAAAAAAAAACAAAACAAAAACCCCAAAAACAAATGCACTAAAGCCTCAATATTTGTATTAACAAGAAATAGTTGATTAATTTAAACATAGCAGTTTTTGTTTTGCTTCAACAAGACAATATATTTGTGTGTATTTAAAAAAAAGTTTTCCGATGTGTATGTCACTATGTCACGCGAAAGAAATGTTTATAATGCTAATGTGTATCTGTATACAAAGCAATATAGTCAGCAGACAAAAATGATTATATATGTACATATATTTTTGCGCATATGTCAACAAAAAGAAAAGTGATTTTGTTTTTCAACTTAGTTAACAATGTTACATAAACAATAATAGATATCTCTCGATTCACTAATTACCAATTCAATTCGCGCACACACCACAATAAAAAGATACACACACTCGCCAACAAGACAAAACAGAGGAGATCCAGGCGTCAGCGTCGCACACATATCAACGGGGCCGACCTCGCAAACGAACATACATCACAGGCGGCCGATTTACATCCTCACTTACCTCTACCCAAATCTGACCTAACAGGCAGTCAACAAACGAACAATTCCACATCGTTCAGCGATACCATATCGTACGCCGACTGATACACGATACAACCGCTAACGACTACTAAAAACACAAGACTTGCCCACCTAATCAACATCTAACCACTACCACTAGTTCATCTGCCCACTTCTCCACCTACACTACAACTGATTCGGCCACCGGACATTCACTGACTTTTATTCAAGACACAACTATCACCAAAATTATCTTTTAATTTTCATTTCTATCTTTTCCTCGCTTTTCATGTTCCTCTTTCGAATACAATTTTGAAACTCAAATTCCGTGTTTGTTTTTCCTCGTCACCATACGCTTGCATAATAACCCTGTTTATTACAACAATGTCTAATCTAAATAAATTCCAACAAATTGAATTTTTAAACGCTGAAAACTAACAGAATTCACTCAATGGACATAAGATGGACGAAAGATGAGCAATAAAAAACTATCCAACGTAATTTTTACTAAAAACTGAAGAAAAGATAATTTTCTTGATTATTTATGAGAATTATTTCGTCTCGAAAATAGAAGCAAAAGTAATGTAGGATTTTAATTGTTATAAAAATCTATTTTTCAAATTTATCTGGGAGGGAAAAGATTCTTTAATTGTTCAGGGTTTTTAGATCCGACAAATTTGGAGAGGCAAAACGGATCTTATCGTCTGCAAAAATCAAAGAGGAATCAGTGTTCTTTTTGAAGGCGGTGATTTGAAAAAATACAAAATGTAAATTCAAATCTCATGAATCAGGGAGATTTTTTTGCACAAAAATTGGCACTTTTGTTTACAATGAAGGATCAAATTCGAACTCATTTGTCACTTAACCATAAAAAGGAATTGAGTGCAGGATTAGTAACTGGGGGGGGGGGGGTTCTAGGTCAGCCAAGAACTGAGGAATTTGAATCAGGAATTTGTATCAGGTGACCTAGTTCAAAGTGAATGAAAATTTTGATTATTTCAAATCTTACAGTTGAGAAAATCAACGGTTATATATATATAAAAAAAAAAGAATTTGAAGAAAGAACAGCTGATACAGACTGAAATTCCAGAGTTTCAAGATATAGACGAGCGAAGTAAATCAGAAGTCCCTGACACTCGTCCTGTAGAGTAGGAAACAAGGAATTTGGAAGTGGCAGCTGTCTCCGACAGAAAGGTCCTGAATTCCTGGTTAGCGAAACATCTGCTATGCTTCACTAAGCTGGAACTACAAAGAAGGAAAAAAATAAAAAAATAACCCAAAGATAGATGATGTCGAAAACCAAATAAAAGTTGCGTGATCTATAGACCAAAAGGCCACGCTCTATCGATTAAGCTAATGTATTGATGAGAAATTGGGTCCCTTGCCAAGCTGATGGTTTGTAAGAAAGCTATCAAGTTATACCTCCACTCGATGTTGTATATTATGTAAAACAGACTTGTGAGAAGTTTCAAGATACAAAAATAAACGAAAGCCACGCTCAGTCGCTGTTGTAAAATATCATTTTGCTTTATACATCGTATTTTTGATCTGTCGTGACCTATTAACTTGATTAATTGAGACAAACGGTTGAAGGCAACCAAAAGATGCTTCGACTCTGAGTTCAGACACTTGTTCAGATCAATAATCCCAATGTGGGTGGAAATATCACTAACTCAGAGTATCTCGACCTGTGACCGTGGATACAGTTCTTCTCCGTTATCTCTGTTGTGCGTCGCTCGCTGTGCCTATCTTGTTACAATCTGTTACCGCCTACGGAATGTTACAGATTCATACTGTAAACAGAATAGTGATAAGTCAACCTATTATGTTAAACACGTACAAACCATAATCTCGGAAAATGTAACGCGCAAAATTCTTTGGATTTTGAAATAAAAACGGATCACTCTAAGCCAGCAGACCAGATTTAGTTTTAGTTAATAAAAAGAAAAATACTTGTAATCTAGTGGACGTCGTTGTTCTTGTAGTAAAAGTAAAGGAAAGCGAAAAACTAGATAACTGCCTGAACCTTGCCAAAGAGCTGTAAAAATCATGGAATATGAAGGTGACAGTGATATCAATCATAGATGGAGACCTATTACCAATTCCAAAGACACGGCTAGTAATCTGAAGAAGAATTGAAACCGCCCAGACCGTAGGACTTCTGAGATCAGTCAAAATACCGAGAAGAGTCCTGAAGAGATTTACTTTCATTAGGACTTCAATGAAGACCATAAATTAGAATGAAAAATTTTTACATTCCAGATTAAGTATCTAGTTTAGCTTTTTCTTTGCAGATGATCATTTTGATGCACCCAAAAATAAAATGACTTTATTTTTCCATGTACCTACAAATAAGAAAAATTATATTTTCTTAGCTGCATGAATAAAAACTCAGCCAGCAGACCAGATTTAGTTTTAGTTAATAAAAAGAAAAATACTTGTAATCTGGTGGACGTCGTTGTTCTTGTAGTAAAAGTAAAGGATATAACACTATTAAAGTGTTATGGGTTGATTGGCGATCTGTTAATTAATTACTAATTAATTAAAACTACCCTAATTATTAATTAGGGTAGTTTGTTAAAAGTTAAAAGTTACTGTAAGAAAAGAAAATGTAATAATAAGAAAAACAATAATAATGTTTATATTAAAAATATAAATTTATATAAACAAAGAATTCTCACGTAGGCAAATAAATTCCTTAAATTATGGAATTTGACCGAGATGATCGGAATTTTAAATTTTGACATAAATAAAACAATGTTTGACCTTGAGTTGTGACAATTGGAAAAAAAAACCAATGGAAAACTACAACTAAGGCTGACACAAGGCCATTTAGACAGGTAGGCAATGTTATCGAGTGGCTGGCCAATCAGAGACATATGTTAGGGGTGGGGAGGTCTGGATCCCATAAATAACCAGCCGGAGTCAGAGAGACCGAAAGAAGAGAGAGACTGAGTCAGACACGCTGCAACCAGAAGACTTGCTACACGTCTGATCCCTTGTCACCGTCCATACTGCACTCTGATGTCTTGCCACTCGGTAACAAACCAAGTTAATAAGTTATCAAAAAACAACTAGCTGTAGATCGCCAGTCAACCGACAAAGAAATTACCTCGCTCTTCTGACATTATACACAAATATTAATCATTGTATAAAAAACAATAAATGTATATATTTTGTATATAATTATCCGAAGGCGTTTCTGTTTGTTTTGTTTGGCCCCGTTGACAGCTTTTGGTTATCATATTTCAGCCGAGTTGGTAAAGGAACAAAACCAGCTCTACTTCAGGACACTATAATACTATAATCTGTGTTACGACCAACATTAGAAGAAATCTCTCATTATAGTATTATATTCGGTATCATCCAACACAACGACTGTAATACTGAGCCGGAGCATCACGTTACATAAACCGAAGACCGTGCACCGGCACATGTTATTATAAAGCGAAAAACTAGATAAACCTTGCCAAAGAGCTGAAAAAAGTCATGGAATATGAAGGTGACAGTGATATCAATCATAGATGGAGACCTCTAACCAATCCCAAAGACACGGCTAGTAATCTGAAGATGAATTGAAACCGCCCAGACCGTAGGACTGCTGAGATCAGTCAAAATACTGAGAAGAGTCCTGGAGATATTTACTATCATTAGGACTTCAATGAAGACCATAAATTAGAATGAAAACTTTTTACATTCCAGATTAAGTATCTAGTTTAGCTTCTTTTTCTTTGCAAATGATCATTTTGACGCACCCAGAAATAAAAGGACTTTATTTTTACATGTACCTACAAATAAGAAAAATTATATTTTCTTAGCTGCATGAATAAAAACTAAGCCAGCAGACCAGAGTTAGTTTTAGTTAATAAAAAGAAAAATACTTGTAATCTGGTGGACGTCGTTGTTCTTGTAATAAAAGTAAAGGAAAGCGAAAAACTAGATAACTGCCTGAACCTTGCCAAAGAGCTGTAAAAATCATGGAATATGAAGGTGACAGTGATATCAATCATAAATGGAGACCTCTAACCAATCCCAAAGACACGGCTAGTAATCTGAAGAAGTCTTTATTTTCACATGTACCTACAAATAAGAAAAATTATATTTTCTTAGCTGCATGAATAAAAACTCTTTTATTTAATATTCAGTAAAATTAGAGATGGCGCTTACCGGATAATTCCTGAAGATGTTACTCCGTGGAGCATTTTTTGTGAATGGCGGCAGGCGGATGTTCCATTTGGCTAAGTACAGAATGGAAATTAATCCAAAACTAGCTGTCCTAGAAAAAGAAGTTAAATATTGAGGGTCACGTGTGAATTAGTCAAACTTCTCAGAACTGTGAGCACAAAAAAAAAAAAAATCACTGACACAATGTCACGTTAAATAATTAAAATAAGAACATTTTAGTGCAATGATGAAGTTTAAAGACAATGGAAATAAAAAAAATGAAAGAAATAATCGTACAAAGAAGCAACATATCATTTTTTAATTATAAGATTCATTCCGCTTAAGAAATTGACCTTGTGTCACATCCTGCTCGTCTGGTAAATATATATAAGATTCATAAGGGGAAATATAATAAAGCAGACATAATTTTATGCAGCATTAAATTTATGTTTGTATTATATGTTACAAGATAAATGGTTGAGAGTGTCTTTTCCTTTGTGTGTGGTTGAGGTATTTTCAAATTCTCCTATCGTTGTGTCTTCTGATCAGTGTTATGCTAATTAGCAGACAGAATAGACATGAGAGTCTTATCTATTGAGAGAGAGAGTGAGAGAGAGAGAGAGAGAGAGAGAGAGAGAGAGAGAGAGAGAGAGAGAGAGAGAGAGATCCAACCAGGAATTAATTAGAAGCTAGTTATGTTGTAATGGTCACAAAATCAACGCACATTTGTTGTATACCCTTTCTTTTCTTACTTCTATTTTTCTTCTGTTCATCTTTGATGTTTGGTCTTCTAGGTCAGTGTCTTGTTGTCAAGACATTCATCAACCACAAAACCATATTATTTATTTGAACTTTTATTTCTTAACTAAACATATTTCTCGAACTAATCACAGCGCGCGTGTGCAGTGAGTCTCAGCTAAAGCAGTAACATCTTATCTGCCTGACGTCCAAGCTGAAACTGTAGACCCAACCAGGTCCCACGTGACTTCACGTATTTCGCGGGCTTTCTGTAACATTCCATGGGAAGTCCCGCCCCGTGATATGAAAAGGGGCCATCCCTTCAGAAATACAGGGGGTTGAAAAATAATCTATGCATAGATTATGTAACACATTTAGAAAAGCTAAATACTTTTCTTCGTTCAACGATTTACGTCCCGGGAGGATTTAGAAATAAGGGTTTATAGCATCCATAGTGAAGAATTGTTTGTTTGTTTTGTTTTGTTTTACAGCATATCAACCTCAGTGGGTCATTTAATGCCGATAAAGTTTTGAAATAAATTAATTCTTAATGGATAATACAATTTTTTTATAAATACATTTTTCTATTTAATCCATAGATGGGACCCTAACAGGTACTACCACTCCGGGTCAGAGTGGACCAGGGAGCAATGGTGATGAAGGGGTGTTCCACATTCCCAAAACCTCCAGAACTGGAACCTCACCATCAGATAGAGTTTAACGTCATTCCCAGGACATGTATACCCGCAGCCACCGCCTTCTAGCACCCATATGATAAAAAGGGGTTGGGGGCTTGCCATAAGGGCAATAGGATTGGGGCAATCATATAGGTGCTAGGGCTTGACGTGACCAGCCGAATGATCGGAGGGGGCCTCTCCGACCGCCCGTCTAGCCCAAGATAGGGCCAAAGTGGAGTATTGCAAGTCATGAACTGCTCATCCACCTGGGCTCTATGCTTAAGCATCACGAGTCGCCACCCGCGGCCAACAGGTGGCCCCATTGGGGGAGTCTTACCCCTCTGCAGAGGTGCAGTCGGTGCAATCTAACACCCCAGCCGACAGGGCGCATAGTGAAGAAGTAAATTCTAATGACTCGAGTACTTGGAGGCATATTTATGTTTATTGGCATCGTGGGGTTAATAGCATTTTGGTGATTAACGACCAACTGGAGCTTATCTCTTTTGATTTCATTTTATCTAATCGCTTTATGCCATTCATTCCATTTGATCCTATTATTTATATCCTCATCTTCTGATGATGAAGAGAACTGAACATTTTTGCGAGTAATTAATTTATTTTATATATTTTATACTAGGCACTGCCAAGTATGGCGTAAAGTCCGTATTTTTATAAATTTATAAATTTAACCCCTCCCGATTGAAAAATAATTTACCAAAAATCAGGGAATTATCCGATTGTAATGAAATTTTCAGTGTTGATTTATCAATGAATGAATTCTATAATGCATTAGTTATTTCATTTCAAAACCTTCTGATCTTTTTCAGTTCTCTTAACGTTGCCCTTATTTTTGGGTGTGCAAACTATCGGTGGGGTTTTATACTTTCGAAACTAATAACAGTATAAATAAAAAGACAAAAACTCGAAGGTGTGAAAAAACAAATTAAGGGAGTTAACGTGGTAGAAAATAAGTACCAAAAATCAGAAAATTAAATGTATGATAAAAGCTAAAAAAATAATTTTAGGAGATCTTTTTTTTTTACTCTTTTCGAAAATTAATGAGATTTCTTTTAAAAGTTTGCGTTGCCTACTGCAGAAAATAGCAGACGACATACGTAGACATGAACATGGAAAGAAAATTAAAACAACATTTAGTAAGTCACAAATGCATAAAAGATAAATCTATTTTACCATTAACTACCATAAATAGATGCACCTTACATATATTGCACCACACATTGTACATGTGTTACATAATTATTAGATTCATAATACTTATGTACAGTAGTGTAGAAACCAAAATGGCTGTTATAAGTTCAGCCGGCGGCCTTGAAGGATTGAATGACAAGACTTGACCTCAGTCCTGATCCTCCTTCCGGTGGATACCGTGAGAATCGGTGGAGAAGACCCTCTTCCGGTTTAGATTAGAAAGAGATTTTAGAGATCGGCCAACACCACAGCGGTGGTAAGTCGTGTTATGCTCGGTGGCGACTCAATCTGCGCAGGTAGTCTGGTGGGGATTTCGAAATAAAATATGATCTAAGTAAATCTTGTGTTATTATCTAAAAACTACCAATGACACAGGGCTTCTGATAAAGAGAAATCCCCAATGGAAGACCAGACACGAAGTCCCCAAGACAAAGTCCAGACGCTAGAAGAGACGCTAGAAGAAAAATAGAAGTAAGAAAGTAAAAGAAAGAGAATATACAACACATGTACAATATAACTCCTTCTCTGTATGTAATCTTATATCATTAATACTGTAATTTTAAATTTATAAAACACACTTTTGTTGTATAGTATATTAATTCACTTAATTTCTTTGTGATAAATATGAATACGCAAAAACAAGCAGTCGAGTGTGTAGGAAGACTTTAAATCACAAAATCATTATGCAAATAAAAAATAAATGTCGCACCGAATTTGCTCAGAAAAAAATAGCTTGCCTTTTATCAGTTATTTGTACTAGCTAATATATGCACCCTCCGGGTGCAAGTATTTAAGTTTTAACATAATAAAGAATCATGTTAAATTAGAAAGGCAAATGAAACTGAATAAGAATTCAGATAAAAAGAAATGAAACAGAGGGGGTATAATCGAAAAATAGAACAACTTTGAAACTAACTCTTCCGTCATTTTCCATTACTCCCGTCTTTCATTGGTAAATTTTCCTAATTTAACTATTTAGTTAAAATAGGAAATAAAGAATAATATTATAGTTATTTCTTCTTGTTAATGGATTTCTTTTAAGACTTATCCCCGAGATTTTTGCTCATATTCAATAAGATAAAACCAAACAATTAGAAATCAATAATACTAAGCATATATTTATTAAAATCAGATTTTTAATATCAATATGCAAATTAGCCTTCTCATTCACACTGTAAAACGCTATTTTGTTATATATATAAATATAATTGCTATTTTTTATTAGTATGTAGATATGGTCAACAGTCTTAATGATATAAAACAATTTTATTAATAATTGAGGTTTAAATAAAAATAAAATGCGTGGAGAATGTGACGTAAATAACTAAGGGAATCGTGACTTGAGAAGTGATATAGTTTCGGTTACAGACAGAAAAACACACAATCTCCATTATAATAAGATATCTACTTATTAAAAACAAAGCGAAAATCCTCCAAAGCTGGTAATTCCAGAGGTAACTTTTACCAGAGGTAATTCCATAACTTTTACCATCGACAAGAATTTAACTCCTATCAGTCTGATGTTTGATGACATTGTTGCAACTTTTGTCATTGAAACGCCTCTCAGGTAGGGTGGACTTCGCTGCGCTATTTAACCTAATACATATGAACCCTTGCGATATGGTTTAAATAGTACCATACTATACGAAGATTGATATGACAGTAAACAAAGTTACGCAATGTCATTCATCACATTCAATCGGCATATCAACCCTTTTCAGGTTATTTAATTCCGAATAATATCATTTTGATGTTTCATTTAACAGTCGTAATCATTCATCATCATCATCATCATCATTAAAATCATATTCAAGTTGTGCAAAGATTCCCATGAATCTTTCTCGCCACATGACCCTATCGGTCATCGGTCCTAGCAGGTCTTCCGAACAGCATCCAGTATACACACAGAGCTGATCGTTGTATGTTTTTACTAGCCGGCCTACGCTGGTATGTCTATGTGTATGTGTCCACAGGAGAACGTTAAGATGAGTTTTTAAAGTTAACGTTTAGGTTGAGTTTTCCTCCATTTTCACGGTGATTTTACATCGTGTTAATCCCTGTGAATCTGAAGTGCTAACTTTTATATTTAGAAAATCAATCAATGATTATTTAATCTTCTTTCTTTCTTTTTTTCTTTTCTTTCTTCATCCAATCATTTTCAACGCTTACATTTTGAATCTTAAAAACTGATGAATTTTTAATTGAAATTCACAAAACAAAAAGTGTAGAAATTTTTTAATTGAAGTTTTTAAATAGAAAGCCAATAATGATGAGAGAACCCAAAGGAAAGCAATTACTCTTAAGTCATTTTAAACATTTTCATAAATCTAAATACCTTCTATTTTTTTTTAAACCGTAAAACGGTTTTTAAATTTAAATGAGAACCAGTATTTCCGCAAAAACCTGACAGATATTTCTGCGGTTCATAAAAATGTTTTTTTGGTTTGTTTGGTTTGTTTTGTTTTACGGCATATCAACCTCAGTGGGTCATTTAATGCCGGCAAAGTTTTGAAATAAATCAACTCTTAATGGATAATACAATTTTTTTATAAATACATTTTTCTATTTAATCCATAGATGGGACCCTAACAGGTACTACCACTCCGGGTCAGAGTGGACCAGGGAGCAATGGTGATGAAGGGATGCTCCACATTCCCCAAACCTCCAAAACTGGAACCTCACCATCAGATAGAGTTTAACGTCATTCCCAGGACATGTAGACCCGCAGCCACCGCCTTCTAGCACCATATGATAAAAAGGGGTTGGGGCTTGCCATAAGGGCAATAGGGTTGGGAAAATCATATAGGTGCTAGGGCTTGACGTGACCAGCCGATTGATCGGAGGGGCCTCTCCGACCGCCCGTCTAGCCCAAGATAGGGCCAAAGTGGAGTATTGCATGTCATGAACTGCTCATCCACCTGGGCTCTATCCTTAAGCATCACGGGTCGCCACCCACGGCCAACAGGTGGCCCCATTGGGGGAGTCTTACCCCTCTGCAGAGGTGCAGTCGGTGCATTCTAACGCCCCACCGACAGGGCGGAAAAATGTTTTGATTGATACTTACAGCATTGAAATACCCCAGTGCTTTTCGCAATACTTGATGGCCAGATGAATAATACTGAATCCAATGGAAGTAATGGTGGATGCTATCGTAATGGGGCTAACAAATCTGACGAGGTACCCAGTAAAGCCTGTAAAACCGGATATTACTTCTAACAGAGCAGCGGCAGCCAAACTCCCCGAAAACTGTAAAATAATTTAGTATATAAGTAAAGTTTCTCTGAATGTTTGAGATGAGGCTTGAAGATTAGTATTATCTGCATTATTCGGACTATTGTCCCCATCTTCATTGTTATTTGTACAACGTGGCCGAGTGGATAAGGCAGTTAGGTTAAAACAGTTCTAAGTGACAGTTATCTCTGGAACCCGAGTTCAATCCTGAGTGAAAGCAGTTAGAAAAATAATTAATTAACACAACTCCTACCCCAGCTATGGTTAGCGGAATGAGAACAGGATTCCCCCGTGGAATAAATAAAGGGTTAGGTTCAAAGTTCCGTGATGGCTCCCGAATACGACAAGAAAGTTCCCGAGTTCGAAAAGAAGGTTCCCGAGCCCGAGAAGGTTCCCGAGTCCGACAAGAAATACCTAAAGAAGGCCGGAGGGTATATCGGCTGAACGTTGTACAAATAACAATGAAGATGGGGACAATAGTCCGAATAACGCAGATAATAAGTATTTTGCTACAACCTATTTTACACTATGTCAAATTTATCATTCAAGGTAATGACTTCATAATAAGTTGGTATTATAAAGAAATTAGACACAAACGACAGTACTCCAAGGTTTGAAGTATGGAGTTAACCACAAATGTGGCAGACAGGTTGAGAGTTAAAGAAATAACCAAACAACTAGAAATATGAATAAAAACGTGTATTACAGAATAACAATAAGGATTGCAAACTTTAGTTCATCTGCACAAATATAATTTGTAATAAATTTATCTGAGTCCTGAGATAGGGTATTATCGGAGCCCTTGCTACGGCCTTCTGATAGTTCGGATATGATAGACGTTCTGTTTGATGTCCGACTCCGATTCTGGTTGTTGAGGAAAAGATGGAGCGACCCTGTTTTAGGTCTGTCCCCAGTGCTAGCTGGATCAGAAGAGGTATGAGTTTGCTTATTCGGCTTTGCTGCCAAAGTATGCTGGCTCGTGATTGGTTGGTTTGAAACAGAGGCTCGCAGACAAAGGACGATAACCCCCATACCCCAGAATTCTCAATAGTATTAATCAACAGATATTGGTATAGTTTTCAGGTTATACTAATATTCATACGATCAATATATCCTATGAATTTCAGGTTGTAATATCTATCCTTATTAAAATGGTGTTTTGAGGGTTAAGATTGTCACTCATGAATTGTTCATCGTATTGTAAGTATCTCACGTGTCATATATGCGACAGGACTAGTTAGAATAAAGCTGGACTTCTGAGCCATTTCCGTAGTCACAATTGAGCACCGTAACTTCTATAGAAATAATCTTCTTTTGCGAAGAATATGGCAATCACCGTATATATATATATTATATATATTATATATATATATATATATATATATATATATAAATAAGTAATCCACAGACACGTGTTTCGAGGTTTCACCTTTCATCAGTGTGGCTATACCGTAACAGCTACCCCTGGCCGGGTTTGAGACCCGAATGAACTTTCGTTCGCCAAGCCTTTAACCCGTACGGCAAGAGGCAGCTGTCAAATATAGGAGAATATTTAATCGCTACATTTCTAAGTGGAAATGAATTCACTAAAGTCCTCAAACATTTGCAGAGTTTTTTATGTACATGGATGACATAAAATTATTATTATTATTATTATTATTATTATTATTATTATTATTATCATCATCAAAACTCGATGTTGGACTATTTATAGAATGAATATCATAATTAATTGCAGATAAATAAATATTGAGAAGTACTTCATAATTAGCATTTAATTTGGAAATTATTATGATTGGAGTGAGCGCGAGAGCTGACCCAACATTATTTTTTACGTGGTTGGTTCAGAAATTACTTTATACAATAAGTTAAATAATGATATTGCAGTAACAAAAATCTCACCTCGTTGTGCTATATTTGTTGTGTTACATTAACATACATATAAAATATATGGAAAGACGTTTGTGCATGACGTCATGAGATGTCTCCAGCACTGGTTTCAACGTGGTCGATCTCATCGCCTTCAAAATAACACTAAATAATAAGATTATTTGTGCTTACATATGGTGTGCTTAATGCTTCTTCTATTCTTCAAAATATAATGAACAGTCTAATGTGCCTTACTAATTTGATTATTTTGAAATTGAAAAAGTAGATAAATCAATGACCCAACAAAAATAATTAGAAGGAAGAAGATAACTTAAGACTAATTATATTGGCGATAATAATATCGAGTGGGTTGGATCGAAGTGTCATGGTAACAACTGGTATTACTCACCACCATCAGTTTATTATGTTTGGCTTCGAGCGTATGGGCTTCATGGAGCATCGTCAAATTGGTGGCATTCATTGAAGAATTGAAACCTGAAGAATTGAAAAACAATTTAAATTATTCATTTAAGTCATAAATTACCTAAAGCGGGTTATAACTATCAATTCATTGTCTGTGTTTGTCTACGTATATGTGTGTATGTATTTGTCTGTCTGGTTCTCTCTCTCTCTCTCTCTCTCTCTCTCTCTCTCTCTCTCTCTCTCTCTCTCTCTGTGTAACTATGTGTGTGAAGGGTCTCTTAGGGTTATGTTGAAAGTAGCATAAATCAGACTTAATTGAACTTTAGTAAATACATGCATCTCTCTAATAATGAGTAGCTCCCTCCTTTGTATGGATAACGGCGGCTACGCAACGTGATACACATACTGTTAAATTTGGTCTTCATCTCATGTCTAGACTATTTCTTTTTCCTATTACTTCTCATCTGTATGCCACGCGGCTTCCTACATATGGGAGAGGGCAAACCCACCCGCTTCAGTTTATGGGTAACTAATTCAAATAAATGTTCATAAGTTTTGTCATTTCTTTATCTAATACATAAGTTCAGCTGCACCATTTCATCAATAAATAAAACCATGAAATTCTAGTATTGATTTAGATGATTTTTTGGTATTTCAAATCTTTATTTTTCCTCTATAAACCTTACCCACATGGCCTACAAAGCGGACATGGCAATCGGTCCCTTTTGCATTCGCTGCGACAATGGTATAAGGAAACGGTTGAGCGCGATTTCTTATACTGTAGCAAGGTTCATTCCCTTAAAGATTAAGTTGTTGAGATCACTGTTTGCATCGCACCCGATCAGTTAGTACCACTTGACGTGGGGTACATCGTTGACAACGTTAGTCCTCCGTTTTCAGGTGAAAAACAAAAGCAGAGCTTGCCTGTAGCTCGATTGGGGAGTTAAACGACGAGCTCGGGGGAATTGTATGAGAACAGTCTTTCTTCTTTCTGAGATTTGATCTCTTACTTTAAGCACCAGCTAAGGGTAAAGATAGATGCAACAAAAAGAGGCTTGATTGCATAACATTCTGCAAAAGTTGGGTGTATGGTGCAAGTCTGTGTGCGAAAAAGAGGACATGGCCACCACTGTACAGCCTCGAATCCAGGAACCCATCCCTAGAGAGACAAAAAGTCTATAAAACAACAAGAAAAACACAAAAGCCTGAAAATATTGGACTTTATTTGAATAGAATGAGTTCTGTGGGGAATAGATAGTGAACTTTGAAATATCCCATCATACCAGAAACATTTGGGAAAAATGTTGGGGAAATTTGATGGGCAAAGAGTTAAAGAGTCCAGTCTACCATATTATGTTACGCATAGTTGGAGGGAAAATTGTTGGATGTATCTCTTTCTCAAGGGGATTAGCGCAATGGTAAATGCAACCAGCCTCGCCCAGGATTTTAACTCGTACCACCGTCTTCCTTATCTAGGAAGACAACCATTACACAACGGATCAAAGTGTATCTGGCAGTAAGGGCAATGAAGGGGCACCCCACACTCCTCAGATCTTCAGACCTAGAGTCACAGCATTAGATGTACTTTTGGTGTCATACTCTGTACATTCTTTTTGCGGGTATCTTACCCCACTTGATGGGATAAAAGTGGTGTATTCTAAGCCCGCCAGCAAGGCGCTTCAATATGGTTAGTTTAGCTCTTTAAAACGTCAGTATTGTATAATATTAAATTTTGACTGTTGAAATCCAGGAGCCCATCCCTATATAGACAAAAAGTCTATAAAACAACAAGAAAAACACAAAAGCCTGAAAATATTGCACACAATAGATTCTGCTAGCTAGGTAGATGAATGCACGTTGTTCCCGAGTTTTTTTTCTCACTTTCACTTTCACTTTCACTTAGGAAACATCCAGGAATCCTAGTTTATCATTTGTCATTACACAAGAAAACACACTGATCAAAATGTTATGAAAACAAAAACTGATATGTGGATTAATAGATGCAAAACAGTTTTTTTTTTATGGAGGAGTAAATTAGCTCCTTTCCTGAGTTTTTGTCCTAAAATCCATCTTCATTTTTTGCTTACATTTAAAAAAAATACACTTATATAATTTCTTTTCTTATCACAAAATATATCCTATATTTAACAATCCACCACTGATAGGTAAAATGTCAACCATTTTAGCAAGAAAAATTATTACAAATAATAAAAGTATATTATTTACACAACAAAGTAATTGATATAATAAAATTGAAAGGGTAATGTAAAGTTGCCCTGTGACGGCCTGTAGGTATGTTATATGTGACAGCCACATAAGAATGCTTCATCATACTACAGTGACGCATTGCAGATACTCTATTAGCCGACACGGAAGTGGCAACTTCTTCACGTCATCCATTGACACCAAATGTAAAATCCTTCTTCGACACAAATACTGTAAATATACGAGCCGTTTATCTTTGCTCTGAACTCCGAGCTAAGGATTATACTCTTTGAGTGTCAATAGAATTTTTGCTAGTCCAATCCTATCCGTCCCACAATCACCACATTTTCTTCCCACGTTAAGGACACCCACTCCCAACGTAGAGGAACGGATTGGGTAGCTTTTGGTCCTCAAAAACCTGAAGACAGTCAGCGGCCCTACATGATATTTACCGCGTACCCCACTTGTACGGGTCAGGCACAAAGTCCCTATTAACGTGGGACCACCCACAAGCCGAAGCTCATGGAGTGGCAGGTGAAAAAATTGCGTCGATCCCGTCGGCATTCCCCCTCAAGGGGGGCGCCTCAGGCACTGGGCAATAAACCCAGCCCTGTCCCTTTAAATCAAGGGGGCAGGTGTTGCCTGGGGGGATGGCCCCCTGGGATCGACGCTATTAACTCGTAAAGATCCAGGGCCGAAGCCACTGGACCCCCGGCGTGGGCCGGAGCTACATGTAACAAATGGAAAGGGGGCAACAAAATAGCCAAAATTTTGTTTCGTTTCTCTTTTTTGTTGGCGACTTTCTGTTTTTCCTTCCACCCCTTTCCGCCTCTCATTAATTTTGGGGTTTCCCTTTTTAAGTAGGTTAGCCATCATGGAATGCCTGAGACATTACGGTAAAAGTAGGCTGCGAAATTTTTTAAAATTTGGAACGCTGAGAATAGTTAAGATAGACCGTTATGATTTGGATATTTTTTTTTTCTAGGGGTTATGGTACAAAATAGTTTTTTTTATTGTTACAAAAAATAAATAAAATAAAAATAAAGTGTTATTATTTATCAATAACATGTTGAACATTTTTCTCGGAGCTTAGTTTATGTTTTGAAAAAATCGGTGAAATGTTAAAAAGTTGTCGATTAAAAAAGGGACCACATATATATAGATAATTTTGTATAAGTTGTTTAATTTATTAAGATGTTATCGTAAGATGGTTCAGTTTAAGTGGTGAATATATTTTTTTTTAACAGATTATGTAAAGAAGAATTAGGTATAATACATGTTGCGTTATATAATAAGTGTGGAATTAATTAATAACTTATAAAATATTTGTGGTGTGGTAATTTATAGTAAATAAAAGTAGGGGAAGTTTGAATGAAGATCTAAAAAACTTTTGAATAAAATATTTGTGGTATGGTAATTTAAGGTAACTAAGTGTAAGGAAGAGTTTGCGTGAAGATCTAGATTTTAAAAATAGTAAAATAGATGACGGACGATAGTATTCATTGGCATGAATCGGCCGCCGAAACTAGCTAAGATACAACCAAGAAAGCTGCATGACGAGTTTTGTCACCTGTCCCCCCACCAATAAATCTTTGGGCCTTGTGCCCAGGTTCACGGATGCATCAGTGTACCGACCTTTTTTGGGAATAAATGCCAGCGGCCGATTTAATGAGGAGTCGGTTGCAGTGGTGCAGCCAAAACAGAAGTGAGCACGTAAAAAGACACAATTATATCCGGACAACATGAATATATCAATATGATTAGAATCGTAAGATTTTATATTAAAATATAATCAAGTTTTTTTATCTTTGTTGGAAATAACACTTTCAAATGCATTTCAGGGTTTTAACGTATATATCAATTATCTGAATAAATAGGATTTTAAAAATACATCATCATCATGTCGCGTTTTCAGCGCAGATATCCATGACAATCTCTCTCCATCCGTCCCTATCGCTCATCATTCTCGGGAGGTCCTCTATGCAGCATCCTGTATCCGCACAGAGCTGATCAACGTACGTTTTTGCTAGTCGGCCCACGCTGGCTTGTCCATGTGCTGGCTTCCACAGGAGGACGTCGCTTATGAGTTCGTCCTTGCTTCTCCAGCAGTAAAATCACATAAAACCTATTTTTAAAGATTCTTATACTTCCTTCAGAATAAAAAGATCTTACCAATGATAATACTAAATTTAAGGCCGAAAAGGTTTGTGAAAAATGTTTTGTCTGTTTTTTTGTTTAATTTTTAATATTGTCATCGTTTTTTCTTTGCCTTACCCCAGTGGTTCCCAAATTATACACAGCGGCACACCGTGGGTCACAGGATGTAGCTATGCCACCATGAAAAAGTATACACGAAATCAGCGTTAACAAATTTGGAACAGAAATTAAACTTTTATTCTTCATCATTAAACATAAAAGTAAAAGTAAAGTCGTCGGGCGGCCTAATGTCGGTATCAGCCAGTCAGCGAGGGAGTCTATCCCCTTTTCAATAGCGCTAGACCTAGGAGATTGTTTTAGCATCTGAGGTGGAGCGCCACACCTACCATCAGCTCCTTACTTTACCGCATAGATCCCTGTGCTACTCATACGCTGAGTTAGCGAGGACCGGTATCGAACTAGGAACCTTGTGGTTTCTAGCCGATCGCTCTACCGACTTTTCATAAACATTCATGTTTTATTTGAAATTATTGGAATAATGACAATTGGTTCCTATTGGCAAATCTAATGGGGGTAGTGCGTGTCCCCTAAACATCGTAGTAACAATTCCTATATTCACTGATTATAGATTTGAAATTAGGAAGAGTTACCTATTGATATATAATTCGATGAGAGAATCCCGCAGTAGCTAAAAAAGTTTGGACTATTTTGTGTCTATTTCTCTGAATGTTTGAGATGAGGCTTGAAGATTAGTATTATTGGTTAGCGGAATGAGAACAGGATACCCCCGTGGAATAAATAAAGGGTTAGGTTCAAAGTTCCGTGATGGCTCCCGAATACGACAAGAAAGTTCCCGAGTTCGAAAAGAAGGTTCCCGAGTCCGAGAAGGTTCCCGAGTCCGACAAGAATATACCTGAAGAAGGTCGGAGGGTATATCGGCCGAAACGTTGTACAAATAACAATGAAGATGGGGACAATAGTCCGAATAACACAATAATACTATTTTGTGTCTAATTTTTCAATTATTATTTATGTAATTGGAATGTTCATCTTTTACAAACATTAGATGCAAAAAAGCATAAAAATGATGAAATGAAAATCTATTTGTTCTATTTATGCATTGCATTGCCCACACTAACGACATTTTTAAATGTTGTCGGAAATTCCTAGTGAATTATCTCCCCTGCCGCTCGGGGGCGAATCGCCAAGATCGTATGTTGGCGCCAAAACCAAAAACTTCACTTATCAGGGAGCCGTTACCATAGAGAGACGTAAAAATAAACGCTCTCATCACTTAGCCCAAAACAGGGCCAACTTATCTACGGATCGTTGACCTGGACGGTGGCATTTTTTTTCACAGCACACTTTCGAAGGCATTGTGTCCGCACACTACAAGGCTGTCACAATAGCACACTACAGAAGGCTGATGACCAAATAGTCTACTTGAGAAGCCCCCATCCACCGTCATTTAAAGGAACTGTTACCAGGGCGAGAAGCTTCTAAAATAGCATCCCCCACCATTACTTATCACAGAACCGGTTACCAAGGAAGAACGAGAAACGTCCGAAGAAGCGTCCTATCAACATCCCAACCTCTACAACGAACTGCTTAACTCACAGATAAGTCTTGTCACAAATACCAATAAAATTTGCAACAAGTTCTTGTATTATTTGTCAATACATGTATCAAATTTCCATTGTTTGTTTGTCTTCTTTGTCCGACAATTTGCCTACAACTACGGAGAAATAAGAGCTCATTCCAACCCCGTAAATACTCTTAATGTAGCTTTTAGAAGAATGCCTAACATTTTAAGTTCAGACAATTAATCTCCACAATGTTTCGATCTATCCACTCTGCAATATTTTTCAGTTAAATAATCTGTAAGGAAAGATGATGAGAGAAAATGGGTTCATTCTAGAAATGCAAGGTACACAGATAATACAACTCACCGTCACTTATTGTAATTAAATGATTTTAATTTATACATGGTGATATTTTATTTACCCTTCTTGCTAAGCAAGGAAAACTGCATTGAAATCTGTTGTGACCTACCTACAAACCGATGTATACTACTTCTTTAAATTTTCTCACTATTCAGCGGTATTTTTATAAACTATATTAACCTCATCCCAGTGAGGATAATTTGTACTTTTCTCTCAGTCCATAACGTTTTTCTCATTCCTCTTTAGACATGGATGTCTGGTGTTTTTTTTTAAGAGAACTGCTGATTTCTTCCTTGCATTCTTTTCTATATTTGTGCAGAATGTTATAGATGTAATATTTTGTCAAAATCTTTTTTCGTGAGGACTAACACAAGTAAGAAGGTTGCGATGAGTGATTTCCCTACCGGAAACCACCCTAATGTTGTAATATTCATAAACAATTTGGGTTTTGTTCAGCTTCACTGCATCCCAAACATATGCTATACGTGCTGAAGTTACAGAGTTTGGTATTCTGGCAATTTTTCTTTTATCCTGTCTTAGAAAAAACAAATAACGAATAGTTGTTACATTTGAGGGTGTTATCTATATCCCTTAAATCTTCTTTGAGGGATTTCTGTTGATGTCTATTGCCGAATGTTGAAAGCAACTATCCCCCTTAAAAAAACAACCCCAGAAAGATTCCTTTTATCAGTTTCTCAAAATTAGCCGAGTTCTTCATAGATATTCAACATCTGTAACAGATGAACAACTATGAATATCGGATTTAAAGAAAATGTAGATGTCCCATCTATGGGTTAAATAGAAAAATGTATTTATAAAAACATTGAGTATCCATTAAAAATGACTTTTTTTCAAAACTTAATCGGCATTAAATGACACACTGAGGTTGATATGGTTCCCAAATTATACACAGCAGCACACCGGTGGGTCACAGGATGTTGCTATGCGCACCATGAAAAAGTATACACGAAATCAGCGTTAACAAATTTGGAACAGAAATATATGATATGCCGTAAAACAAAACAAACCAAACCAAAATGTAGATATAATTAGATATTTGTTTTGTATACTGCAACTATCATATTGTAGTCACCGTACTAAAAATCATCTTTATAATTCGTAAAATTATTGAGTTTTTTACTAAATTTTGCATTTGGTAGGAAAAATAAGTAAAATACATGCATAACCTGAAATTATATTTTTGAAATTGAAAAGCAAGAAAATACAATAGAAAAGGATCCTTTATTGAATATTTGGAATGTATTAAGTATTAGTCTAATTCAAAGGAAAATGTTTACCTCTCACCTTACCTGGATAAATAGATTCTGTCTCAGGACATTTCCATTCATCTAATCGACTCAAAGCAATCAATGGTGGAATAAAACTTGAAGAAGGACCTTGGAACATTGGTAATCTGAAATCAGCCATGTAAAAGGATAAATTTACGATTGATACTACAAATACATTTATTATTCAAACTAGCAAATATATGCACCCTCCGGGTGCAAGTATCTAATTTAATAAAATATTATATTAAATTAGAAAGGCTAATGAAACTAAATAAAAATGCAGATAAAAACATTCGAGATATAATTGAAAAATAGAACAATTGAAACGTATTCTTCCATCACTCCTGTATTTCATTGACAGATTTTCCTAATTTAAGTATTTAGTTAAAATAGGAAGTAAAGAATAAAATTGCACTCATTTCTTCTTGTCAATGAATTTCATTTAAGATTTATTGAAGAGATTTTTGCTCATATTCATTAATATAAAACCAAACAATTAAAAATCCATAATACTTAGCACATATTTATTGAAATCAATTTTTTTATATCAATATGCAAATTAGCCGTCCCATTCACACTGTAAACCGCTATTTTATTGTATATATAAATACAATTGCATGTTATTAATATGCAAGTAAGCCCAACAGTATAAAAGGCTATTTTATTAGTAATTAAGGTTTAAATAAAAATAAAATCATGGAGAATGTGATGTAAATAACTAAGGGAATTGTGACTTGAGTAGTGATATAGTTTCGGTTACAGACAGACAAATACACAATCTCCATTATAATAAGATAATACATGAATTATTAGTCTTTCTGATTTTATATATTTCATTACATTAAAAATACTTATGCTTAGAGGGCATATATTCTTGCTAGAATATAAAAGGAGTTGTGTCTGTTTTGGTATGTACGTGTCAGCTTATAACTCAGAAAAGTTGATGGCACATGATGTAATGGTTAGAGTCGTAGGAAATGGTCTCCTCAATTCAAGTTCAAATCCTGGATGAAACTGTTTGCATTTCATATAGCGCTAATACTCTTGGGAAAGGTATACATCCAACTACTCTCCCTTCAGTAATGGATAAATAGAGTAGACTGGGTTCTTCAACCGTGGCTAGGTAACCAGTCTAGAAGGAAAAACTCTGAATTCAAACCTGTTAAACTTCACTTAAGGAATTGACTTTGAGTCACATCCTGCTCGTGTGGAGGGTATGAGTATGTTTGTTGTATACATACATACACACACACACACACACACACACACACACACACACACACACATATATATATATATATATATATATATGGAGAAAGTAGACAAACACTGGATGTTGTACCAAATGGATGTTTATTGTGGGTAGTGATGTTAATTAATAATTCAACTTAGCTTTGTAATTACTTTGCATCCTTGCAAAAAAAAAAAAACGGATAAAAATTAAAATCAAAATTAAAATCACAAAAAATCATACAGCACTTTCATATACCTGACACGCAGACTTTCAAAAACTCCATAAATTACAGTCTTTTCCACAATCCTTCTCCCCCACGTACACAGACTGTGTCAACTACAACACTAAACTAATACATAAACACTAATGAGTTATCTCTACCACAGCCAGGCCTTGCTCGTAGACAGTAAGACACATAACTCTTCCCTATTCACTCTTTTATCGTTTATTCTGTCCATACTTGACCATATATATACCTCTTCCTGCTCCCCTTTATATTCGTCACATCCTCTAACACTTTTATCCTGTTCTGGCCTTTGTCCCCTTCTTCACTACGCCTTTACCTATTTTTCTCTTCTCCCCTGTACCTTTTATCTTTTCCTCACTTGTAAACTAATTTTTATAAACAGATCAAATTATTATGAAGAATTTTCTGAACTAACAGAGAAGAAACATTAATTGAATCGATTGTCTGTAGTGTTATCCACTCCCCCCATATATATATATATATATATATATATATATATATATATATATATATATATATATATATATATATATATATATATATATGTATAAACACATTTTTTTGTGATGAAACAAAGAAAATACAGTGCTCAATCACAAATTGTGAGAGCTAATATTTATTTAATTTGTTGAGTTTTTAAAGATCTTCAATAAACACCATGGGATCTAATTTGACAACCTGATGATTGCGACCTAGCAAGAAACCTGGGTAGCTGTCTATAATAAACATGTATATTTAAAAACTCAACAAATTAAATATATATATATATATATATATATATATATATATAATATATATATTGGTTAGGAGGTTGATTTAGAAGGCTATCACAATGCAGGTGTAAAGAAAATAATAATAATACGGTAACAATGATGTTGTGTGTTACAATGTATTTAATTCTTGAATTTTCGAGATAATATCTTTTTTTTCAAAAGATCACTGGAACTGAAGCAGTCTAGTTATGCCATTTCCTTTTAAATGAATCTTTAAACTCTCTTATATATACTAGCAAATATATGCACCCTCCGGGTGCAAGTATTTAAGTTTTAATGTAATGAAATATCGTATTAAATTAGAAACGCTAATGAAACTAAATAAGAATGCAGATAAAAAGATTTGAAACAGAGGTGGGTATAATAAAAAAATAGAACAACTGAAATTTACCCTTCCATCACTCTCGTCTTTCATTGTTATTTTTTCTAATTTAAGTATTTAGTTAAAATAGAAAGTAAAGAATAAAATGACAGTTATTTTTTCTTGTTAATGGATTTCATTTAAGATTCATTGAAGAGATTTTTGCTTGTATTCATTAAAATAAAACCAAACAGTTAGAAATCAATAATACTAAGCATATATTTATTAAAATTACATTTTTAATATCAATATGCAAATTAGGCTTCCCGTTCACACTGTAAACCGCTATTTTGTTGTATATATAAATACAATTGCATGTTATTAGTATGTAGATATGGTTAACAGTATAAATAATGTAAAACAATTTTATTAATAATTGAGGTTAAAATAAGGATAAATTCATGGTGAATGTGACGTCAATTACTAAGGGAATTGTGACTTGAGTAGTGATTTAGTTTCGGTTACAGACAGAAAAACACACAATCTCCATTATAATAAGATTTGGCAGTCCGGTTTCAAATCACGCACAGGGCGGTCTTCCGATCTATAGCTCTGCTGATGAGGCCTAATAGGCCGAAATGTACATACAGAGATTGATTTTTCTCGATTTGTTTAGCCATATATTTAATAGGTATTCCCGCCTAATTCATTATTAATTAATTAATTAATTTTCAAAATTAGGTACGACTCCAATTAAGCACTTATTCTCCAAAAAATTATCGGCAAAAAGCCATTCTAAACAAACCTTATATATATATATATATATATATTAATAAACATATTCTCGAAAGTTCTGACGACACTAGGAAAGAATAATGACAGATGGGAAAAACTATGCATTCGATACTACGTTGCAAATAATCGGGATGCATAGTCACGATGTGGTGGTAGAATAACATCATTACGTGTAAAAAAAAAAAAAAAAGAAAATCATCTCACTAAAATTAGTCATCTGTGCCGATAATAGCGTAAACTAAGATTGTAAATCACTTGAAGGGATGTAGAATCAGAGGTGCCTCACATTACACAGGATTTCTTTGTTAACCCGTTTTTAAAAATAGTAGTTAAAAGGTTAACTAAGTAAAATGTTATTACAACTTTCGCATGAGGTTATCAACTTGCCATACAATTCAAATTAACATCATTCTCGAGATGTTCTGCACTGACTTCGCCCATGAATTTCACGGAAATGCTATTCCCGTTCACCTTTAATGTCATCTTGTCAGTTAATTCAAATCTTACATCATTGAATTATTTGTTGCTGTAAAGTTGTGAATACAAAATGGTTGAACCTTGATCTAGCATTCCGACAAAGTCTGGTGGTATTATAAGATTCAAGTACCGTGATTTAAGAAATTTACCCTAGAGTTAGAATCTTTTGCTGGTTGCATGGTTGTTGTTTTGTTTGCAGCATGTATATACAATGTTATTATTTCACCTCTTTCACACCAGCGTTATTATTATTATTATTATTATTATTATTTTTGAGTTTTCACATCAGCATTAGCTGATGGTCTTTCACTGGAGTCTGATTGACAGTCTCCTCGGGTCTCCAGGACTCTTCTGAGTATTCTGGCAGATTGCAGCAGTGCAGTGTTCTGAATGGTTTCAATCCTTCCTCTGATATCCAAACTATCCAAGCCCTTTTCTAATCCTTTTGGGACTGTTCCAAGTGCACCAAATACAATTGGTATCACTTTCACTTTCATATTCCATAACTTTTTCAGTTCTCTGGCAAGATCCAGATATTTGTCTATTTTTTCATTTTCCTTTAACTTCCCCCTGTGATCTGCCGGCACTGCAAAATCCACCAGTTGTTTCTTTCTTTTTTGTTTATCAACACTAGGTCTGGCCTTCTTGCTGGGATAAGGTGATCCGTTTTTATCTCAAAGTCCCAGAGAATTTTGTGCGTTTTGTTCTCAAGAACAGATTCTGGTTTATGCATATACCATTTTGTTGTGTGGTCAAAATTTAATTTTTTGCATAATTCCCAGTGGATCACCTTCCCAACCCAGTCGTGTCTAGTTTTGTATTCTCATTGTGCTAGTTTGCTACATTCGCAGAGTATATGGTTTACAGTCTCATCTCTATTACTGCAAAGTCTACATTTACTATTTTGTTGGGTCTTATCAATTTTTTCTTTGATGTTTATTATTATTATTATTATTATTATTATTATTATTATTATTATTATTATTATTATTCCTTTTGAGTTTTTCACATCAACGTTAGCTGACGGTATGTCACTGGAGGCTGAATGACAACAAATATCCTCAGGTCTCCAGGACTCTTCTGAGTATTCTAGCCAATTGCAGCAATGCAGTAGTCTGGATGGTCTCAATTCTTCCTATGATTTCCAGATCCTCCAGTCTTTTTTACAAGTTTATTCGGACCGTTCCAAGTGCACCAACTACAATTGGCATCACTTTCACTCTCATATTCCACAGCCTCTTCAATTCTCTGGCAATGTCCAGATATTTATCCATCTTTTCATTTCCCTTCAGTTTCACCCTGTCGCCTGCTGGAACCACAAAGTCCACCAGATGACACGTTTCCTTTTTTTGTTAATCAACACTAGGTCTGGTCTTGAGTCTGAGTGCCAGCAAGTCTCCTCGGGTCTCCAGGACTCTTCTGAGTATTCTGGCAGATTGCAGCAGTGCAGTGCTCTGAATGGTTTCAATCCTTCCTCTGATTTCCAAATTTTCCAAACCCTTTTTTAATCCTTTTGGGACCGTTCCAAGTGCACCAACTACAATTGGTATCACTTTCACTTTCATATTCCATAACTTTTTCAGTTCTATGAAAAGGTTCAGGTATTTATCCATTTTTTCATTTTCCTTCAGCTTCACCCTGTGATCTGCTGGAAAAATCCACCAGTTGACAAGTTCTTCTTTTTTGTTTATCAACACTAGGTCTTCTTGCTGGGATAAGGTGATCAGTTTTTATCTCAAAGTTCCAGAGAATTTTATGCGATTCATTCTGAAGAACAGATTCTGGTTTATGCATATAGCATTTTGTTGTATGGTCAACATTTAATTTTTTGTATAATTCCCAAATGGATCACCTTCCAAACCCAGTCGTGCCTAGCTTTGTATTCTCATTGTGCTAGTTTGCTACATTCACTTAATAAATGGTTTATGGTCTCATCTCTGTCACCGCACAGTCTACATTTACTGTTTTGTCTTATTAATTTTTGCGGTCATATAATTTGTTTTTATTGCATTATTTTGTGCAGCAAATATTAGTGATACAGTTTCTCTCTTGAATTTTCCTCTTCTTAACCATGTCCAAGTCTTTTTATGTGCAACCTCTCCGATTTGTCGTAAGTGCCCATATAATTGTTTTTCTTCCCATCTCTGTTTTCTACTTTTCATTATTTTTCTGTTGCTGTTGTTGGCTGCCATAGTAATCTTTCTTTGCTCTTTTCGGGGATTCTTCGAGTCCTTGGATTGTAGCCTCTACACAGTTCTCTATATTGGCAAAACCTCTTCCACCTTCTTTTCTTGGTACATATAGCCTATCTCCACCATCTCTAGGGTGTAGAGCCTTGTGCATCGTCATTAATTTCCTAGTCATTTGGTCTATCTGTCTGAGTTCTTCTTTTGTCCATTTTAAGAATGGCGCAGAGTATCTTATATGGGGACGGCCCAGGTATTTATTCCTTTGATAAGATTTCAGCTGTTGAGCTTGGGTTTCTAAAGATTTCTTGTTCTTCTGAGGTATTCTTTTTTAAAAAAACTTTTCCTTTCATCTCTGTTTGCTTGATATTGTCTGCTTCTAAAATTCCCAACTATATGTAAGTTTAGTATTATTAGCGTTGTTCGGACTATTGTCCCCATCTTCATTGTTATTTGTACAACGTTTCGGCCGATATACCCTCGGGCCTTCTTCAGGTATTTCGTGGAATAAATAAAGGGTTAGGTTCAAAGTTCCGTGATGGCTCCCTAATACGACAAGAAAATTCCCGAGTTCGAAAAGAAGGTTCCCGAGTCCGAGAAGGTTCCCGAGTCCGACAAGAAATACCTGAAGAAGGCCGGAGGGTATATCGGCCGAAATGTTGTACAAATAACAATGAAGATGGGGACAATAGTCCGAACAACGCTAATAATACTAATCTTCAAGCCTCATCTCAAACATTCAGAGAAATAGTATATGTAAGTTTCTTTTTCTTCAAGAAAAAACAAAAATAAATAAACCACAAAGACCTGGAAACCATTGTACAAACCATCAGAATACACAACCAGGATATAGGAATAAAAATTTGGTATCGAAAAGTGTGCCATGCTAGTGACCAAATCAGGAAAATATAAAAAAACTCTTAGAGAGAAGGAGAACAACAAATACTTAAGAATCTTAGAAGTGGACACCATCAAACAGAGATGAAAGAAAAAGTTAAAAAAAAAGAATACCTCAGAAGAACAAGAAAACTTCTAGAAACCAACCTCTGCAGCAGAAATCTCATCAAGGGAATAAATACCTGGTCTGTCACCATTTTATAATGGTCTAGATACTCTAGACCATTCTTAAAATTAAGAACAATAGACATTCGAGAGATGAAATTATATATATATATATATATATATATATATATATATATATATATATATATATAGAGAGAGAGAGAGAGAGAGAGAGAGAGAGAAGAAAGAAAGAGGGAAAGATTGTAATATATATATATATTGCAATCTTTCCCTCTTTCTTTCTCTCTCTCTCTCTCTCTCTCTCTCTCTCTCTCTATATATATATTATATATATATATATATATATATATATATATATATATATATTGCAATCTTTCCCTCTTTCTTTAATGAATTGGCTTTTGTGTCTGTCATTGATTTATCTGTGTAAACTCTCTACACGCATATTAATAATATCTATCTATCTATCTATCTATCTACCTCATTATGTTCTATCTATTTATCTATCTATCTGTCAACGAATTAGCCTTTTGTATCAGTATATTTGTTTTTATATCTGTGGACTATATACATTCAGATCTATATATCTATATATCTATCTTATTATATTCAAATATGAATCAAGAAAGGAAGGTAGAAGAGGTTTTTTTCAGAAAAACAACAAAAACAATAAAACAGAAATGGGAAGAAAAACAATCATATGGATACTTCAAGCGACAAATTGGGGAGATTGCATAGGAAAAGACCTGGACATGGTTAAGAAAAAGAAGTCGCTCATAATTGCAACACAAAACTATGCCATAAGAACAAATTATACGTCTGCGAGTTTTGGAGAAAAGTAGGAAACTTTTGTCAAGACAGAAACAATTGTACTGATATAACTTACGGTCAAATCACACTTCATATCACCGTAGTTAAGCAACAATAAGTTTGGTCAGTTCTAAAATAAGTTTCCACTTAGAAATAACAGGAACCCTAAATAACCTGATGCATGTGTGTGAAGCAAAGCTGGATAAATAAATTAACAGATAAATAATTTTGACTAGAAGAAGTAATTAGCTTATGAAAAAAAGAGACAAATTTTTAAATGAAATA
>CM042166.1:40929405-40986905 GCA_023376005.1 Doryteuthis pealeii | reverse complement strand
CTTATTTACTTTGAGTTCTTTACAACTGGCCAAGGACGGCGGCCAGATACTTAACAAATGGCACACCGGCGTGCCTATGTGTTGGCTTCTACTGGAGAACGTCACTTATGAGTTTATCATCGGTTCTCCAGCAGTATCCAGCGTGTCTTGTTCGTCTTATTGGTCTATATGATAGGAGGCAAGTGGCCATACAGTTGCTTTCTTGTAGGGTGCCGTTTACACGACTTGTGCATGCAGAGTTCTTGAGCAGCTTATTCTTATTCTAGTTTATTCTTTAGTCGTTTCGTTAGGGTCCAAGTGGTGCAGCCGTACAGTAGCACTGATACAACTACGACATGGAAGAATTGTTGATTTAACTTGTCAGTGAGATCGGATTTCCATATGACTGATGACCTGTTTATAGCAGACCATTCCTTTTCTATGCGTACATTAACATCGCTTTCCGTGGATGAAATATTACTACCAAGGTACGTGAATTTTTCCATCGAGTTTAGGTGTTTACCAGTGTGGAGATTATATATATATATATATATATATATATATATATATATATATATAAAATTTTTTGTATTTTGTATTTAGAAGCATTGTTGAATAAAGTATATATTATTATTTATATTTTTGCTTGAAGGCAATTACAATGCGTATATCGTATAAAATTCGATAATTATAGAAAATAACCATGACAAGTGAATTTGGCAAACGATTATGCGATGCTAGAACATCGTACAGTCTGTTTCAACTTTATTAAGTCTCATCAGCGATGTATACTAACGATTTTCCTCCGACAGAAATCGAAACCGGTAGTCCAGCAGGCAAAGTCTGTGACTTTAATCGTACAATCCTTGCGAAATTAACCTGTCATTATAATAGCACGCCTCATATGAGGTACGCGGACGTTGAGTGAATAACAACAAACTAGACCATGCCCCGGTGAAGGAAATACGATTTTTGGATGTTTTTCTTAGAAGCATTGTTGAATAAGTATATATTATTATTTATATTTTTGCTTGAAGGCAATTACAATGCTTATATCGTATAAAATTCGATAATTATAGAACATTTTCTATAATTATCGAATTTTATACGGTATACGCATTGTAATTGCCTTCAAGCAAAACTATGAATAATAATAATAATAATAATAATAATATATAATATATATAATAATATATAATATATATATATATATATATATATATATATATCATAATGGAGATTGTGTGTTTTTCTGTCTGTAACCGAAACTATATTACTACTCAACTCACAATTCCCTTAGTTATTAACGTCACATTCTCTGTGATTTTATTTTTTATTTAGACCTCAATTATTAATAAAATTGTATTAAATTATTAATACTGTTGACCATATCTAGATATTTACCATGTATCCCACGTGTATGGGTTAGGCATAAGGCCCTATTAATGTGGGACCACTACGAACCGAAGCTCATGGGTGGCGGCTGCAAAAATGCGTTGATCCCGTCGGCATTAACCCTCAAGGGTGGCACCTCAGGTACTGGGCAATAAACCCAGCCCTGTCCCTGTATATTAAGGGAGCAGGTGTTGCATGCGGGGATGGCCCCCTGGGATCAACGATGTTAGCTTGTACGGTCCAGGGCCGAAGCCACTAGACCCCGCGGTCGAAACCGGAGTTAGAGGTATTTGCCTCTCATTTCACCTATGAGGGCGTGACACAAGGACATTTTTATGTGGGCCCACCTCAAATCGAAACTCATGGGTGGTAGGCACAAAATGCATTGATCCCATCGAGATTCCCCCTAAAGAGGGCGCCTCAGGTACTGGGCAATAAACCCAGCCTGTCCCTTTAAATCAAAGGGCAGGTGTTGCCTGGGGGGTAGCCCCCTGGGATCAACGCTGTTAACTTGTAAGGTCCAGCGGCCGAAGCTCACTGAACCCCCGGTCGAAACGTGTTAGATAGGTATTTGCCTCTCGTCCAACTTATGAGGGCGCGACACAAGGACATTTTAATGTGGCCCACCACAAGCCGAGACTCATGGGTGGTAGGCACAAAAAATGCGTCGATCCCGCAGGCGCTGGGCAATAAACCCAACCCTTCCCCTTTAAATCAAGAGGGCAGGTATTGCCTGGGGGATACCCCCTGGGATCGACGTTATTAACTTGTAAGGTCCAGCGGCCGAAGCTCACTGGACCCCTTGTCGAAATCGGAAGTTCGATGTATTTGCCTCATACCCCACTTGTATGGGCTGGGCACAAGGCCTCGTTTTAATGTGGGCCCACCCACAAGCCGAAGCTCATGGGTGGGAAAGAACAAAAATTGCGTCGATCCCTTCGGCATTCCCCCTTAAAGGGGGGGGCTTCAGGCGCTGGGCAATAAACCCAGCCCTGCCCCCAAGGTGGCAGGTATTGCCTGGTATGATAGCCCCCTGGGATCGACGATATTAACTTGTAAGGTCCAGCGGCCGAAGCTCACTTGACCCCCGGTCGAAACCGGAAGTTCGATATGTTGGAACATATCTACATACTTATAACATGCAATTGAATTTATATATACAACAAAATAGCAGTTTACAGTGTGAACGGGAAAGCTAATTTGCATATTGATATTAACAATTTGATTTTAATAAATATGTGCTTGGTATTACTGATTTCTTTTTTGGTTTAATCTTAATGAATATGAGCAAAAATCTCGTGAATAAATCTTAAAGGAAATCCATAAATAAGAAGAAATAACTGTAATTTTATTCTTTACTTCCCATTTTAACTGAATAGTTAAATTAGGAAAATATAGCCATGAAAGATGAGAGTGATGGAAGAGTAAGTTTCAATTATTCTACTTTTCGATTATAACACCCTCTGTTTCAAATCTTTTTATCTGCATTCTTATTTAATTTCATAAGCCTTACTTATATATTAATATACTATTTTATTACATTAAAACTTAAATACTTGCACCCAGAGGCTGCGTATATTTGCTAGTATATATAATTTGTGTAAATGATTTGATAGTGTTATAGGTGATACACCCTATAAGACTAATGGAATGCGCCGACAGGTTACTATAAATAACAGAGACAATTGTGGCTTAGCAGTAAGCCAATGCGAGTGCCAATAACTCTGTTCGTCGGACGTAATTTCCACATCTCTCTATTGTATTTGTCTACTTTCTGTTAATACATTTTTCTACATTTGTTACCCGTCGTTTTGTTCTTATTTGACCCCTTAAAACCTCACAACAGATAGTAACCTGAAAGAAACGAATAAATGTAATATCGAAAACAGAAATAATGTTTTAACTACTTACATAAAAAAAAACCAACCTTTTATCCCAAATTGTTATATCAACGTACGTTTTTAAGAATTTTCGAATTAGCGTATTTCTATTTATTGATTCCAACACTGAATATAAAATAAGCCGCATTTTACTTTAAGAAAAGTTAAGATACGAATAAAAAATTAGAAAAAATTAGAAAATTAAAAAAGAAGATTCATGTAATTCATGGAGAAAGTACTGTTAATAATTAAACGTGACTTTCAACGTGTTGCTTTGGGGAGTTCTCACTTAAAAATGCTCTTTGATCGAATAAACCAGTTGGGATTAAAAATGGTGAAATCAAGATTTTATTTAAAACTAATCAACACAATACGAAAAGGGAAATCACCAAAATGTTAAAAAATCAGGGACTGAAAATTAGTTGAAGAAGCTAATTCAACTAATTTTCACTTCTAGATTTTTTAACATTTTGGATTACGTAAATCCTTTTGATCTGTTACTTACAAATATGTGTGTGTGTGAGTGAGTGAGTGAGTGAGTGAGTGTGTGTGTGTGTGTGTGTGTGTGTGTGGATACAGCAAAACTACTGGATACATTTGGTTGAAATTTAGTACACTCATATGATAGGCATATTGAGAACAGTTCAAATTGTTTTTGAAAAACAAACCTCTACACCAATCGGGGTTTTATACTATTCCTATTTTGAAAAAAAAAATGTTATGACCATCATAGCTGATTGGCGACTTTTTTTACTCAGGTGGCAATAACGAAATAGCATTAAATCATTTTAAAAATCATGAATGCATATTACATACATTGCTTCTCATAGACTGTATTGTGTTGAATTATTTCAAATACATTGTCAACTAATGTAACTTATTGTTTATTATTAAAAATTATCTTACATATATTTGCTTATATGGTTTGTTTCGCTGTCGTTTATCGCAAAAGATTTATACACACACACCTAAAAAATGCACAATGCTTTCTTTTCGATATACACACTTACACAGTCCCATACTCACACCGTAAAAGAAATATTTGACGTCATATTTCAAACCGTCTCCTTTTTTCAAACTTCAAATTTTAAACAGACTGATAAACAAGGACTATCACTCGCTTTTCTCGTTATTCTGTGATAAAAAATTCTTATTACCTTCCATATACCAACAAATGCCCTGAAGATGATCTAATTAATAGATCAAAACACTGCAGCGTCGACCAATAAACTTACCACTTAACTCATTTAAACCTGTGTTTTTTCAATCTTTCTTAATATACTACATACCGTCAGATTCACTTCCTTTTCTTCACATATTTGCTTATATATTAAACACATTTTTGGCTAAAAAAATTCGATACTTTACATTAAATGAAGACACAGCTGAGCAACCTATCAAATAAAGGAATGATGGAAACACATTGTCAAGATGAGTCAGTGCCCATTAAAAACAAATCCAGTCTTGATACGTTTTAGCTTAATGCTTTTGGTGAGACACAGAACTGTGAAAGTGCAGTATATTCACCAGACCTAGCTCTTGTTTCTTAAACTGAAAATTCATCTCAAGGGTAAAATTTGATGATGTGGAGGGGGGGGGCATTTAAAGATTTAGGACGGTACAGCTTCACATTATATCTAAAGAGCTGCTTAGACCAATTGAAAAAATTGCCGGAATTAGTATGTTGAATTCCAAGGGATTATTCTGAAAGAAATTAATGTTTCCTTCATTGTTCATTTCTACTTTTGGCAAATAAAGTTTTAGTCGAGATAGTTTTTGAAAACATTTCGCATATCAGTTACACAATTTGTTTTTTCTACAGAATAATGATAAATTACGTTGTTATGGTAGCACAACGGCTTATTAGCATAACATGCCTGGTGTTGACATAAGAATAGAATTTCTCTTTACCCAGTAATGGGACTAAGTTTCTTATACATTGCATAAAGTTTCCTTTCCTGCTTCAAAACGGACGGCATTTTCACCAATTGTTTATATCTTATTATAATGGAGATTGTGTGTTTTTCTGTCTGTAACCGAAACTATATTCCTACTCAAGTCACAATCCTCTTAGTTATTGACATCACATTCTCCATGATTTTATTTTTATCTAAACCTCAATTATTAATAAAATTGTCTTACATTATTAATACTGTTAACTATGTCTACATACTGAGAACATGCAATTATATTTATATATACAACAAAATAGCGGTTTACGGTGTGAACGGGAAGGCTAATTTGCATATTAATATTAAAAAATCGAATTTAATAAATATGTGCTTAGTATTATTGATTTCTAATTGTTTGGTTTTATTTTAATGAATAAAAGAAAAAGTCTCTTCAATAAATCTTAAATGAAATCCATTAACAAGATAAAATAACTGTCATTTTATTCTTTACTTCCTCTTATAACTGAATACTTAAATTAGAAAAAAATAACAATGAAAGACGAGAGTGATGGAAGAGTAAGTTTTAGTTGTTCTATTTTTTATTATACTCCCTCTGTTTCAGATCTTTTATTATACCCCCCTCTGTTTCAAATCTTTTTATCTGTATTCTTATTTAGTTTAATTAGCCTTTCTAATTTAATACAATATTTTATTACATTAAAATTTAAATACTTGCTAGTTGATATAACAAATACAAGTAAAACAGCAAAACAAACAAGCAAACAAAAAAACAAATACAAAAAAGAAACACTAGCAAAAACGCAAGATTTTATTCTGTATACACCGAAAACAGAAAATTCTTATTTCTATAAGATCTGGTTTTTTGGATTAATATATTTAGTCCATGTTCTGTTCAAAAATTTGTATTAAAAAAAAGTATTAAAATCTTACCTGTAAGGCCAAACTGATAATTAGAATAAATGGTGGAGAGTCCAAAACATTGTATTGTAATTTCTTTTCGATTTTCTTCACCTCGATGCTTTGTTCCTGATTTTCTTTAGGACATAACGGCTCTAACTTTGTCTCGTCACAGTTATCCATTGTCAAATTGAGGATTTATGTAATTAAGAAAAATTATGAAATTTAAGTGAAAACTCCAAATTATATTCTTTTAGTTATTGAATGTAAACTCAGATCTTATTTATCTTTCCTTACGTATATAATAAGAATAAAGAAGAATAATTTATTTTACAATTTATGATAGCAAGATTGAATTTATCTAAATAAAATATTAAAATAAAACGAATTACTTTACATTATATAACAGAACTATCTTTTTACTTTAGTTAAATCTATTTCTAAATAAGCTCAATTTGTAATACTCTATTTAAAATAGACTCGATCGACGGCATACTCTTTTAAATCTATTTTATAAAAGAGTTCAGTATTTTAGAAACTGCCATATTTTCAAGTGGTTTAACCCCATACATTCACAGAAGAAAGGAATAACATTGATTTTACTTTAGAAAATGTTTGACATTTGATTCATAGATGTGTTTGTGTGTGTATGTGTGTGTGTGTGTCTGTTTGATAAGATTGTTCTGCTAATGGTCAAACCACATTGAAAGCACCGGTTCTCGTTAAATCCCCGATGTTAAAGAATGATAAGTCTATTTAGTATTCAAATCACTAATCACTTTATAATACCAACTAACTTATCAAAGCTTCGTAAATAACAAATGCTTCTCTGTCGTTTAATAATTCATTATATCATGCACAAAAACAAAATAGTAAAATGAAATATATTTCACTTATTCCTTTTTCAGAATCAAATTTTTGTTGATATTGCCGTATTATTTCTGCTAATTTTCCAGGTTTTATACCAAATGTCTTCTTGCGATTCAAACAGAAGAAACTTATCATTTAGTCTTTAGAGAATTGAAGTAAATGTTGAAATTTTACCCTGTTTTCATTTTCATAGTGACTGAAAACTATCACAATAAAACATTTGACAACTGCAACGAGACCTTTTACTTTTTTCTACATCAACATCGTTCTCCTTCTAATAGGATTTCATAAAAATATTTACAAAACTCAGTCTAAACAATTATGTAGATGAATGCATAGACCCTCGACCACAGTATCCGAGTTCATTTCTTCAATGTGATAACCGCATTTGCTTTACAATTTATTATTCATTTTAAATTATAATCCTGTATTTATTAACACTTCTGTAGTTTTTTTTACATAAAGAAAGAAAAATTACTATTCATTCGTAGATTTTTCACTCGCTTATCAGAAAGGTTGAGGGTTATCGTAATTATTGTGTTCAGACATAATTCGCTTTCGAAAGTCGTTCAGGTGATTCTAGTAACATGTACATTTCTAAATATACAGAGGGTGTAACGGTCACCTAAATTGACCTGTTAGCTAACCCTTTTTTTTATATACGTGTCTTTTGTTTACCAATTTAACTACCAGAATATCTAGTCTTAGAATAATTTATCTGATTTTTATAAGTCCCATATTTATCAGTTGCTGCTGACCCTTGAATTTCACTTTTGAACATTCATACATGAGTACTGTAATTTGAAATTTAATTTTTAAACAAATTCAAAATTCTTTAGAAAAAGTAAGTTTCAAAAATTTATTTTGCATTTGATGTTTTTGATAGGAGACATACATTTTTTTCAGAGTGGTTTTTCTGTTCACTTTTTATAAAAAAGCTAATATCCAATAATAATTTGAATTTGAATAAATAAGAAATAATCGATCGGCTGCGGTTGGAATTAATGTTTTTTTTAATAATCATTTATTAAATTTTAAATAATACAAAAAATTAAAGAATTATTTAAAATTTATATACGGTAATTTTGTTTTAATTCAATTACTTAACTTTGTTTTTGTGAAGTCGCTTTGAAATATAATATTAATTGAACTAATCATATCTTATTTTCAAAAAATTATGAATTAAGGAATTAAAGTGTGTATAGGAAGTAGAAGCAAAAGTTTTGCTTGTGTCAAAGAAAAAGGCACGTCTAAAGGGTTTTTGAGTCCATAGAAGGCCAACATTTTTGGTGTGTAGAGATTCTGAGTTAGGTATAAAGAACCAAGTAACAAGCTTATGTTTTGGGATTCTTGTGTAAAACAAAAAGGCATTTTTGGAATTTTCGCAAAGGCAAAAGGGGCTTGACGAGCTGGTTTTGGAAACCTTGTATAAATGCAAAAAAGGCTTGAAAAATGAATTTTGGTTTGGGATAGACTCAGAGAAGTAACATCGTTTCATGTACCAACGGGATGAAAGGTACACAAATGAAAATGGTGCTTTTGTATCGATATTAATAAGTAATGGTTATTCTTGTGCATTTGTGGATGATTGATGTAAACTTTTGCATGAAGACTCTCCGGAAATCCACGTAACAGACAGGCGATATAAAGTGTAATTCCTCAAAAGAAGCCCCCCTTCCCAATAACAACCGGAGATTCTAAATATTGCAAAACATCTCTCAGCAGACAAACTCTAAACGCATCGTTTCAGAAGTATGGACATCGAAATGGTAAATAATTCGCTCACGATTTGAGTGACTTGCCTACTACCAAAAACAAAATAAACAAACAAACAAAACAAACAAACAAACAAAACTGCCGACCCACCACCTACCTTCCCACATCATATAGAATGATAACATCAATTCTAAAGGAGAGAATAGGGGGACCATATGACCTTTAGGCACCCATTTTTGATCTCGATTAAGAAAGGACATGTTTTTCATTTACACCGTCAATATACGGTTGTTTTAGCTGACGATTTTTAGATTTAAAAAAAAAACTAAAAACTAACCTAACCCCTAACCCTAACCCCTAACAAACAACCGGATATTGACGGTGTAAATGAAAAACATGTCCTTTCTTAATCGAGATCAAAAAGAGGTGCCTATAGGTAATATGGTCCGAATAGGGAAATTCAGAGAATGTAAGGACAATTTCCCTTTACAACAAAATTGACGCAAAAAAACATCAGTTTCTCATAATCAAGATGATTATGGAGGATTTTCGATCCAAAAAGAAAAAAATCTAAGTAGGGTTTCGATTGACTAACAAAAAAGTTTGTGACAGTGTGTCCCACGAATGGATTTTAAAAGTCCTAAACATCTTAAAGATATCACCAATCATAGTGTTACATAATTATTAGATCCTAATATTTATGTACAGTAGTGTAGAAACCAAAATGGCTGTTATAAGTTGCAACCGGTGGCCTTGAAGGATTGAATGACAAGGCTTGACTTCATCCTGTTCCTTCCGGTGGATACCGTGAGAATCGCTGGAGGAGACCCTCTTCCGGTTTAGATTAGAAAGAGATTTTTAGTCAGATCGGCCAAAAGCCACGACGGTGGTAAGTCGTGTTATGCACGGTGCCGACTCAATCTGCGCAGGTAGTCTGGTGGGGATTTCAGAATAAAATATGATCTAAGTAAATCGAAGTATTGTGTTATTATCTAAAAACTACCAATGACACAGGGCTTCTGATAAAGAGAGATTCCCAATGGAAGACCAGACACGAAGTCCCCAAGACGAAGTCCAGACGCTAGAAGAGACGCTGGAAGAAGAATAATAGAAATAAGAAAGTAAGGAAAGAGAGTATACAACAATAGTAACATTTTTCAAATACAATAGGGAAAGGTGGCAAACTCACATCAGATTAATCCATGAAAAGGTCATGCTCAAAACTAACGATTCGAACATTAAAAATAGATTCCATTTTTAATTTTTTCCAACGAGACCAACTTTCATCTCTTCTTTTTGTATAGCTCTAATACCTCTCTCCATAGAACTTAAAAATACAGACTATGGATGTAGAACTACTAAAAAAATAAATCACCTATTCTATATGGACGATCTAAGGTTATATGCTAAAATTATGATGATTTAGAAGGTTTTCTAAACCCTGTGAAAAGTTTTTAGTGACGACATACGAATGTATTTTAGTCTGAACAAATGTGCGAAAGCCGTGATTAGAAAAGGTTTATAGCCATATTATGAACTGAATTGAATACAAAAAATAAAGTTGTAGTAACGCCCCGGCAATACCAGTAGTGATACACAGCTTTAATAAAATGAACTGGATTTTAACTGATATAAAAAAAGATATGGATACTTGTTGTGATGTTAGTTCAACAGTAAAAAGAAGTCAAGTCGAGGTAGGGTAAAATGAGACAAGTGTATTTACAATAAGGTACAAAAACGGCTAGCTTGCCGCTAAACGATAACAGTACAACCTTTTCACTCGGTGTCTCACTATTTATAGTGAGAACCGGTGTATATTCTCCACTGTAGGAACAGCCGGTACAACAATACTTAAGTTAGGAAACTAATAACCTGTCAGAAAATGCATCACCCCAAAGCAGATGTAGATCGTCTCTATATCAAGAGAGACAATGATGGATGAGGTTTAATCCAACTAGAATTTACCAAAACAAATTTGGATTAAAGAAATACTTAGACACTACAACAGATTGGAAGCTACTTTTGGTAAATGTACACGAAAGTAAAAGAAAAATATTCAATTAAATAGACATTGTAGAGGCCTTGTAGTAGGGGTTCGCAAATGATATTAAAATGACGAATAAAAATATGACACAGTTTAGGCAGAGAATACGGAGAAATGATAAAACAAATGCATATAATTATAAAATAACAAATAAATTTATTCAGAGAATAAATTTGCAATAATCAACAAAATTGAATGTTCAAAAAAAAATTAGTGTAGATATGATGTGGAAAAGGTTTGCTACGAAATGTAAAATGTAAAATGTAAAAGTTCGTCACGAAATGTGTAATGTGAAATGTTTGTGTATTCGTCAAAGTCCGATTAGATGTGGACAGAAATGAGAATCAAGTTTGTATATACAACCTGCTGAAACGGATTCTTGATGGAGAACGAAGTGGTAAGAATAATGGTAGTAGTAGGAGCGTCGTAATTGTGTTGGGGCGGTGGAATCGTTCATTCGGACACCTGTTTCTTGGTCGTGTTCTATCTGGCCGCGAGATGAGATTTGTATGTTTGTTTGTGGTCGTCGGATGTGTCCGGTTTGAACGTGAGATGAAGTCTGTGTTCTTCTTTCTTAATTTTAATTTTTGAAAAAAAAGCAATGCTAACGCAATCGATTCTGATTTTTTGTAAACATTTTTTAAGTTTAGGAAAGGATTGTTTTGTGTGTTTTTCTCTTTCCTTAAGTTTGGAAAAAGGATTGTGTTGTGTGTTTGTTTTCATTTCTTTCCCTTAAGTTTTGGAAAAGAAATGTGTACGCGTATTTATTATCATTTAGATATAAAATATAGAATTGTATTCTATAACATAAAAGATAAAGCGATAGAAACGAAACACAGAGAATGGTGTAAAATCACAAGGACTGGGTGAATTAAAAAACGCATAGGAACAAAAAAACCTTACATGGATGATAAGCACAAAAAATATTTTAAAATGCAGATATTCCTATTGTAAAAACTAATCGATGGCTGAAAAGTACTATAGAATACCAAAGTCTATTATTTTCTGGGACGTTGCTATCAAAACTGATAGAAAAATACAGAATAACAGACCAGATATAATTGTTAACTCTTTGCCTACCATATTTCCCCAACGGATGTACCAAATTTTCTTGTTATCTTTTACCTGTATTATGGGATGTTTCAAATTTCACTATCTATTAACCTCAGAACTGATTCTATTTAAAAAAGATTCTACTATTATTATAATCTGTGCCCTTCTGCACAATTATAATGAACTGATAATTGTTTTTGTACTTTGCTTTACAGTAGGATCGCAGTGATGATGTGAGAGCAGATGGGAGCGGTTTAAAGTAAGCAAAGAGTATAAAAGGAAAAGGTGCCTTCTAATTGATATATCAGTGCCAACAAATAATAACATATCAGTCAAAGAGTATTGAAACGGCAACACCCAGCAAGGAAATGAGTAAAGACAGAGTCCGACTGATGAAGACGCTTTTATTTGGGTAAATACGGGAGTTGTCACCTATCCTTCTGTTCCGCACGGGTCTTCAACGTGAAACTACAATAGAATACAAATAGACTATGTAGTTTCTCTAATACAACTACTAAAATCGAAAAAGAGGAGGAAAAGTTCCAAGCATGTATTCTTACCTTCTTGTCGTCTTCAAATCCTGCTGCTAAATGAATTCGAAATCCAGCGCCACGCAACACGTGACTTTTACCGGTGTCAACGGTGTCTTGTACCTACGCAATAGGATAGCCGGGCAAAGCAAGGGAGACAATTCTCTTGCACTTACAAGTATAATAAGATAAGTAAATACCAATACGTGGAAACAGAAATTAAAAAAAAAAGTGGCACCTTAGATCTTCCACCGTGCCACTAATAGTAGGAGCCCTGGATATGTTTCAAGAAAAGGACAGATAAACACAATAACAATTCCAGCCTGTATGAAATACAAAAGAATTTCACTTTGATGTACTATTCATCCCCCTGAGAGTTTTCTATTAATGTGAGTGGAAAAGTAACACCCAAAGGAGGCATCCAAAAAGGGGAGGGTAATGCTGCAGTTGCGTTAGCTCTGTCATCAAGATGCGTTTAGATCTCTTTCAGTATTCGAATTGTCTATCAGATTTTTGATAATCATTGTCATCTATATTGTTCCTAGCAATTCTTATGCAGTAAGCGAAGTAGATCTTCTATGCTTTTTGTGACTACAAGAACTATTTGCGTCATCTGGTCCACTGCGAAATTCATTAAAAAATCAAACTTAAAAGCATTCAAACTTTCCTCCGGGGCGCAGACATTTTAAAACCTATCCCATTATTCCATTTAAAGAAAAGCAATAAAAAGACCTTCCCTGTATGTTTTATTAATCTTTTATTGCTAGTATCTATCGTGATCTCATTGAGCTTGAAATAGCGAAATTACACTTTATAGTAAAGTAGTGCTCCGCTCTAAATATCGGGCTTATGGGTTCAAACAGATAATGATCTGAAACAAAAAAAAAACAAAAAAACAAAAAAACAAAAAACAAAACAACCCTTTTTAATCAGATCAGTGAATTTTAAACTTAAGTATTCTAATATGAAAAATTGATCTTTTGCCGTCGTCTGTGGTTTTTAATTCTAGCAATAAATTACATTTTGACGCAAATGAATGTTAATTTGCTGAATACGAAGAAGATTTAAAAATAACAGTGTAAACATTTTATAATTAACAAAAAAATGACGGTGAATATAATAGGGTGAATAAAATTACGATGGAGAGAGAGAGAGAGAGAAGAGAGAGAGGAGAGAGAACGAGATAGAGAGAGAGAGAGAGAGAGCGAGAAAGATGATAGATAGATAGAGAGAGAGGAGAGAGAGAGAGACGAGAGAGAGATTTGATAGATTGAGAGAAAGAGAGAAGAGAGAGAAGGGGGGCGAGAAAGATTGATATATATAGAAGAGAGAGAGAGGGGGGAGAAAGATTGATAGATAGATAGATAGAAAAAGAAGAGAGAGAGAGAGATAGAGGGGGACGATTAAGATGAGATAAGATAGATAGAGAAAGAAGAGGCGAGGGAGAGGGGGAGAAAGATTGATAGATTAGAGAGAGAGAGAGGAGGGGAAGAAGGGGGGAAAGATTGATAGATAGATAGAGAGAGAGAGGGGGGGGGAGAAAGATTGATAGATAGAGAGAGAGAAGAGAGAGAGGGAGAGAAAGATCGATAGATAGATAGATAGATAAAGAAAGAGAGAGAGGGAGATGGAGGGAGGGGGAGAAAGATTGATAGATAGATAGAGAAAGAGAGAAGAGGAGAAGGAAGAGAGAGAGAGACAGGGGGAGGAGAAAGATTTAGATAGATAGATAGAAGATAGAGAGAAGAGGAGAGAGGAGAGGAGAGGGAGGATAGAAGATTAGATTGATTGGATAGATAGATAGATAGAGAGGAGAGAGATAGAGAGAGAGAATACAGAAGATTGATAGATAGATAGATAAGATAGATAAGAGAGAACATGAGAAGAGATTGAAAGAGAAAGAGAAAGAGAAGAGAAAGATGGAACATTACTAACACAAATCAAACAAATAGAAAGGTAATTTTAATAAAGTCCCAGTGATACATGGACATATGAAAACTTCTTAAAGATAAATTATGACCAACTAGATATATAACGGGGAGAAGCCTTTTCAGAACTATTGACCATAGTTATTTACTAATCCTAGCTTGGCACAAGATCAGAATCAAACTCACCAATAATTAAAACCTATCCTATTATTCCATTTAAAGAAAAGCAATAAATGGACTTTCACTATATTTTTTTATTAATCTTTTATTGTTTGCATCTATCGTGATCTCCTTGAGCTTGAAATAGCGAAATTACACTTTATAGTGTATCGAGTGAAATATAATCAATGAAGATGTGCTCCATCGTCTAAAAGGAGCAATGCTTGGGTTTATGGCCTAACATTTAAAATGCCCTAAAAGAGGGATGTGTATGGACCGTTGTTGTTTGGTGAGTGTGTAGTGATTGAAGATCCGAGTTATGGGTCCCTACAATATAAATGTATATGACTACGGAAATGTGGTTTCCGTAGAAAACAAAAGAAGAAGAAGACAAAATTGATAAAGGAAACAAACTTTATATACATTAATTTACAATTGGTATATTCAATTGTTCTTCCGCCCTGTCGGCTGGGGCGTTAGAATGCGCCGACTGCACCTCTGCAGAGGGGTAAGACTCCCCCCAATGGGGCCACCTGTTGGCCGTGGGTGGCGACCCGTGATGCTTAAGGATAGAGTCCAGGTGGATGAGCAGTTCATGACTTGCAATGCTCCAGTTTGGCCCTATCTTGGACTAGACGGCGGTCAGAGAGCCCCCTCCGATCATTCGGCTGGTCACGTCATTATATATTTCCCCCCTTATTGCCCCTATGGCAAGCCCCAACCCCTTTGTAGAAGGCAGTGGCTGCGGGTCTACATGTCCTGGGAATGACGTTTAAACTCTATCTGATGGTGAGGTTCCAGTTTTGGAGGTTTGGGGAATGTGGAGCACTTCATCACCATTGCTCCCTGCCCACTCTGACCCGGAGTAGTAGTACCTGTTAGGGTCCCATCTATGGGTTTAAATAGAAATATGTATTTATAAAAAAATTGTATTATCCATTAAGAATTGATTTTTTCAAAACTTTATCGCATTAAATGACCCACTGAGGTTGATATGCCGTAAAAACAAAAACAAACCAAACAACAATCAATTGTTCTTTTAGCGATGTTGCAGACTCTATGTTTGTGTGTGTGTGACAAGTGTGACATTGTTTATATTTGTTGTGATTGGTTGTGTCAACATTGTAGTTTTATCTGTGATTGAAACTTGTGATTGAAATTTGTTGTTGTTGAGAGAGAGAGAGAGAGAGAGAGAGAGAGAGAGAGAGAGAGAGAGAGAGAGAGAGAGAGAGAGAGGAATTGGAAACGAAAATACGAGACCAACCTGATATATCATTTTGTGTCTTCGGGCAGCGACTTCTCCCCATTGTGTCGATGTTGGGGAAGAACGTTCGCTCCTACTGTCGAGTTAGGAGCATCAGCTCCAACTCTGTCGAGTTGAGAAGAGCGTAAGCTCCCACTCTGAAGTTTTTTTTTAGCTAAAAGGGCCTTTTTATAATTTTAATTATTCATAAAAAATCAGCTGATCTTTGTGCATTCCATTGAAAATCGGCAGTTTTCTAATGACGTAGATATTGCCATCGGAATGTTCAAATATCAGCTGATTCTGTTACTTGTGGCATTCCAATGACCGTTCTGTTTTCTATTGATATATATATTATCATTGGAATTTTCTGTTGGAATTTTTTGGTGATATAAGGCGTGTGGTAGATACCTACTTCTAAATATAGACTCATTGACTACCATATGACCAGGAAGGCAACCCTATTGTCCAATCACTGGCAGTGCTGCTTGCTGCTGTTGTATTTATACTAGCTGATTCTTAACCTTAGATCATTACTACTTGGATCATCTTGGACGACGAAAAGTACTATGCCACAGGACTTATTGACTTACCAAAGGATACTATACCACCGGATACTTATTGACTTACTTATTTACTTTAAGTCCTTTTACATCTGGCCAAGGATGGCGGCCAGATATCCAACTATTATTTCTCGTTTGTAAACAATTGTTCTTAGATTATCTACATTGTAAACAATTATCTATTGTTTCTAAAATATTTCCAAACTAATATTATTTCGATTATCTTTTTGTTTACCTAATTCTAAACTCATGACATACAATTGTAAAACTAGTTATTTAAGAAAACTTAATTATTTTAATTTATTCAATTCCACATGCCGTAAAAATATAGGGGCCAATCCCTATAGATGCCAATGGATCTGATCTATTTTTGGCGGCGCTCTCAACCGTGTATTCCGCCCTGTCGGCTGGGGCGTTAGAATGCACCGACTGCACCTCTGCAGAGGGGTAAGACTCCCCCAATGAGGCCACCTGTTGGCCGTGGGTGGCGACCCGTGATGCTTGATAGAGTACAGGTGGATGAGCAATTCATGACTTGCAATACTCCAGTTTGGCCCTATCTTGGGCTAGACGGGCGGTCGGAGAGGCCCCCTCCGATCAGTCGGCTGGTCACGTCAAGCCCTAGCACCTATATGATTTTCCCAACCCTATTGCCCTTATGGCAAGCCCTTTTTATCATATGGGTGCTAGAAGGCGGTGGCTGCGGGTCTACATGTCGTGGGAATGACGTTAAACTCTATCTGATGGTGAGGTTCCAGTTTTGGAGGTTTGAGGAATGTGGAGCACCCCTTCATCACCATTGCTCCCTGATCCACTCTGACCCGGAGTGGTAGTACCTGTTAGGGTCCCATCTATGGATTAAATAGAAAAATGTATTTATAAAAAAATTGTATTATCCATTAAGAATTGATTTATTTCAAAACTTTATCGGCATTAAATGACCCACTGAGGTTGATATGCCGTAAAACAAAACAAACCAAACCAAACTATTTATGATCTTCTATATTCTATATATTTTCTTACCTGTCATCCTAGTACAAAATTATAGATAACAAAATTCTGGTGGTGATGTTATCACACGTCATCACTGATGAGAATGATAAAGTATAATAAGTTAAATGATATAACAGATTTTTGTATTATTATTAGCATTTACTCTCTTGAGAATCATCAGAAAGGACTTGGTTATCTTTCCGTGACTATTTGTCTCTTTGCTGACAATTGTTACATTGAAGAATTACAGAACATTGTCTATTCTAATGAGATTGTCGAGAAAAAATCTGTAGTAGAGATATTTAGCTTGTGCTCTCTTGTTATTGAAAAAGAGCAAAGAAAGATTACTTATAGCAGCCAACAACAGCAGATGTAATGTATGGACAAACAGAAAAACAACAAAAACTAGAAAACAAAGGTGGGAAGAAAAACAATTATATAGACGCTTCAAACGACAAATCAGAGATGTTGCACATAAAAAGACCTGGACATGGTTAAGAAGAGGAAACTTCTAGAGAGAAACTGAATCACTAATAAGTGCTGCACAAAATAATGCCATAAGAACAAATTATATCAAAGCAAAAATTGATAAGACGCAACAAAATAGTAAATGTAGACTTTGCTGGAATAGAGATGAAACTGTAAACCATATACTCTGCGAATGTAGCAAACTAGCACAACGAGAATACAAAACTAGACACAACTGGCTTGGGAAGCTGATCCACTGGGAATTATGCAAAAAATTTAATTTTGACCATACAACAAAATGGTATATGCATAAACCAGAATCTGTTCTTGAGAACGAAACGCATAAAATTCTCTGGGATTTTGAAATAAAAACGGATCACCTTATCCCAGCAAGAAGACCAGACCTAGTGTTGATTAACAAAAAAGAAAGAACTTGTCAACTGGTGGATTTTGCAGTTCCAGCAGATCATAGGGTGAAGCTAAAGGAAAATGAAAATATGGACAAATATCTGGACCTTGCCAGAGAACTGAAAAAGTTATGGAATATGAAAGTCAAAGTGATACCAATTGTAGTTGGTGCACTTGGAACGGTCCCAAAAGGATTAGAAAAGCGTTTGGAAAAGTTTGGAAATCAGAGGAAGAATTGAAACCATTCAGAACACTGCACTGCTGCAATCTGCCAGAATACTCAGAAGAGTCCTGAAGACCCGAGGAGACTTGCTGTCACTCAGACTCCAGTGAAAGACCATCAGCTAATGCTGAAGGAAAACTCAAAAGGAGCAAATAATAATAATGCAATAAGAACCAATTATATCAAAGCGAAAATAGATAAGACGCAACAGAATAGCAAGTGTAGGACATGTGGATACAGAGAAGAAACTGTTAATCACATAATAAGTGCATGTTAGCAAACTAGCACAAAAGGAGTACAAGAGTAGGCATGACTGGGTGGGGGTGATCTACTGAGAATAGTGTCAGAAATTAAACTTTGACCATACTACCAAATGGTATATGCACAAACCAGAATCAATTCTAGGTTTATAATTCTCTCTGATCAAGAAAGAAAAAACTTCTCATCTACTGGATTTTGGCCTTTTAGTGGATCATAGAGTGAAAATAAAAGAAAACGAAAAACTTGACAAATACTTGGACTTTGCCAGAGAGCTGATGGAATGGAAAAGAGATTCGAGGAATTGGATATCAGATAAATAATGGAGACCATCCAGATTACTGCAATGTTAAAATTGGCTTAAATACTTAGAAGGGTCCTAGAGATCTGAGAAGGTTTGCTATCACTCAGACTACAGTGAAAAAGCACCTGTTAGAACTTGTGTGAACAATTCTTAAAAAGCAAAATACCACCCTGTCGGCTGGGGCATTAGAATGCACCGACTGCACCTCTGCAGAGGGGTAAGACTCCCCCAATGGGGCCAACTGTTGGCCGTGGGTGGCGACCCGTGATGCTTAAGGATAGGGCCCAGGTGGATGAGCAGTTCATGATTTGCAATACTCCACTTTGGCCCTATCTGGGCTAGACGGGCGGTCGGAGAGGCCCCCTCCGATCAATCGGCTGGTCACGTCAAGCACTAGCACCTATATGATTTTCCCAACCCTATTGCCCTTATGTCAAGCCCCAACCCCTTTTTATCATATGGGTGCTAGAAGGTGGTGACTGAGGGTCTACATGTCCTGGGAATGACGTTAAACTCTATCTGATGGTGAGGTTCCAGTTTTGGAGGTTTGAGGAATGTGGAGCACCCCTTCATCACCATTGTTCCCAGGTCCACTCTGACCCGGAGTAGTAGCACCTGTTAGGGTCCCATCTATGGGTTAAATAGAAAAACATGAGTTTATAAACAAAATTGTATTATGCATTAAGAATGAATTTATTTCACAACTTTGTCGGCATTAAACGACCCACTGTGGTTGATATGCCGTAAAACAAAACAAACCAAAAAAGCAAAATAACAGCAAAAAATCTATAACCTTTGAAAGCAATTGGGTCTTGCATGAAAAAACGACCATTTTTTAAATTTAAATCTTGTCATTCGAGTAAATATAAAAGAAGATTCATTTTATCACCAATTTGGAAAGAAATGTCCCTTTTCAAATGCGATATCACGAATTACAAACGTGTCAAATCATTGAAGCAGTGCGTTTTTTGAATGTTACGGCTGACACAGTTATACAATAAGGTGTAATCTCGAACATGTACAATTGTTTGAACCTTTTAGTGCAAAAATTAACTTAGGTAATGTTACCTGAGCGAAAAGGTAATCTTTACAAACACCCCCCCCCCAAAAAAAAAATAAAAAAAATAAAAAAATAAAAAAAACAACATTGGATCTATCATTTACCCAGTTGATAAGATTTACTCAGTACCCCCCCACCCATCACCACCACCGCCGCCGGAGCTGGATATGACATAAAATAATTGAAGCCAGCCTCGCGAATGGGCAGGTACAAAAATTGTTCAGCGTTCGTCCTTGTGGGGGCGCCCCAGGCATCAAGCAATGAGCCTAACCCATGTCCCATTTAGACAATAGAAGTAGATGCTGTAAAGATGGTTCACTGAAACTAAACAGATTCAATTTGAATCTCTCAGTGGATGATATTTTACAATGCGAAATTGACGACACAATTAATTAGTATTAATTATCTGTTGAATAGTTAAGGAGTTTTCTGATTGTTTCTTTATCTTTTTGTTGTCCTGTTCCAATCTGTTTCGTGAAAATCTTAATAAATATATAATAAGAACAATAAATGTGAAAGATTAGGATAATATAATATAATATAATATAATATATATATATATATATATATATATATATATATATATATATAGGAGGATATGTGCTTAATTGAAGTCATACCTAATTTGAAAAATTAATTAGTTAATAATTAATGAATTTAGGCGGGCATATATGTTCAAATGTAAGACTAATCAAATCGAGAAAATTTCAATGCCTGAATGTACATTTCGACCTATTCAGGGATTGACATTTTCTCGATTTATATATATATATATATATATATATATATGTGTGTGTGTGTGTGTGTGTTTTTTTTTACTTAATTTGTTTTTATCTTTAATGAAGTGTGTTGAGTTGGCTGGTTTTACGGCATACCAACATATGTTAGGTTATTTAATGTCAAAATCGGCCTTTTATAAAGCAAGTATATGGTTTCGTATTTAATATTATTATCATGGAGATGAGGTTTTTCTGTCTGTATCTGAAACTAAGTCACCACTGACGTCACAATTTCCTTAGTTATTTACGTTATATTCTCAAAGAATATAAAATAATCATTATTCAATCTTAATTAGCATCTTATATATTAACGACGTATCAATTAAAGTTTGACTGTGTTGCTCCAGAACAGCTCATGTTATTAAAGCTTTTAAAAGCCTGCAATTAGTGTTATAGATCCATAATAAATAAAGTTTTTTTCCAGTATATGGTGTGGCTAATTCAGTGCAGGCACTGAACGTATAGCGTATCAACAGAAATTATATCCAAAATTGTTCCCAGGTGTCGCTTAATCACCGAATTCTTATTTCTTGTGAGTATCATCACCTTTGCTGAATAATGGACCATTCCTTTTTATTATAAAGAAAGAAAGGTAAGAAATATGACATACTAAACAGAAAAAATATAACATGAAAAAAGAGAGTAGGGGAAAATAGAGGAAGTGAGAGCGCGGAAGTGATAAAGCTAATCTGTTTCAATCAAACATAATGAAAAGATGAAAATAAGGAAGAAAAAAAGTGTGTGTGAGAGAGAGAGAGAGAGAGAGAGAGAGAGAGAGAGAGAGAGAGAGAGAGAGAGAGAGAGAGAGAGAGAGAGAGAGAGAGTAAATCAATATTATTATACTTTTAAAACATATTAAACTATTACCAATAGCTGTCTATTAACACTGCTGAATATGCAAGAACGAGCTCATAAGTGACATTCTCATGTGGACGCTTACACATGGACATATCAGTGTAGGCCGACCAGCAAAAACCTACATCAATCAGCCCTGAGCGGCTTCTGGATGACGTACGGAAGACTTGCCAAAGGGGATGGCCGATAGGGATGGTTGGCGAAAGAGCCATGGGAATCCGTGCTCTCAGCATCATGATGATGGTGATGATGATGATGATGATGATCTTTCTATTCCTACAATATCTCTAAACACAGTATATACCATATGTGACTTTACGTCTCATAGACCCATCAGGGATGGAAAACTATGACAATGATAATGAATAAAACACAAGGGTAAGCTTTTGATAAAAGTGGAATATACTCACTAAGAGGGTAATTTCAAAGGTGAAATCTCCATAATATTTAGAAATCACAGAAACGTTTATTGTTTGTTGCCAATGATGTTTACAAGTTTGAACATGTATCTATTTACTTATTTATTTTTTTTACATAATCACCATTTCGGTCGATGCATTTTTGTAGGCGCTGTGGTAGTTTTTGTAAGCCTATGTCATACCAACTCACCACCATGGCTTTCAGGAAGCATTGAACCTCGTCGTTGTTGAAGACTCACCCCCCCCCACCACTTGAGGACATTTTTCACATCCATGCATGATTCGCCATAAATTTCCCGTTAATTGGCAATGGTTTTACTTTCTTCAATGGCACTTGAGTTCACAATCCAACTTGGGAGTTTTGAATAAGAGAAAATTTTCTCTTAAGTTCAAAAATATTTTTTTTAGTTTTGCCAGTTAATTCAGTATTTTAAAAGGTAATTTATGAGGAAGTGCGTCCCGGTCTCCCGCCTCAAAAACTGCTACCCGGTGACTATCAAAATAACAACCCCAGCTCATAGTAATTCTTGTTTATTTATCGCAATTTGTCGTAATTCTTGTTTAGATATGAAGATGGATATATAGTTTTGAATAGACTGAGATAGATAGATAGATAAACAAACAAAATAATATAGATAGATATGAACAAATGGAGATAGATAGATAGATAGATATTTTCGACAAGTAAATGTATTTGGGGGGGGGGGGGTCGCTTCTTTTTTGTTGTAATTCTTGTTTATTCAAACTAAAAACAAGACATTAAACAAACATGAATAAAAAAAAATCTTAGTATTTAAAGTAATATAGATGAATATGAACAAATTGAGATAGATAGATAGATAGATGGATAGTTTTGAATAGACTGAGCTGGGTCGTTATTTTAATAGTCACCAGGCAGCAACTCTTGAGGCAGGAGACCGGGACGCATTTCCTCATAAAGTACCTTTTAAAATTTTAATTTTAATTTAATTCTTACCGAATGTTTTTGATTTGATTTGTACTTAATTATTTCATCGATGAATTAGAAATCCTGTAAGTTGATCTAAAATATTTCCAAAAATCTTCAAAATTCAACCTCTGAAAATAAATGGGGGAAGCAGAAACTTAATGAAAATAATTTTCTGAAATCAATTTTCTTTTAGACGTTTTGAGACTAATAATAAAAAGCTGAACATTTTTTTAATATTCAATTTATCTAAAGTAGCGGTAGGGAGCTTGCGACCTTAAGGTTCTGTGTAACCTTCTAAATCATCAAATGCTGCCTTCCATGGCCTTGATGAAAAGCTAAATAAAATTGTGCTCTTCCACTTTAGAAACAAACCAAAAAAAAAAAAAAACGAAAAAAAAAAAAAAAAAAAAAAAAAAAAAAGAAAAAAAAAAAAAAAAAAAAGAAAAAAAAAGAAAAAAAAAAAAAGTGGCCTCAAAAATTATTATAGAATATAGTAAAGATTTTAATTTCTGTTAATTAAATTTGGACAAAGTTAATGACTTACATTAAAAATGTTCTGTGTCCAATTTAATAATTATTCAATAAATTTCAATGTAGCATGAGAAGGTTCTCCACCCTTGCTCTTAAGCTGCATTTATTTCTGTAGTTTCAGATTATCTTAAAATATTCATTCGGGTGTATTATATCTTTTAATCTAATTATCATTTGTCAGTATCTACTATCTACTGTGCTACTATAACTGTTCCAAATACTAAATGTAACAACTTTTTGTGGAAATAAGACTTAGTGTACTCTAGGTTGTTCTTTTTAATTAGTACTTTGGTTTTTTTTAGTTCATTTTCTCTATCTAAGGAAGAAGATAAAAAAGATCGACTCGGGAAGGTTTTATTCATAAAAAAGCTTCAATCTATTAACTGTGTCGTAAAAATGTTTAAATAACTTTATATTAGATTTACTAGTACAACATAAAAAACACCCCAAGGGCGATGTAAAAATAGATTTTTGAAACATATTGCCTGAGGGGTGGGAGTAAAAAATTCAATGTCAGCGAGTTCGTACCCTAAGTAAGTAAAATCATCAAATTCATTAAAGGATTAAAAAATAAAACAATTTGAAATGTAAACTTTAAATATGTATTAAAATAAAACAAACTATATATAGATATATAATACCAGTCATGTATTTATTAAAACTTGTTTAAAAAAACCCAATGAGGACTGTCTAATGTTGCATGTTCAAATTTTGAGTGTATTTATTGAATAAATACACTCAAAATTTGAACATGCCAAAAATCGTAGAATACATTTTATTCTATGTTATGACGATTTTGGGTAATGTGATGTAAGCAGTGACGTAATTTTTGTTACAGACAAAAACCGGAAGCGAATCTCCATTATTAATAGATATCCGGTATGAAAAATTACGATAGGATGTTGTACGAAAGAAAAACACCAACTCATTATATAGAAAAGTTCGTTTCATTTTTCAATTTAATCAAAAAAAAAAGTAGAAAATATTCTGATATTCTCTTTATTGGTATAAAAACTAAAACACTATCTGCAGAATAGCCAAGCAAGGGTTCATTTGGTAGAAGCACTAAGCACATATGAATCGATGGGAGCAATTAAGTGAGCCGGCACGATCGCCGCTTCCTCCGGGAGATAAACCGTGTTAGACAACCCATACTACCCACGACCAGAGGATATCTCCGAGATATTCTGATCTCAATTTAACCTGTTTGCTGCTGGTTATCCTACAAATTACATTTGATTTTACGCTCTTATACGTAACAAAACTTGCATGCTAAAAATGGATTATTCTAAAATACCCCGCAAAAGTTCAAAGTAGTAAAATAAAAAGATTAAAAATAAAAAAGATAAAGAATAAGTAAAGTTGGCGGAGTGGTCTATTTTCAGTAACATCCGAACAGCAAGGGAGTCTATCTCCTTTTCGCTAGCGCTAGACTGGAGAGATTATTTTTGCGGAAGTGGAGCTCCACACCTACGACCAACTCCCCACTTTACAACACAGATCAGATTACCCAAATTGTACTACTCATGCACTGATTTGGCGGGGACCAGTACCGAACCCGGAACCTTACCGACTGAGCTAAACCGACCCCCTCGAATATAGATATAAATATTTAATATTAACAGTATTTATAAACAAAAATCACTTTAGATATTGTCAAAGGGGGAAAAGTTTAGAAATTTAAAAAATAAGCAAAAAAAAAAAAAAGAAGCAAAAAACCCCAAACAAAACAAAACAATAAACAAAGAAAACAAACAAAAAAACTGCTTCCATTATTAATTTGTTTGTGTTGGCCTTAAATTAAACTTTTAATGACGAAAAAGATATTTTATTGATAATGGCACCAACATGTCAGTTATGAGACAGACAATTCTGATATGCGCTCTTAAAGTCTTTAAAATTGCATGTCTATTTCCAAGGAGAAATTTATAGGCCAATTTCGCCATCTGTGGGGAAGAATCGGGAGTCTTGGAATTCAACCCCCATTGATTACGAATATCGTAAGATGTCATATCTTACGATATTCGTAATTAATGATTGTTTTTGTAATGAAATTCAACTGCAAAAACGTTCGATACGTCCACATTTACAATAATTTATGAAATTTCAAGATTTTATTGCTTCATCAAAATTATAAAATGTACTTTATTTATTTGGCAAGTGTGGTAATAAAATATTGCCTCTAAATATTATTTTGTTTAATATTCTCATTTTGTCACTTTTTGGTTTTCTTACGTGGATATAAAACAATGAAAATATTGGTAAGTTGGAAAATACGTAAAAAAAAAAAAAGACACAGTTGTTGTTATTATTATTATTCACTCCTTTTGAGTATTTCACATCAGCGTTAGCTGATGGCCTTTTACTGGAGTCTGAGTGGCAACAAGTCTCCTCAGGTCTCCAGGACTCTTTTGAGTATTCTGGCAGATTGCAGCAGTGCAGTATTCTGGATGGTCTCGATTCTTCCTCTGATTTCCAGATTTTCCAAATTTTTCCAATCTTTTCGGGACCGTTCCAAGTGCACCAACTACAATTGGTATCACTTTGACTTTCATTTTCCATAACTTTTTTAGTTCTCTGGAAAGGTCCACGTATTTATCCATTTTTTCATTTTCCTTCAGCTTCACCCTGTGATCTGCTGGAACTTCAAAATCCACCAGTTGACAAGTTCTTTCTTTTTTTTTAAAATCAACACTAGGTCTGGTCTTCTTGCTGGGATAAGGTGATCAGTTTTTATCTCAAAGTCCCAGAGAATTTTATGCATTTCGTTCTCAAGAACAGATTCTGGTTTATGCATATATCATTTTGTTGCATGGTTAAAATTTAATTTTTTGCATAAATCCCTGTGCATCACCTTTCCAACCCATTCCTGCCTAGTTTTGTACCCCCGTTGTGCTAGCTTGCTACATTCGCATAGTACATGGTTTACAGTCTTATCTCTGTCACCGCATAGTCTACATTTACTATTTTGTTGGGTCTTATCAATTTTTGCTTTGATATAGTTTGTCCTTATGGAATTATTCTGTGCAGCAATCATTAGTGATTCAGTTTCTCTTTTGAGGTTTCCTTTTCTTAACCATGTCCAGGTTTTTTCATGTGCAACCTCTTCTATTTGTCGTTTGAAGTGTCCATATAATTCTTTTTCTTCCCATTTTTTCTAATTTTTGTTGTTTTTCTGTTTGTCCATATGTCACATCTACTTTTGTTGTCTGCCATAATTAATCTGTCTTTGCTCTTTTTTGTGTAGTCTTCGAGTTGTTGGATTGTAGCATCTACGCAGTCCTCTATTTTGGCAATACCTCTTCCCCCTTCCTTTCTTGATACATATAGTCTCTCTATCGTCTCTAGGGTGTAGAGCCTTGTGCATGGTCATTAATTTTCTAGTCCTTTGGTCAATCTGTCTGAGTTCTTCTTTTGTCCATTTTAAGAATGGTCCAGAGTATCTTATAATGGGGAAAGCCCAGGTATTAATTCCTTTGATTAGATTTCTGCTGTTGAGTTTGGTTTCTAGGAGTTTTCTTGTTCTCCTGAGATATTCTTTTTTAACTTTTCCTTTTATTTCTGCTTGCTTTATATTGTCCGCTTCTAAAATTCCTAAGTATTTGTAACTTTCATTTTCATCAAGTGATTTTATAGTGTCCTGATTTGGCAGTTGGATTCCGTTCATTAATTTTCTTTCACCTCGTTTTATTACTAGCATAGCACATTTTTCAATTCCGAATTCCATCCCTATATCCTGGCTATATATTCTAATAGTTTGTACTAGGGTTTCTATTTCTTTTTCATTTTTTGAACTTTTTTTTAATGTCATCCATGTACATAAGGTGGTTTATCTTTTCTTGTGAGTTAGTGAATTTGTAGCCCCTGTACATTTTTTAAGTATATGATTGAGTGGCATCATTGCTATAATGAATAGTAGTGGTGATAACGAGTCTCTTTGGAAAATAACTCTGTGGATTTTTATTTCTGCCAGGGATTGCCCTCCGGCCTTTAATTGGACTCTCTAGTTTTCTATGGCTTTTTCAATGAAATTTATGACGTTGTTGGAAATTTTGTACATTTTTAGACATTATAAAATCGTGTCGCTTGTTCTTCAAGCTACAATTGTCTTTGCTACTTACAGTAGTAGTAGGATCATTCCATTATGTAGATAGGTTATATCACCTATAATAATAATAATAATAATAATAATAATAATAATACAATGGCATGGATTGACTACAGAAAGGCTTATAACATGGTCCCACATACCTGGATTTTAGAATGTCTAAAAATGTACAAAATTTCCAACAAAATCATAAATTTCATTGAAAAAGCCATGGAAAAAATTCTCGCTATATCTTATCTATCAGATCAGATTTCAAGCCGTAGCCGTATCAGTGCTACTATGTGGTTGCACTACTTGAACTCTAACACAGTCCTTCGAGAAAAAGCTAGCAGAAAGTTATTATTGGGAGTTGATGCCTTGAACAAACCCTGGAACCAGCATCCCACAAGAAAGCGGTTATATGGCCACTTGCTCCCTATCGCACAAACCACTAGAGTAAGACGAACAAGACATGATGGACACTGCTGGAGAATCAAGGACGAATTTATAAACATTTAAACCGGGACAGACTAGTGTAGGCTGACCATAAGAAATCTACATCAATCAGTTCTGTGCTCGGCGATACTGTAGCCCTTTGGTTAGCCGTAGAGCCCTTTACAGAATTTGCCATACGGTCTCGATGCTATGATGAGCTCTATGAATCTCTCACTCAACTCCTCGTCTGTAAAGTCGTATTTCTATGCGAGTGTCCTGGCTCCGGTGATAAAATCGTCTAAGGTCTTGTTAGATTTCTGTCGGTACTGAGATGAAGTTTGAGGATCCTGAAGTTTACATTTATCCTCAGCTAACTTTTAAAGAAATTCCAAAGGTTTTATGGTGATTTCTTCTGTTGTTCAGTGAGACCACTGGCATTCAGACGTTCTAACCCCTCGTCCCCAATACCACGGAACATTTTTCTAGCTTGTTTGGTTTCGTCCGTAATTTCTTCGTGCTCATTTTCTGAAAAGCAACATTGAATCTGAATCAGACCAATTCATTGTCGATAAATGAAATACCATGACCACGTCAAGCCCTAGCACCTATATGATTTTCCAAACCCTATTGCCTTTATGGCAAGCCCCAACCCCTTTTTATCATATGGGTGCTAGAAGGCGGTGGCTGCGGGTCTACATGTCCTGGGAATGACGTTAAACTCTATCTGATGGTGAGGTTCCAGTTCTGGAGGTTTGAGGAATGTGGAGCACTCCTTCGTACCCATTGCTCCCTGGTCCACTCTGACCCGGAGTGGTAGTACCTGTTAGGGTCCCATCTATGGGTTAAATAGAAAAATGTATTTATAAAAAAATTGTATTATCCATTAAGAATTGATTTATTTCAAAACTTTATCGACATTAAATGACCCACTGAGGTTGATATGCCGTAAAACAAAACAAAACCAAATGAAATACCATGACGTCTTTGTTTATGACTTTAAAGCTGTATCGTCGGCAAAGAAGAGGGACAAACCTGTAGTTTCTGGTCATTTTTTTCTCTTTTTTCTCAGTAAAGGACTCGTATTTTCTTGTATATTTCTATCTTCTGACAGGGAATCATCATTCAACAATCTACTTGGTCAATGCCGCAATTGAAAATTCGATTGTACAAGGGTTTCTCATACGATTATTAGCATTCGCAATATGGCGTCGACATCTTTTAGCTACACATATGTTTTTGTTAATACACGTCTTCAACTAGGATTTTATTCGTTTCTTACTGGTTCTAAGCGATAGTACAGGGTCAGACAAAATGATCTGACACATTTGTAGGTTAAATAAAAGGCAAATAAAATAAAGAAACAAAAAAGTGTTTTTATTTTCGAAAAGTACATATAATGCCATTTTTTTCATATAATGCCATTTTGTTTTGTTTCTTTATAATGCCATTGTTATTCGTTTCTTTTTCAGTTGTTGCCATGAATTGAACTGGTGAGCATCGCGCTTTCATTGTGGAAACGTTTATCAACATCATTTTGTATGGATGCATTTGAAGATCATTGTGAAGAATTCTTTCGGAAAGTCTAAGAGCCTGGGCGCGTTTAAATGTGGAACGGAGTGGAGACTGTTGAACTGAAGCTCTTACCGCTGCCACATTTTCTGGAGTTCTGGTGGTGCGAGGTCGGCCGGTTGATTTTCGTTTCAATGCAGATCCAGTAGCTCTGAAGTTGGTAACCCATAACAAGATCGTGTTTCGAGCTGGTACGGGATCATGTCTACCAAGATTGAAGTGCAAACGGAACGCTCTTTGTGTTGCAGTTACAGATTCGTTTGTTTTGATAAACAATGGCATCATAAAGAAACAAAACAAAATGGCATTATATGAATAAAAAATGGCTTTATATGTACTTTTCGAAAATAAAAATACTTTTTTGTTTCTTTACTTTATTTGCCTTTTATTTAACCTAAAAATGTGTCAGATCATTGTTTCTTTACTTCATTTGCATTTTATTAAACCTACAAATGTGTCAGATCATTTTGCCTGACCCTGTATCAGTCTCATTGATTTTTCGGTTTTTCGTTGCAATCATGAAGTGTTATACGTTTGTAGATAATAGAGCTGGATGACGACGTTGAAGTAGTTTATACCGTGAGGAGAGTAATTGGTACTGTTTACCAATTTCTAGTCATGTGCAGGAGGTGGATAATTTAGTGCGGTACTATCACATATGCAGATTCCCACCAACTCAGCACATAAGTAAATTAACTTTAGTAATATGATCTATGCAGTAAAAATACCTCGGTCTAGCGCTAGTAAAAAGAGGGTAGACTCCCTCGCTGTTTGGCTGATACCAACAATAGTTTGATTGAAACGGTTCAGGAATTTAAAAGAAAGGTAAGTTAATTTCTTTATTACTATTCATTAATTAAAACATTCATTGTAATTCAAAATAAATTAGTTTTAACATCTGTTAATTTTAATATAAAGGCATAGACCAAAATAGCATGAGGGTTATTAGTGCACAAAAGGTGGGAGCACAATTAACCTGAAAGAAATCTGCAATTTTTAAATAAAATAACTGATGCATTATAAGATTCATTGATTAATAAGTCAAAACTTAAAATTTCATTAAAATCATATAATTTCCTGATTTTTTAAATTTTATGTTTATCGCACTGTGTTATTTCAATTATTGTCCCCCATATCTCGCTAAATTATTTTTCTTTGGACTAAAGGAAAACTTTGTTCATCGAAAACATTATTTCTTAATGTTTTCAATGAAAAACTGGACATTACTTGGCTAAAATGTTACGAACGTGTGAGTATTTTTCTGTACCGTGTATTCAATGTTTTTTCTTATTTATTTCTAAGAAGAAACTTTTAGAAAAGTTATTTTTAAAATATTAATATGTTTTTAAGTACGTAATTTATGATCGGATTTCGTAAGTTTTGGGGCTAATTTAATGTTTAAAATGTATTAAAAATTAATTATATATGTAACATAATGATTATCATTAATAAATATTTATAAACTATTAGGTTTTTCTTCAGTCTTGGTTTTAAAATTCGTTGTTTTAGAGTTTATGTGGATTTAAATTAGTTTTTGAGATGTTACGCTCTTGGTAATATCTACTTATAAATTGGATTCTTAAAAGTACTTTGTGATTAACAAGTGCGATGAAAGTGTAAATATACTTTTTTTTATTTTCAAATTAGCATTTAAAACAAAGTGGCTTCTATGCAAGATAAATTCGTAAACACTTAGAAATATACAAAATTAACTTTATTAAGTGGGAATAGTTTGTTTTTATAGAGAATCAAAGAGTTACCAGTTTTGGTATGTATATTCATTGGACACAGGGAGCTTTTAACGTAATATTTTTGTGTCCCATGGAGAAAGAGTGAAGGCTCTGATTGTTAAGGAGTCTCCACCAATAAACATGTCCGTAACTAATTGCAAGTCGTAACTAATCGCAGAATCTAAATTTCCAAAATCAGATGAAAACTAAAAAAAAAAAAACACACCAAAAAACAAAACAAGACAAAAACAAAATCAAAACAAAACCAAACGGATAAAAAGGATAAGTAAAAAAAAAGTAAAGTCGTCGAGGCGGCCTAAAGTCGGTATCAGCCAGTCAGCGAGGGAGTCTATCCCCTTTTCAATAGCGCTAGACCAAGGAGATTGTTTTTATAGCATCTGAGGTGGAGCGCCACACCTACCATCAGCTCCTTACTTTACCACACAGATCCCTGTACTACTCATACGCTGAGTTGGCGAGGACCGGTATCGAACTAGGAACCTTGTGGTTTCTAGCCAAACGCTCTACCGACTGAGCTAACCCAGCCCCTTCTAAACTAAAAAAACAAAAACACGAATTACTAAAATAATTATTCACGTTCAATCAAATATTTAGTTTAGTTTGGACTAACAATCCGGACACAAAGCAAAAATGTTGATATCGATAAATTTCTAAAGTATTACTTGAATTAGAAATATTTTTCGAAAATTTCAGAAAATATTTGTTTCACTTTTATATAAGTTTATATGTAGGAGTTCGGCATAATTAAATACTTTAAAAATCTGAAGAATTCGTTGTCTGCTACAACTTTGTATAGTGTATCTGAATTTGAATTATGCAGAAGAAAATTATGAAAAATACATAGATTGGAGGCACCATTTAGATGCCAACACTGATTTTCATCGAATATATATATATATATAATATATATATATATATATATATCCCTGACAAAATAAAGCGACAGTTCTTCCAGGCTGTAGTTGTGTCGGTGCTGCTATATGGTTGCACCACCTGGACCCTAACAAAGCGTCTTGAGAATAAGATAGATGGGAGCTGCACAAGAATGCTGCGCGCAGTCTTGAACAAGATATGTTCAGCACCCCACAAGGAAACAGCTGTACGGTCAACTGCCCCCCATCTCACAAACTATCCGAATGAGACGGACAAGACATGCAGGACACTACTGGAGAAACAAGGATGAACTCATAAGCGACGTTCTCCTGTGGAAGTCAACACATGGACATGCAAGTGTAGGGCGCCCAGCAAGGACTTACATTGATCAGCTATGTGAGGATGCCGGTTGCTCCACAGAGGAGCTCCCAGGTGCAATGAATGATAGGGAAGGTTGGCGAAAGATTGTCATGGATACCCGTGCTGTATGCGCGACATGATGATGATGATATATAGTTGTCGAAAAAAAGTTTTTTTCTCTCTACCACGGTTTTTGTGTTCAAGATATACCTTCTTCAGCAGAAATAAAAGATTTTCATCGAATATATATATATATATATATATATTATATATAATATATATATATATATGGTTGTAGAAAATAAGTTTTTCTCTCTACCACGGTTTTTGTGTTCAGGATATACCTTCTTCAGCAGAACTAGAAGGTTAGGTTGCTACATTATATATATATATTATATATATATATATATATATATATATATATACTTGTCCGCATGCACAAGTTCTTTTTGGATTAACTACTACAACTACTACGGCAAAAACGTGGGTACAGCATTTGAAGAGTATATATATATATATTATATATATATATATATATATATATATATATATATGTTTGTGTGTGTGTGTGTGTGTGATAATTAGGATTATTTGTATTATTGTCCTCATCTTCATTGTTATTTGTACAGATAACAATGAAGATGAGGACAATAGTCCAAATAATACAAATTGCATACAATTGTATGATTTCAAATATTCCTATCTAATAATACTCTTGTTCCTTAATCCTCTGATCGTTATCCCTCTGGTTAATAATGAGACCGTCCAAATCGTCCAAGATGAAATGCAAAAAGGTAAATCCTGACTATCTTGTGTCGTGTAATCGATGAATTCTTATGAGTGTTGTCACCTCTCTAAATAATGGACCATTTCAATTTTATCATAAATAAAGATAGCTAAGAAAAAAGGACATGCTCACACACACACACACACACACACACACACACACACACACATATATATATGTATATATATATGTGTGTGTGTGTGTGTGACTTTGTGTTTTTTTATTGCATTACTCTGACAAAAACACTAATTATCAACACACTATCAATATTAAAGAATTATTTTACTATCGTTATAACCAGCTGCATTACAAGCTATATTTCTCGAAGACGTGATTTTGCAGTTGCTTTATGTGGTTGCTCGTCTTAATATATGGGAAAGATCAACACATTTTGGCTTTTATTCTAGTTTTGATTACATATCATTGATGAAAATATTCTTTCAGATTTCATTAAATGACCCACTGAGGTTGATACCAACCAAACCAAACCAAACCAAACAAACGGCTTTGGCAATAAGTAACCCGCATAGGTTGATATGCCATTAAACAAAGAAACCAAATAAATCCTAATCAACGTTTTTCGCCACATTACACGGTAGATTGCCTTCTCGAATAAGTTTTACAATCATTTCCATTGTTTCGATTGGCATTTCTTTTGTTGAACCATGTTTCCTTTAAATTATGTTGATTTGTTGGTTCAGTTTTACGGCATCTCAATCCATGTTGGGTTATTTTATGCCGAAGATGTTTTGTTTTATACAGTCTTGATGAGTATTAAATTTTCTTTTTAGTGAAACTGGATATTTTTAACACATCTCTTTGATTTGCAGTTGCTTTATATGGTTGATTGTCTTAATATATGGGAAAGATCAACACATTTTGGCTTTTATTCTAGTTTTGATTACATATTATTGATGAAAATATTCTTTCAGATTGGCAGATAACACTTTCAATAAAATTAGTTATCTCTAGTCTGTAGGATTCAATCATTAAAGTCTCCCACCTTTTCGTGAGTTACTTGAAATGAAAAATGGTGAATGTATTCAGTGATTGATTCATCTTTAATGAAATGATTGTTAACCCTTAATTGTTTAATTTACATTGCGAAGCTCTTGAACATTTTCCAAATACACAATTACAAAGAAGATATGAATAAGAACAAACTGGAAATAGTCAATCAAAACAACAAACATTAACGATTAGTTTTTTCTCAGAATGAAATAAAATAACTGTAAAAATTACTGGCTTATGATGTTTCATTAAAAATATTTTTACATGCATTTTATAAAGGGAATAATAATCTTCTTCATAATGCATAATTTAAATTTATATAAAAATGAAATACTATAAAAAAGATAATGGCAACGAATATCTTTATCCAAAGTTTTCTAACATCGTTGTCTCTGAATCTCAAGAAGTTTAAATCGATATATACATTTTCCCATATGCCTCCCAGTTACCATGTAGTAAAAAGTAAAAGTAAAGTCGGTATCAACAAGACGGCGAGGGAGTCCATCCACTTTTCACAAGTAAATAAAGGATACTACTAATACTAATAGTATAAAAATTAAAATAAATATGGCACCGAGCGAGATCAAGAATAAGATGAAGAATTGTTACATAATCTATGCAGTTGCATAAGATTATTGCCAATCCCCTGTATTTCTAAAGGGATGGCCCTTTTCATATCACGGGCGGGACTTTCCATGGAATAGTACAGAAAGCCCGCAAAATACGTGAAGTCACGTGGGACCTGGTTGGATCCTCAGTTTTCAGTTGGACGTCGGGCAGTGAAGATGTCCTGTCTTAACTGGAACTCAGCATACGCGCGCTATGTTAGTCAGATATTTAGTTACATGAAATGTATAGTTAAGTAAGTAAATAAAAGCTTAAGAAAATAACACAGTTTTGTGATTGGTAAATGTCTTGGTAACAAGACTGATATAGAAGAAGAAATGAGTTAAGTGCGACCGACCACCAAGACGAAGTCAAGATGTTAGAAGAGACCTAGAAGAATTTAAGATGTCAAAGAAGAACAGAATGAGTTTAAAAGGTTACATTTGAAATTCTGCAAGCCAATGACTCTTTATATCTCAGTTGGTTAGAGCAATTACTGCGCTTAACTATAACTTGCCCCGGGTTAGAAGGGACGTGGATTTGAACCTCAACGAGAGAAAAGCTTTACCATCACCATCCGTGCTATTTCCTCGTTGTCAAAGAATATCAGTCCGAGTAAGTTGGAAAAAAGCAACTAAACTCTAGATGAAAGGAAAGCCAAAATTAATGGTTGAGAATAATTCATCTAAAAATAAAACAAATAAAACACACACAAAAAAAAAAAAAAATTCACAAAAAATCCAAGTCGTTTTATTTTTAAAATGATTTTATATTCACCAAAAATAATGGAAAGGAAAAGTAAAGTATAGCAGTATTAAAGATTTGCCTGTTTTCTTTTCTTTTTTATTTAGATTGTAGTTCAATAACAACAACAGCAACAACAAAATAATAATAATAATAATAATAATAATAATAATAATAAAACGGACAAAAGAAGAACTCAGACAGATTGACCAAAGGACTAGAAAATTAATGACCATGCACAAGGCTCTACACTCTAGAGACGATAGAGATAGAGTATATGTATCAAGAAAGGAAGGTGAAAGAGGTCTTGCAAACATAGAGGACTGTGTAGAGGCCACAATCCAAGGATTCGAAGAATACACAAAAAAGAGCAAAGAAAGATTACTTATGGAAGTCAACGATAGCAGATGTAATATATGGACAGGCACCCCCCCAAAAAAAACAAAAAAACAAAAAAAAAACGAAAACAAAAAAGGGAAGAAAAAGAATTATATGGACACTTCAAACGACAAATCGGAGAGGTTGCACATGAAAAGACTTGACATGTTTAAGAAGAGGAAACCTCAAAAGAGAAACTGAATCACTGATAATTGCTTCACAAAATAATGCCATAAGAACAAATTATATCACAGCAAAAATTGATAAGACCCAACAAAACAGTTAATGTAGACTATGCGGCGACTGTAAACCATGTACTAAGCGAATGTAGCAAACTAGCACAAAGGGAATACAAAACTAGGCACGACTAGGTTGGGAATGTGATCCACTGGGAATTATGCAAAAAATTTAATTTTGACCATACAACAAAATGGTATATGCATAAACCAGAATCTGTTCTTGAGAATGAAACTCATACAATTCTCTGGGACTTTGAAATAAAGACGGATCACCCTATCCCAGCCATGAGACTAGACCTAGTGTTGGTTAACAAAAAAGAAAGAACTTGTCAACTGGTGGATTTTGCAGTTCCAGCAGATCACAGGGTGAAGATTAATCAAAACGAAAAGATGGATAAATACCTAGACCTTTGCAGAGAAGTGAAAAAGCTATGGGATATGAGGATGAAAGTGATACCAATTGTAGTTGGTGCACTTGGAACAGTCCCTAAAAGCTTGAAAAAAAGACTGAAGGATCTGGAAATCAGAGGAGGAAATGAGACTATCCAGAATACTGCATTGCTGCTATCTGCTAGAATACCCAGAAGAGTCCTGGAGACTTGAGGAGACTTGTTGTCTCTCAGCCTCCAGTGAAATACCATCAGCTAACGCTGGTGTAAAAAACTCTATAATAATAATAAAAATTGGACTCTCTCGTCGATTTTCGACGCATGAGTGTTCATCCAGTGAACAACCAACACAGTGATTTGTTTATAGTGGTGAAGGCTTGTGTAGGACCATTCCACACTTTTTGGTACAGTCAATAGGAAAGAATTGGTGCATCAAGGAATGCCACGAACCCAGTCAACGACTGACCTCAGCAATTTTGAATTCAGAGTTATCCCTCTCCTAGGCTGGTTACCTACCCAAGGTTAAAGAGCCCAGTATGCCCTACTATTTAACACATAACTGGAAGGAGAATATATGGATTCATACCTTTCCCAAGGGTATTAGCGCTATGTGAAATGCCAACAGCTTCGTCTAGGAATTGAACTCGAACCGACTAGTCCATTTTCCACGACTCTAACCACTAGCCCACGCACCTCAATAATAATAATAATAATAATAATAATAATAATAATAATAATAATAATTCGGGGTTATCGATAATAATCGAAGCTTTTAAATAGACTTTTAGAAAGGCCAACGCTGTCTTGTATCACATCAAAATGAAGCTGCTAATAAAAAATAATGAAAAGAAGTACTAATATTGAAATTAATTATAATGACATTAAAACATTGATTTTTAACCTTAAAATGAATATGCGTATCTAAATACACCTTCTCTACGAAATGCACGACGTTAGTAAGATTTTAAGAACGTTTTTTTTGTGAAAATGTTACAAGAAGATGCGCTGTGAACGTTGTTTCTCGTTATGCCCTGAGTATAATCATAAAGTTAAACAGAGCACACAATAATTATGAGAAAAGGACGATGTATCAGTTAAAAATCAGCGAGTCTGTTTATTGTAAGTGTGGACAAATTAACACGACGAAATTAAGGGTGTATATTATTCGGGACAGCACGCAGCAACATTGTGTTCTTTTATAGAAATATATCTATAGTGGATGGGTTGTCTCCCTTGGTCGACATACCCCTTGTCAATCCACCCAATCACAGGCCCGCAATTTTCGGCACCAGAAATCAAAGATAAGAATCTTCATCTTTTTCAACTAACACCTCAATGGAGTTAGACGTCAACTTGTTGGTCCCACTATGTCCGCGGAATGCGAGAAGAGCCATTGTGAGTACGAGAATTTTAGCATAACCATTTACCAAGGACTTAGTTAAGTGGCTTATATTCGTTTATATTTATATAAATATAAATATAGCCGCAAACAGTACAATTGTTTGCAATAGAAAATATTACAACTGTATTTTCTTTATGTATAAATGTAATACGATATTGTTGGAAATTCCAAGTTGTGTGCATGTATTTCCTGATACGAATTCATGTTAACTCTATATTTGTGACCTAAATCACCATAGTTCCCATCTTACTATTTTCCAATCCTTTCGTTGAAGTCCAAGTGGTACAGCCATACAGAAGTACTGACCCATCCAAACAGCTGATACACTAGTTCATCCAAGCCAATCCACTTCCACTTTATATGGACGATAGTAAATTCGATAGACAATTAGCTCAAACGATTATGACGGGACAAGGTTGTCCTCATGAAGGAATTCCTAATTATTAGTTTATATGAAGATGTTTTTATTTTACTGATTGGGTTTTTAGTCCAACAATATATTTTTTATTACTAGTGTGGGGATTATCTTCCCTTTGCCAGGAAGAGTTATCTTCCCGCGGTGTTGCCGTTTATTCCCACAAGGGGACCTCTGGTATTTAAGCGCCTTATTTGAACTTCTCTTCCTCTTTAGCTAAATCTCCGGTACGAGCACATGGGTTAGACTACTGTCTACCCCTTTCTCGGTGGGGCTTCGGCCCGCCTCATAGTAAGTGATTTCTATGTACGGACGCTCCAGTCCTTTTATCTATGTATATTTATGTACACTATCCTATTCTCTCTTCTGTTGTTTATGTATCTTGTTTATTCATGTGCTGTATTATATAAAATGTTTTTGTCTCACAAACATGTCGGGGTTACATGTTCAATTATGACTTTGAACCCTACACAAGTATAAAAACACGAATGAAACGACAGTACTCCAAGGTTTGAAGTATGGAGTTGACCACGAGTGTGGCAGACAGGTTAAGAGTTAAAGAAATAACCAAAAAACTAGAATTCGAATAAATGCATGTATTAAAGATAACAATAAGGTTGCAAACTTTAGTTCGTCTGCACAAATGTTTATAATTTGTAAAAACTTAGCTGATATCCTGAGATAGGATATCATCGGAGCCCTTGCTACGGCCTTCTGTAGGTTCGGATATGATATACGTCTAATTTGACGTCTGACTCCGATGCTGGTTGATCAGGAAGAGATGGAGAGACCCTTATTTAGGTCCGTCTCCGGCGAAAGCTGGATCAGAAGAGGTGGCAAGAATGTGCCTATTTGGCTTTGGTGCCAAAGTATGCTGGCTCGTGATTGGTTGGTTCGAAACAGTGGCTCGTAGACAAGGACGATAACCCCCATACCCCAGAATTCTCAATACTAGAGATCAAGTGATACAAATATCCTTACAATTCCAGTATCCTAGCTGATTTTAGCAATGTTGTTGTCTGGGTGGTCTGGATTATTCTTGGAATATCTTTGTCTACCAGTCTTTTGGCTAGACTCTTCCGATCTGTTCCTATGTTTCCGATCACGATTGATAATACTGTTACTGTTGCAGATTAACTATTGTTTCAATTCTTTTGGCGCAAAAAGAAATTCAAAAAGACAAAAGAATTGAGAAACAAAGGATGTTCCAGACACAAGTCTGGATAGAAGAAAGAGGAAGAGCGATAAAGATCTAAGGCTTACTGCTGACCGGGTCAAACGAACTGTCCGGAAAAACAACAATAGCAGGATGACTGGTGACAAATCTAGGATTGCAGGTCACGCCGTACAGTTCCGGTGTAATTTGAATTGACCAGAGCATGCTGGGTAAAAATTGAAAAAGTGACGGTTAGACCGAGAGTTCAGAGTAGAGATTTGGTAGCCGTTAAGTTCAGTCACTCCCGTCGACTCTCCGAAGAAGAGACTTGTTATAACTACTGTTCATTTCACCACTCTTTCAAGCCGGCGCACACCTCCTTTCATCCACGCCAACCGAGGAAAGAAAATAAAGTCCAGCTTTCTTTTGTATACCTGTGTTGGCTTTTGATCCAGTGTACTACACACCAGCGCTGTAAATTGATACAGTATATAACATTACCTTGATGTTCCATATTTTTCAATTCTCAGGAAAATCTAGATCAATATTCCAAGTTCCCGATTACAACTCGTACGACATTTACCTTCATGTTTCAAAGTTTCTTTTTTTCAGTTCTCTGGCTAGGCCCAAATATTTATCTATTCGTTTTCTTTCATTTTCACTGTGATCCACCGGGAAGGCAAAATCCACGAGATAACAAGTTGTCTTCTTGTTAATTAACATTCCGTCTGGTCTCCTAGCCGGGATTAAGTGATCCGTCTCTATCTCAAGTCCCAGAGAGTTTTATGCGTCTTATTCTCTAGGAACAATTTCGGTTTGTGCATATATCATTTAGTAGCATGGTGAAAATTGAATTTCTTGCACAATTCCCTGTGGACCACCTTTCCCACACAGGCGTGCCTAGCCTTGTGCCTTTTTTGTGCTAACTTGCTGCATTCTCTTATTATATGAGTATCCGTTTCATCTTTGTCTCTGCTAATCCTACACTTGTTATTCACTTGTGTCTTATCTATTTTTGCTATAGTTTATTATTTATGAGAGATTCAGTTTCTCTCTTCGTGTTTCCCATTCTTAGCCATTTCCAGGTCTTCTCATGTGAGATCTCTCCAGATTATTATTATTATTTACTCCTTTTGAGTTTTCACATCAGCATTAGCTGATGGTCTTTCACTGGAATCTGTTTGACAGCAAGTCTCCTCAGGTCTCCAGGACTCTTCTGAGTATTCTGGCAGATTATAGCAGTGCAGTGTTCTAAATGGTTTCAATCCTTCCTCTGATTCCCAAACTTTCATTTTGGGACTGTTCCAAGTGCACCAACTAGAATTGGTATCACTTTGACTTTCATATTCCATAACTTTTTCAATTATTATTATTATTATTATTATTATTATTATTATTATTATAATAATAATAATAATAATAATAATAATAATAATAATAATAATGTGTGGAGACAGAGACGAAACGATCAATCATATAATAAGCGAATGCAGCAAACCAGTACAAAGAGAGTACAAGACTAGGTACGATTCTGTGGAAAAGGTAATCTACTGGATATTGTGCAAGAATTTCAATTTTCACCATACAACTGAATTGTATATTCACAAGCCTGAACATGTCCCGGAAATTGAGAGGCATAAAATTCCCTAGCACAGACGGATCACCTAATCCCCGTCAGAAGACCAGACCTAGTAATGATTGACAAGAAGAAGAGAACCTGTCATCTCGTGAATTTTGCCGTCCTGGTCGAACACCGAGTGAAAATAAAAGAAAGCGAAAAAAATAGACAAATACTTGGACCTTGCCAGAGAACTGAGAAAACTGGAACATGAAGGTGAAGGTCATGCCAATTGTAATTTATGCCCTTGAAAGCTCTGGAAAAGAATTTTGGTGAATTGGAAATCAGAGGAAAAATCGAGACCGTTCAAACTACAGCACTGTTAAGATCAACTAGAATACTCAGAAGAGTCCTGGAGATCTGAGGAGACTTACTGTCACTCAGCCTCCAATGAACCATCGGCTATTTTATCAGACATAACTGACCCTTTTTACTCAAAGAAACTGTAAGGTTATCGTCATCTGTATGTTTTCTTTTTATGTCTTTCGAATTTAAAAAATTGTATTATCTGCGTTATTCGGACTATTGTCCCCATCTTCATTGTTATTTGTACAACGTTTCGGCCGATATACCCTCCGGCCTTCTTCAGGTATTTCTTGTCGGACACGGGAACCTTCTCGGACTCGGGAACCTTCTCGGACTTGAGTTCAATCCTGAGTGAAAGCAGTTAGAAAAATAATTAATTAACACAACTCCTACCCCAGCTATGGTTAGCGGAATGAGAACAGGATACCCCCGTGGAATAAATAAAGGGTTAGGTTCAAAGTTCCGTGATAGCTCCCGAATACGACAAGAAAGCTCCCGAGTTCGAAAAGAAGGTTCCCGAGTCCGAGAAGGTTTCCGAGTCCGACAAGAAATACCTGAAGAAGGCCAGAGGGTATATCGGCCGAAACGTTGTACAAATAACAATGAAGATGGGGACAATAGTCCGAATAACGCAGATAATACTAATCTTCAAACCTCATCTCAAACATTCAGAGAAATTAAAAAATTGTATTTTTATCTACCTTTATCTCCATTAACTGTTTAATGAGCATTAGGCACTTTGTTGTGGTGTAATAGTTAATAAGCTAGTCTCTTAGCACCATTGCTAGTGTGTTCGATCATCATTGTTTTACGCTAAGATTTTGAAGCTCCACACCTTGTGTAATGGTTAAGGCAAATGAGCCATTGTTATTGAATTCGATTCTCACTGGGAGTCGCATACTTCTCAACTTGCTAATCTAAACTAAGTAAATGAATTTTTTTATTGGGCATCACTTTGATGAAGGTACCATAGATTTAATATTTTATTGATAAGTTTTCTCTGTTGTTTTTACATAAAATCTTGAGAAATAAGTTTAAGTGGAAATTTCACAAGTAATTTCCAATGAGTTTGTTTCCGGATGTTAAAGTTAGCGTTGGTCACGAAGTATCTACAATACTGTACGTATCTACTTATATTATCAAATACAATGACTTTATTTTGTATATATATATATATATATATATATATATATATATATATATAACAGAGTTTTATAATTTGCTTGAAGCCTTGTGTATATATTGGTTTGGAGGTTGATTTTAGAAGTTTATCAAAATGCAGGTGTAAAGAAAAAATAATAAGGCAACAATGGTGTTGTGTGTTAACCTGTATTTTATTTTTGAATTTTCGAGATAAAATCTCTTTTTCAGAAGATCACTGGAACTGAAGTCGTCTTGTTATGGCATTTCTAGTTAAATGAAATGAAAAAAAAAAAAAAGATTTCACTTAACTAGAAATGCCATAACAAGACGACTTCAGTTCCAGTGATCTTCTGAAAAAGAGATTTTATCTCGAAAATTCAAGAATAAATTACAGGTTAACACACAACACCATTGTTACTTTATTATTTTTTCTTTACACCTGCATTGTGATGGCCTTCAAAATCAACCTCCAAACCAATATATATATATATATATATATATATATATATATATATATATATATATGTATGTGTGTGTGTGTGTGTGTGTGTGTGTGTGTGTGTGTGTATAAAGATGAAAAAAGTAAAAAGACTAATAGGAATATTTCTTTTAGATTATTTATTTTTTAATTGTTCTCAAGTAGTTTCAATCTTAAGTCATCGTCAGGAGAAAAAATTTTTTTGAAAAAAACAAACAAACAAAAAAAACGACTTTATAAAGCTTTTTAAAAAGTTTTCAACGTAGTTGATAAGCCACAAAAGAAGGGACGAAAAGTGTACTGCGAAGTGGCATATCTATTTGTTAAGTCATATATATATATATATATATATATATATATATATATATATATATATATATATATATGAAATTTAACATTTTGAAAAAACAAATGATCTTTGTTATGTAATTGCTGACAGAATCTGTTTCGACAGCAATTTCATAACAAACATCATTTGTTTTTTCAAAATATTAAATTTCATACTGTCTGATTAATTTCCATCTATTTTTCATATATATATATATATATATATATATATATATATATATATATATATATATATATATATTAGTTACACTGCTTACTATAGCGTGATGAGAAATTCTGTTGCTATAGTAATACAATGTTATCTTCGCTTCTATTAACGCATAATACATTTTTTTGGATTATAAATAAGATATCATAATTGTTTATTGTCGAATGAATGTTGTCAACTTTTTTTATTTCTTTATCTGAAAAGGTGACATCTTTCTAGACATGCATATGTAAGAAATATTGTGTTATAAAAAATCTTAAATTGCGATTTGATCTGTAAATAAATACACTTTTTTAAAGTAAAATGTACTTAGATAAACGGATATTTTTTAAAAGTTGATCAATTTATCAAACTTGTTTTCATTCATATCGGTGGGAATAAAAGGATCAAATATTATTTTAAAATAACAATTTGAGTTTCGTTTAATCAGAAAGCAGTGAACATAAACGAGAAAATGAACCCCCCCCCAAAAAAAAAACCCACACATTTTTTAGTATTTCATATTTTTGTCATTTTTAACGGCTCGGATAAACTAATTTACATATATTTCTATATTTTTATTCGTTAGCTGATTAAAATTATATTCGGCTTGTCTGTCTGAACGGAGAAATGATAGAAAACTTTCCAATCTGCATTTTCAACAACAACATCAACAACAAGAACAAGAACAAGAACAAGAACACGAACAACAACGACAACAACAACAACAACAACAATAATAATAATAATAATAATAATAATAATAATAATAATAATAATGTCAAAATAAATTGCTAACATCCTTTTCTGTTGTTTCTATAAAATATATCTACGTTGTGGAAACTTTCTCTTTAATCTGTAATTATTATGTTGTGGTTGGAATTGTCTCACATGTGATTTCGAATCACATCCTATTTACAGAATTTATATCAAAATTATTAGCGAATAAATACGGGAACATATTTTATAATTAGCATTGGATAGTTATCTCCCTTGAAAAATTATAATGATAAGTGTGATTGTAAATGATCCGCTCCACTCAAACTTTTATTATTACGCTGAAAAAATGATTGGAAATAGCAGTTTTGCCCCAAAAATGAAATAAGTAAATGAAATCTTGTTACTATTAAAATTGCTTTATTATTATTATTATTATTATTATTATTATTATTATTATTATTATTATTATTATCATCATCATCATCATCATTATTATTATTATTATTATTATTATTATTATTATTATTATCAAGTAAAAACCAGAGATCATTTTCTTTTAGCATCATATACAATATTCTATTTACATGTATTAGTTTCTTAATAATGATAATAATAATAATAATAATAATAATAATAATAATAATAATAATAATAATTATTATTATTATTATTATTATTATTATTATTATTATTATTATTATCAAGTAAAAACCAGAGGAGATCATTTTCTTTTAGCATCATATACAATATTCTATTTACATGTATTAGTTTCCTAATAATAATAATAATAATAATAATAATAATCTTATCATAATGGAAATCGTGTGTCTATATGTCTGTAACCAAAACTATACCACTACTCAAGTCCAATTCCCTTAGTTATTTACGTCCCATTCTGCATGATTTTATTTTGATCTAAACTTCAATTATTAATAAAATCGGTTTATATTATTAATACTGTTGGCCTTATCTACATATTTATAAGATGCAATTTTATTTATATATACAACAAAATAATGGTAATTTGCGTAGTGATATTAAAAATTCTATTTTGATAAAAATGTGCTTGGCATTATTGATTTCTAATTGTTTGATTTTTTCTTAATGAATATGAGCAAAAATCCCGGGGATAAATCTTAAATGAAATCCATTAACAAGAATGAATAACTAAGTAGTTGAATTACGAAAATTTAACAATGAAAGACGGGAGTGATAGTAGAGTAAGTTTCAGTTGTTCTATTTTTCGATTATAACCCCCTCTGTTTCAAATCTTTTTATCTGCATTCTTATTTAGTTTCATAAGCCTTTCTAATTTAATATGATATTTCATTACATTGAAATTTAAATACTTGCACCCGGAGCGTGCATATATATGCTGCTACTGCTGCTACTGCTAATGATGATGATAATAATAATAATAATAATAATAATAATAATAATAATAGGCTATTTGTTATTATTAACACTATGATACTCTACCTCTCACTTATTGTTGTTGTTATCATCATCATCATCATCATCATCATCATTATTATTATTATTATTATTATTATTATTATTATTATTATTATTATTATTATTATTATTACAGAAGGCACCTGAAGCTTTTTACATCACTCCATCCCCACATAGACAAAATTCATTAAACAATAATATACATGCAACAGGTGGCAGATAAACAATTTCTTATTTGGTTAATGATTTTACAAGCATTAAGAAAACATTTTTTTAATTACAAATTCAAAAAAAAGAAACAAGTTATAAGGCCATTGTGTTTTGCTCAGTGTTGGAATGCATTTTCATAATGCAGAGCTTGGAAAGGTCAATTCGTACAGTCATTTAAATTCTTTTGTTAATCAGTTTATTTTTTTAAAAAGCCATTTTTTTATTTCAATGAATTGACCAAGAAAAGAAAGAAAAAGAGTCAAGACTAAGAATGACCCAAATATACTGTGTGACTGTATGTATGTGCTATAAGTATATGTGTTTTATAACTCTATAAGTATGTATGTAAGTATATAGGAGACTGTAAACATGTATTTGCAAATATTGATCAGTATAGGCAGATGTTTTATGTTTGTTTACATATAAGACCTTCTGTTTTTATGAGTACATTCATTACCAATATGTATATATATATATTATATATACATTATGCATCAACATGAAAAGATATATCTTCGTAAGTTTCTATACATCTAAACATTATATACATATGTATATACATTTATGATCAAATGCAAGCTTTTTGAGCATGCATATATATATATATATATATATATATATATATATATATATATATATATATATATATATATATAATATTATATATATATATAAGACATGTACCGCAATTACTCAGGGTAGACAGTCGGTAGACCTTTATAACGTAAATTGTCAACAAAGCCTTTACATAAGATATTTCAAAATACTTTTTTTTTAAAGAAATTTATGAACTTCTCTTAAATTGAGTAGCAAGAAGAAACTCTTTTTTTAATGATGAAATTTTCATTTCTATTTTATATAAGAAAGGATAACATAGAATTGAAAATTTATTTAATTTTTTTTTTTCACACGACAAACGCGAGACAACTGACAGAAAGGCAAAATTTATGTTACCTTTTTGGCCCGTTTAGTAATTAACATTTATAATTTTATTCAGTGTAGGTCTACATTTCTTACCCAACATGGTACGCCCACGATTATATATATATATATATATATATATATATATATATATATATATATGAAAAGAAAAATATTTAAAAAATATAACAAACACAGGATGTTACGATCAGGAAACAATTTTTAGTGTCAATACTTAAGTATTTCGGTATTTTATACCATCTTCAGGACACTGTTAGGTGAGGAACAAAATGAAAGATGTTAAGTGTATAGTGAATGTGTGAATATGATGTTATTAACCGTTAATTTTGATGCATTGATCACGTCATTTGCTTTTCGTAAACAAACGCGCATATGAAAATTAACGGTTAATAGCATCAGATTCAGACAACCATTATACACTTAAAATCTTTCATTTTGTCCCTCACATAAACATTACTTAACAGTGTCCTGAAGATGGTACAATATACCGAAATACTTATGTATTGACACTAAAAATTGTTTCCTGATCGTAACATCCTGTGTTTGTTATATTTTTAAAATATTTTCTTTTCATATTGTCGGATTAATTTCCTCATCGTATTTCCATATATATATATATATATGTATATATATATATATATATATATATATATATATATATATATATATATATATATATATATATATATATATTAGAATGTAATACATGTTAATGTTTTCAAGTCTCTGCGTGTACTATTATATGCATTTGTACGAAATCTATGCATACACGTAGTTATAAATAAAGTCATGTCTACGTCTGCTTAACACACACAAGTGTGCGTTTGTGTGTGGGGGTGTGTGGGTTCGCACGCGTGTGTGTGTGTGTGTATGTGTGTGTGTGTGTGTGCAAGTGTGTCTGTATGCACAATTTTACGTATATGAATGCACTCGTACGTATATGTTCATGTATATGTTAATGTGCGTTTGTGTGCATAATATATTGTGTTATGTATATTGTATGAATTTAATTTATTCATATGATAATGCTTATAGCATTATATTCTTTTTTATTAAATAATAGGTATATTTTATATATAATTTTTTTTTTACGTATAGATTCATATTTACGTATATAAAATGTTTTTTTTTTCATACAATTTTTAAGTGAACTTCATAAAAATGTTTTTAATTAATTTCTCTTCGGATCTATTTAATTAAAGTCAATTTTTTATTTAAGCAGAAGAATGTCTATAAATGAAGTCCTCTTTCTCTTCACTGATCTTGTCTTCTTTTTTGTTTCTATTACAAATGATATGCAACCTTTGGAAATATAAACATAATCGAAGCAATGATACAAAAGAGATAGAGAAAAAAGAAGATCCGATCCAAAACAAGTGCCACATGTTTCCATTCTCGGCCGATTATCTCTCCGGCCTCCTTCTCTGACACTTTATCCGTCATCTCCTGCAGGTGGCGCCTAATTTCTTTGACATCACCTTCCAGTGAGTTTATCGCTAGCCATGGTCCTATCTGGCTCGATGACTGTTCCATTTCACTCGGCGTTGCCGTAGCTGCCGCTTCTGCTAACGAAGCAGTACCATTGACAACTGGTGGCATCGCTGACGAAACAGTTGGGTTTCGATTCCGTAGCCAGTTCTCATCTGTTTGCATTTCAAATGTCCCAACTTTGTCGTACTTGAAGTCATGAGCATATTTGTGGTCTTTTGATGATTTACCGTTCTGCACTTTTCGGTTTCTTAAAGCCAACAGCTCCTCTTTGGTCATTAATTGCGTCCGCATACACAGCATACGACCAAAGAAATCGACCATTATCTGAAAAATAAAATGATCAAATCAATACAACGTAATTGATTTTGTGATATTTAAAAAAATTTTCTACATATTTATAAAGAATCTAATTATTTTATTATTAGTAATCTTCTTTCTTTCTTTCTTTCTCTCTTTATTTCTTCGAAAGTTAAATTTTTTTCTACATATCTAATTATAATTATAAGAAAGAAGCTAATTATTTCATTATTAGTAAACTTCTTTCTTTCTTTCTTTCTCTCATTATTTCTTCGAAAGTTAAAATATTTTTCTACATATTTATAAAGAATCTAATTATTTAATTATTAGTAATCTTCTTTCTTTCTTTCTCTCTTTATTTCTTCGAAAGTTAAAATATTTTTCTACATATTTATAAGAATCTAATTATTTAATTATTAGTAAACTTCTTTCTTTCTTTCTTTTCTCTCTTTATTTCTTCGAAAGTTAAAATATTTTTCTACATATTTATAAAGAATCTAATTATTTAATTATTAGTAAACTTCTTTCTTTCTTTCTTTCTCTCTTTATTTCTTCGACAGTTAAAAAATTTTCTACATATTTATAAAGAATCTAATTATTTAATTATTAGTAATCTTCTTTCTTTCTTTCTTTCTTTCTCTCTTTATTTCTTCGAAAGTTAAAAATTTTTCTACATATTTATAAAGAATCTAATTATTTAATTATTAGTAAACTTCTTTCTTTCTTTATTTCTCTCTTTATTTCTTCGAAAGTTAAAATATTTTTCTACATATTTATAAAGAATCTAATTATTTAATTATTAGTAATCTTCTTTCTTTCTTTCTCTCTTTATTTATTCGAAAGTTAAAAATTTTTCTACATATTTATAAAGAATCTAATTATTTAATTATTAGTAAACTTCTTTCTTTCTTTCTTTCTCTCTTTATTTATTCGAAAGTTAAAAAATTTTCTACATATTTATAAAGAATCTAATTATTTAATTATTAGTAATCTTCTTTCTTTCTTTCTTTCTTTCTCTCTTTATTTCTTCGAAAGTTAAAAAAATTTCTACATATTTATAAAGAATCTAATTATTTAATTATTAGTAATCTTCTTTCTTTCTTCCTCTCTTTATTTCTTCGAAAGTTAAAAAAATTTCTACATATTTATAAAGAATCTAATTATTTAATTATTAGTAATCTTTTTTCTTTCTTTCTTTATTTATTTATTCGAAAGTTAAAAAAAATCTTATTTGCTTATTTTATTCTATTTCGATTAGAAAAAGCCCCGACGGTGGGTCTAAGAATACGCTGACTGTATCACTTCCTGGTTATGACACTAAACTTTATCCGATGGCGAGGCTACAGTTCTAAATCTATGGAGTATGTCGAGTCATCTCTTCGTTGCCATTACTTCCAGGCTCACTCTGTCCCCCAGAGTGGTAGTACATGTTAGGGTCTCATCTATGGGTCAAATATACTTGTGTGAAAATGTTTAGTATTATATAGGGATACATGAAATTATATAACAAATTATTTGTATTAGTTTGGTTCGGTTTATTTTGTTTTACGGCATATCAACCTCAGCGGGTCATTTAATGCCGATAAAGTTTTGAAATAAATCAATTCTTAATGGATAATACAATTTTGTTTATAAATACATTTTTCTATTTAACCCATAGATGGGACCCTAACAGGTACTACCACTCCGAGTCAGAGTGGACCAGGGAGCAATGGTGATGAAGGTGTGCTCCACATTCCCCAAACCTCCAAAACTGGAACCTCACCATCAGATAGAGTTTAACGTCATTCCCAGGACATGTAGACCCGCAGCCATCGCCTTCTAGCACCCATATGATAAAAAGGGGTTGGGGCATGCCATAAGGGCAATAGGGTTGGGAAAATTATTTGTATTAGATGGTAATGCTTGATATCATATATTTGTATAAAAACAATAATGATTATTATTAAATGGGAATAATTGTTTGAAATAGTATAATGTCTTGCAAAAAAGTAGAAAAAGATTTATTTCGACATTAATCCAACAAGCATTAACATGCCGAAAAAACAACCAACCAACCTTGCAGGTCAACCACACTTGAGGTCAATCACACAGAAATATACACAAGAATTTCGATAGACTGAAAGAGAAACACTGAAGAATCTATTGTTGAATAATGATATAGATCGATTAATTAATGAAAAAAAGGACATGTGAAAGGAAAGGTTAATGAAGGAATCGGAATACATAATAATTGACTTTCATTAGTAACATGTTTGTAAGCATGTTTACATAAATATAGGTGAGATTCAAATAGATATTGATCGATTAACGCATAAATAGCAGTGAGTCTCACAATGTGGCGAATAAATCGATCAGTCTGACAGATTTGTGTATCTGAATAATATTAATATTGGCATCTGAATATTCCTATCCTTATACGTATATGCTAGGTAATTTTTATATATATATATAGGCAAAATTACCAATGGTAGGTAAAAATAATGACATTTTGTGTATATGGAAGTGAATTAATAATTGGGGAGCGTTTGTGCTCTATAGACGGCCAAGCGCGTGGTGTAATGGTTAAAGTCATTGGGAATGAACTCGTCGCCCCGAGTTCAAATCCTGGACGTGGTAATTGCATTTCACTTAGCGCTAATACCCTTGGGAAAGGTATGAATCCTGCTCTCCCTCCTTATACGTATATGCTAGGTAATTTTTTTTATATATAGGCAAAATTACCAATGGTAGGTAAAAATAATGACATTTTGTGTATATGGAAGTGAATTAATAATTGGGGAGCGTTTGTGTAATGGTTAAAGTCATTGGAAATGGACTCGTCGCTCCGAGTTCAAATCCTGGACGTGGTAATTGCATTTCACTTAGCGCTAATACCCTTGGGAAAGGTATGAATCATGCTCTCTCCTCCTTATACGTATATGCTAGGTAATTTTTTTTTTATATATAGGCAAAATTACAATGGTAGGTAAAATAATGACATTTTGTGTATATGGAAGTGAATTAATAATTGGGGAGCGTTTGTGTAATGGTTAAAGTCATTGGAAATGGACTCGTCCGCTCCGAGTTCGAATCCTGGACGTGGTAATTGCATTTCACTTAGCGCTAATACCTTTGGGAAAGGGTAATGAATCCTGCTCTCCCTCCTTATACGTATATGCTAGGTATTTTTTTTATATATAGGCAAAATTACCAATGGTAGGTAAAATAATGACATTTTGTGTATATGGAAGTGAATTAATAATTGGGAGCGTTTGTGTAATGGTTAAAGTCATTGGAAATGGACTCGTCGCCCGAGTTCAATCCTGGACGTGGTAATTGCATTTCACTTAGCACTAATAACCTTGGGAAAGGTATGAATCCTGCTCTCCCTCCTTATACGTATATGCTAGGTAATTTTTTTTTTATATATAGGCAAAATTACCAATGGTAGGTAAAAATAATGACATTTTGTGTATATGGAAGTGAATTAATAATTGGGGAGCCGTTTGTGTATGGTTAAAGTCATTGGAAATGGACTCGTCGCCCGAGTTCAAAATCCTGGACGTGGTAATTGCATTTCACTTAGCGCTAATACCCTCGGAGAGGTATGAATCATGCTCTCCTCCAGCTATGGATAAATAGTAGGGCAGACTGGGCTTTTAACCTTGGTTATGGCACCGGTCTAGGAGAAGGAAAACTCTGAATTCAAACCTGTTGAACTCCGCTTAATAAATTGACCTTGTGTCACATCCTGCTCGTGCGGAGAGGTTGGTAAATTATTATATAGACGGCAAGCGGTTTAGCATAGAGCTACAAAATTTGGTCAGAATACTTAATAGATCTAGGGGAAGGATTCTGGCGTAAAAATGAGTTTCTCATTGTGAAAATGAGGCTGTCACCGGAGATTGTTCCTCTTATTAAATAATTATTCACACAATCACACAATCATTCTAATTCAATAATCTGGAGATGTAAGAAGAAGGTATGAAATAATTGCATAATATTATTGTTTAATAGCTCATACAAACATATTTAAAACTACTAAATCGTTTCAATAGACTCACTTGAATTAAAGAATATTTCTCTTCGTAGCTTTTTGAAAAACCACCACTGATAAATATTAAGTTGATATGATCACAATTTCCTTGGTTATTTATGCTACATTCTCCGTGATTTTATTTTTAAAATCTAAATCACAATTATTAATAGAAATGTTTTATATTATTAATACTTATAGCATGCATTATATATATATATTATATATATATATATATATATATATATATTATCATTATTATTTATATTTTGGCTTGAAGGCAATTAAATGCATATACGTATACAATTCGATACTTATAGAAAATAATCTTGACAAGTGATGATTTTATCTAGTATTTTCATTTATTTATTATATGTGAGTTATTGTTTTGTGATGATGTAGATTTACATATATATATATATATATTATTATTATTATTTATATTTTTGCTTGAAGGCAATTACAATGCATATATCGCATAAAATTCATTAATTATAGAAAATAATCTTGACAGTGAATCCCGGCAACGGATTGTTCGGCTGTGTAGAACATCGTACAGTGTGTTTCGACTTATCAGTCGCATCATTATATATATATATTATATATATATATATATATATATATATATATATTATATACCAAATATCATNGACGCTCCCCAATATAATTCACTTTCCATATACACAAAATGTCCATTATTTTTACCTACCATTGGTTAATGTTGCCCTATATATAAAAAAATTACTATTTTTTTTTTTTTTTTTTTTTTTTTTTTTTTTTTTTTTTTTTTTTTTTTTTTTTTTTTTTTTTTTTTTTTTTTTTTTTTTTTGGCATATACGTATAAGAGGAGAGCAGGATTCATACCTTTCCAAGGTTATTAGCCGCTAAGTGAAAATGCAATTACCACGTCTCCAGGATTTGAACTCGGGCGACGAGTTCATTCCAATGACTTTAACCATTACACCACGCGCTTGGCCCGTCTATAGAGCACAAAACGCTCCCCAATTATTAATTCACTTCCTCTCACAAAATGTCATTATTTTTTTTTCTCTCACATGCGTAATTTTTGCCTATATATATTATTATAAAAATTACGCTAGCATATACGTATAAGGATAGGAATATTCAGAGCAATATTAATATTATTCAGATACACCAAAATCTGTCAGACTGCACTCCCTCTCTCTCTCCACATATGTGAGACTTCACTGACTAATTTATGCGTTAATCGATCAATATCTATTTGGGAATCTCACTATAATTTATGTAAACATGCTTAACAAAACATGTTACTAATGAATCCAATTATTATGTATCCATTCCTTCATTAACCTTTCCTTTCACAGTGTCCTTTTTTCATTTAATTAATCGATCTATATCATTATTCTCAACAATAGATTCTTCATGTTTCTCTTTCGTCTATTCGAAATTCTTGTTTATAATTTCTGTGTGATTGACTTCAAGTGGAGTTGACCTGCAGGTGGTTGGTTGTTTTTTCGGCATGTTAATGCTTGTATGATAATGTCGAAATAAATCTTTTTCTACTTTTTGCAAGACATTATACTATTTCAAACAATTATTCCCATTTAATAATAATCATTATTGTTTTTATACAAATATATGATATCAAAGCATTAACATGCCGAAAAAACAACCAACCAACCTTGCAGGTCAACCACACTTGAGGTCAATCACACAGAAATATACACAAGAATTTCGATAGACTGAAAGAGAAACACTGAAGAATCTATTGTTGAATAATGATATAGATCGATTATTAATGAAAAAAAGGACATGTGAAAGGAAAGGTTAATGAAGGAATCGGAATACATAATAATTGACTTTCATTAGTAACATGTTTGTAAGCATGTTTACATAAATATAGGTGAGATTCAAATAGATATTGATCGATTAACGCATAAATAGCAGTGAGTCTCACAATGTGGCGAATAAATCGATCAGTCTGACAGATTTGTGTATCTGAATAATATTAATATTGGCATCTGAATATTCCTATCCTTATACGTATATGCTAGGTAATTTTTATATATATATATAGGCAAAATTACCAATGGTAGGTAAAAATAATGACATTTTGTGTATATGGAAGTGAATTAATAATTGGGGGCGTTTGTGCTCTATAGACGGCCAAGCGCGTGGTGTAATGGTTAAAGTCATTGGAATGAACTCGTCGCCGAGTTCAAATCCTGGACGTGGTAATTGCATTTCACTTAGCGCTAATACCCTTGGGAAAGGTATGAATCTGCTCCCTCCTTATACGTATATGCTAGTATTTTTTTATATATAGGCAAAATTACCAATGGTAGGTAAAAATAATGACATTTTGTGTAATGGAAGTGAATTAATAATGGGAGCGTTTGTGTAATGGTTAAAGTCATTGGAAATGGACTCGTCGCTCCGAGTTCAAATCCTGGACGTGGTAATTGCATTTCACTTAGCGCTAATACCCTTGGGAAAGGTATGAATCATGCTCTCCCTCCTTATACGTATATGCTAGGTAATTTTTTTTATATATAGGCAAAATTACCAATGGTAGGTAAAAATAATGACATTTTGTGTATATGGAAGTGAATTAATAATTGGGGAGCGTTTGTGTAATGGTTAAAGTCATTGGAAATGGACTCGTCGCTCCGAGTTCGAATCCTGGACGTGGTAATTGCATTTCACTTAGCGCTAATACCTTGGGAAAGGTATGAATCCTGCTCTCCCTCCTTATACGTATATGCTAGGTATTTTTTTTATATATAGGCAAAATTACCAATGGTAGGTAAAAATAATGACATTTTGTGTATATGGAAGTGAATTAATAATTGGGGAGCGTTTGTGTAATGGTTAAAGTCATTGGAAATGGACTCGTCGCCCGAGTTCAAATCCTGGACGTGGTAATTGCATTTCACTTAGCACTAATACCTTGGGAAAGGTATGAATCCTGCTCTCCCTCCTTATACGTATATGCTAGGTAATTTTTTTTTATATATAGGCAAAATTACCAATGTAGGTAAAAATAATGACATTTTGTGTATATGGAAGTGAATTAATAATTGGGAGCGTTTGTGTAATGGTTAAAGTCATTGGAAATGGACTCGTCGCCCGAGTTCAAATCCTGGACGTGGTAATTGCATTTCACTTAGCGCTAATACCCTTCGGAGAGGTATGAATCATGCTCTCCTCCAGCTATGGATAAATAGTAGGCAGACTGGGCTCTTTAACCTTGGTTAGGCAACCGGTCTAGGAGAAGGAAAACTCTGAATTCAAACCTGTTGAACTCCGCTTAATAAATTGACCTTGTGTCACATCCTGCTCGTGCGGAGAGGTTGGTAAATATATTAGACGGCCAAGCGGTTTAGCATAGAGCTACAAAATTTGGTCAGAATACTTAATAGATTAGGGGAAGGATTCTGGCGTAAAAATGAGTTTCTCATTGTGAAAATGAGGCTGTCACCGAGAATTGTTCCTCTTATTAAATAATTATTCACACAATCACACAATCATTACTAATTCAATAATCTGGAGATGTAAGAAGAAGGTATGAAATAATTGCATAATATTATTGTTTAATAGCTCATACAAACATATTTAAAACTACTAAATCGTTTCAATAGAACTCACTTGAATTAAAGAATATTTCTCTTCGTAGCTTTTTGAAAACCACCACTGATAAATATTAAGTTGATATGATCACAATTTCCTTGGTTATTTATGCTACATTCTCCGTGATTTTATTTTTAAAATCTAAATCACAATTATTAATAGAAATGTTTTATATTATTAATACTTATAGCATGCAATTATATATATATATATATATATATATATATATATATATATATATATTATCATTATTATTTATATTTTGGCTTGAAGGCAATTACAATGCATATATCGTATACAATTCGATACTTATAGAAAATAATCTTGACAAGTGATGATTTATCTAGTTATTTCATTTATTTATTATATGTGCAGTTATTGTTTTGTGATGATGTAGATTTACAAATATATATATATATATTATTATTATTATTATTTATATTTTTGCTTGAAGGCAATTACAATGCATATATCGCATAAAATTCATTAATTATAGAAAATAATCTTGACAAGTGAATCCCGGCAACGGATTGTTCGGCGTGTAGAACATCGTACAGAGTGTTTCGACTTTATCAAGTCGCATCATATATATATATATATATATATATATATATATATATTATATATATATATATATAACCAAATATCATTTTATTGACTAATTTGGATATTGATCTTAAAAATCTTATTTTAATAAAGATTTGATTGCTATTATTGCTTAGTTTTATTTTGATAAATATAAACAAAAACCCCATAAATAAATCTCAAACGAAATACATTAACAAAAAAGAAAACAGTAATTTTGTTCTTTACTCTCTAATTTACCGAAATTGTTAAATTAAGAAAACTTAGCAACGAAACCGGTAGTAATGGGAAGAGCTAAACTCCAAGCTATTCTGTTGTTTGATTACACCCCCTTATGATTCAAATAAGTTATTTTCTATACTTTATTTCATTATTTTAAAAAGGTTTTTTGCTTTGCCCAATATCAATATTTTTAACATTTACTCAGACATACACAAAAATTTAAAGAATAAGTAAAAAAAAAAAAAAAAA
>CM042166.1:40899405-40924405 GCA_023376005.1 Doryteuthis pealeii | reverse complement strand
GAATGAATACATGAGCGTTTTCATATTGTCTCTAATTCAAAAGGTCTACTACAGTTACTATATCTTTGAAAATACATTGTTTATTATTTAAAAATAAATGTTAACTGAAGATAAAATTTTGAAATTTAAATGAAAATCTAGCACACACACACACACCACACACACACACACACACACACACACACACACACACACACACACACACAGAGACTAGCTTCTCATATAGATTTCCAAATTTTAACTTTAGTTTAACATTTATTATATATACTAGCAAATATATGTGCAAGTATTTTAAGTTTTGATATAATAAAATAATATTAAATTAGAAAGGCTAATGAAACTGACTAAAAATGCAGATAAAAAGATCTGCAACAGAGGGGTATAATCGAAAAATAGAACAACTTGAAACTAACTATTCCATCATTTCCATTACTCCCCTCTTTCATTGGTAAATTTTCCTAATTAACTATTTAGTTAAAATAGGAAGTAAAGGATAATATTACAGTTATTTCTTCTTGTAATAAATTTCTTTTAAGATTTATCCACGAGATTTTTGTTTATATTTCTAAGATAAAAACCAAACAATTAGAAATCAATAATACCAAGCACATATTATTAAAATAAGATTTTAAATATCAATATGCAAATTAGCCTTCTCGTTCAAACTGTAAACCGCTATTTTTGTTGTATATATAAATACAATTGCATGTTATTAGTACGTAGATATGGTCAACAGTATTAATAATGTAAAACAATTTTATTAATAACTGAAGGTTTAAAGAATGAAATCATGGAGAATTTGACGTAAATAATTAAGGGAATTGTGACTTGAGTAGTAATATAGTTTCGGTTACAGCCAGAAAAACACACAATCTCCATTATAATAAGATATATATAATAATATATATATATATGTGTGTGTATATATATATATATATATATATATATATTATACATATATATAAAATAAAGTTACTACAGTTACTATATCTTTAAAAATACATTGTTTATTATTTAAAAATAAATGTTAAACTGAAAATAGAATTTTGAAATTTAAATAAAAATTTACCACAAACACACACACACACACACACACTCGCCCACTAGATTCTCATATAAATTTCCAAATTTAACTTCAGTTTAACATTTATTATATATATATATATATATATATATATATATATATATATATTATACATATATATATATTATATGAAATCTAGTGTGTGTGTGTGTGTGTGTGTGTGCTAGATTTTCATTGTCTGTTCTTTTGTTCAAACAATCGCTTTCAAGATGCTTTCAAGACACAGAGGTTAAAATGGTCATGCAAGGAAACTGCACAGAATCATCTCAATAACATTGTCTGCTTTTTTAATAACAGCGTAAATTTCAGACTGAAATTGTGAATTATTGTTAGGATTGTTAGAATAGTCGTTTAAACTTGAAATATGTAGAAATTTCCAATCGTTATCATCTCTTCAATTAATTCAAGTCTGACATAATTAGCGTTTAATTCTTGGTATCTTGTACACTGACGTTACGCGCGAATTTCTCGTTCAGTGTATTTACGTAGTCGTCTTGCTAGTTATTTCAAATCATTTAATGAACCTATTGTTGCTGAATGAGCCTATTGTTGCTGAGTTTATTTAAATTAAAAAGTTGGGAATACAACATATGATAACATGACGGGGCTGCATTTTTGTATGGCATTTCTGAAATATCATGAAAAAACAAGTCTTGTATTATTTGGCACTGTAACCATGCATAACTCGAGTCAATATACTTTGAAGGATTTGCTGGTGGTACAACTGTTTCTCTCTCTCTCTCTCTCTCTCTCTCTCTCTCTCTCTCTCTCTCTCTCTCTATATAATATATATATATATATATATATATATATATTGGGAGAATATGTGCTTAATTGAAGTCGTACCTAATTTTTGAAAATTAATTAATTAATAATTAATGAATTAGGCGGGAATACCTATTCAAATGTAAGGCTAAACAAATCGAGAAAAATCAATCATTTCATTTCAGCCTACAGAGATTGATTTTTCTCGATTTGTTTAGCCTTACATTTGAATAGGTATTCCCGTCTAATTCATTAATTATTAATTAATCAATTTTCAAAAATTAGGTACCACTTCAATTAAGCACATATTCTCCCCAAAATTTTCGGCTAAAAAAAAGCCATATCAAAACACATCGTTTGTTTGTTTACTTCTCATATAATATATATATATATATATATATATATATATATATATATATATATATTATTCATTGGCATTGCGGAAGACTATATATTTCTTCTACAGCACCTCCCGTCCAATGTTCGAAAAGCATTCTCGGCCACAGATGTCGCATGTGAAGGCTGTCCCTGAAGATGTTGATGTGCCGGTGCTTTGTTTCCGCCGCTTTCTTCTGGATCTCTTGGCTTCACAGTGTTGCGTCAGGATGGCTTCAGACATAAACAGTCCACTATGGAGAGCCTACCGCCACCGAGGGCGGTCCTGAACCAAATTTTCCCAGCTGGAAGGGGTAATGCTAACGCACCTGAGATCATTCTTGCAGACATCCTTAAAATGCAGCTGAGGGCGACCAATCTGTCTCTTACCAAACGAAAGCTCTGCATAGAGGGTGTCTTTCGGGATTCGTCCCACATTCATCCGGCGGACATGGCCCAGCTATCGGAGACGACGCTGTCTCAGTAGAGAACACAAGCTGGAAAGTTGTGCTTTCTCTAGAACTGCTGTGTTATTGATCCTGTGCCTCCAGGTAATGCCCAGTATACGTCTAAGGCAGCGAAGGTAGAAGCTATTTAGCCGCCGCTTTTAATGGGAGTACAGGGTCCAGGTTTCACTTCCATACAAGAGGGTGCTGATAACACATGCCCTATCCACTTGTATCTTTGTACGGATAGTGAGCATGCTGTTGTCCCATACCCTTTCTGTGAACTTGCCAAAAGTTGAGACTGCTTTTCCGCAACTGAGTTTATATATATATATATATATATATATATATATATATATATATATATATATATACACACACACACACACACACACACACACACACACACACACACACACACACACACACATATATATATATAATATATATATATATATATATATATATATAATGTAGGCAGGCATTGTTAAATACCAGGGAATTGTCAATATGTGAAATTTTAATTTCTGAATAATATTCAATTTAAATATGGAAAGAAAATGAGAAAAACTTACCATCTTATTTATTGCGTTTTTTTTTTTAATATATGACTTAATTCATGTTAGAAATTATAAAAAAAATAATATATCTTCTAAAAAATATTTGTATATTTATTTATTTGTTTAAAATGTTTCTCACGTCATTACTTTCACAATTTCTTCTTAGAAAATACGTTTTCCTTATTTAGTCAAATTAGTGTTAAAAAGGTTAAAAAATACCTTATGGAGATTAGTTTTCAGTATTTTTATTCATCCATATGTTTATTCATTATCTATTATTTATTTATTTTGTTAGTTAGTTAGTTAGTTATTAGTTAGTTAGTTAGTTAGTTAGTTAGTTTAGATAAATACACGTACGTCTTTAGTACATTTATAGTTTAAAAATTAAAATAAATTTCAATCACTACATAAATAAAAATAAAATTTTAATCCTCCATAGTCAGTGAGAATAAAAACAAATATTGTTTGAATTAAAAATACATTTTACTGTTTTATATTATTACATAAAAGTTTGGATATATATATAAAAAAAAAAGAATTGGCGCCGAACAAGATCTCAAAATCATCATGGCAATTTCACTGGAATATTGAAGCAGATTTTAAACCAACAACATGAATAATTTCAAACGTTACAAAAACAGTTGTTGACTGTAATAACTCATCAACCCCCCCCCCAAAAAAAAAAACCCTGAAATTATTACAGAGAGGGGATGATTTAAATACAAAATTCTGTGGAATTAGACATAAGAAAATTCCATTATGACACTGAAAGCGAAAAAAAAAAAAAATTGCTCCGTGGTTCAAAAGATGGATTAATATTTTCTAACATGAATTTTCACAAAAAGATGACCATTGGAAAATCCGTCTACTAATTCGTGAATCGGGCATCTAGATTGGATATAAAGAAAACTTTTGCTATTCAAATTTTTTAAAAAATTCTGGAAGTTCAATCCGGAAGAAATTCTTTAAACGAAACAGAAAACCGACCCCAAAGAAACTCGGTTTTTGCAGCATTAAAAGTGTACTATAAATCCAACAGAAAATACATTGTTGTTTCAATAAATAAGAAACCAGTTCGTTTTAAGTTTGATACGACGTCAGATGAAACTTTAGTATCACAGACAATCTGGGATCAACAGAACAAACCACGTGTGACTGCAAGTCAGAAGTATTTCAGGGAACCCAATTCATTTAACTGGTGAGTTAATTTAGATTTAATCGTCTTATTTGACAATTTAATGCTTTTTTTTTATTGAAATGATGCATTTCGGAAAACGACATAAATATATTCGTTAAAGAATTTCTTAAGCCTTTACTTTGATAGCATTAAACAGATTATACACGCACTAAACCGTGGTATCCACTGGAATTTTTGAATAATCACAATCTATTTCTTGCGAAAAATTCTCCATACTTTAAACAATAGAAAGTTGCATCATTAAATATTTTCTTCTCTTTCAGGCAATATTTTCGTGTAACAATCTGCTAGATAAAACGCGTCATTTTAATATTTTCGAACAAAGTTATATTCTTTAACAACTTTCAATTCAAGAATTTAAAGAAATAAGGATAATTGATTCATAGTAAATAGTTCAGTTGCTAATTAGTTAATTATCAGATCTATTAATAATAGAGATCCGATTCCGGTTTTTGTCTGTAACAAAAATTACGTCACTGCTTACATCACGTAAGCAGTGACGTAATTTTCATAACATAGAATAAATACACTGAAAATTTGAACATGTAGCATTAGACAGTCCTCATTGTTTATTTAAAACAAGTTTTAATAAATACATGACTGGGATTATATATCTATATATAGTTTGTTTTATTTTAATACATATTTAAAGTTTACATTTCAAATTGTTTTATTTTTTAATCCTTTAATGAATTTGATGATTTTACTTACTTAGGGTACAAACTCGCTGACATTAAATTTTTAACTCCCACCCCTCAGGCAATATGTTTCAAAAATTTATTTTTACATCGCCCGGAGGGCGTTTTTTATTTTGTACTAGTACTAATAATTCATACACAATTATATGGTTTCAAGTTATCATTCCTTTTCTACAACAACAGCAGCAACCACAACAACAGTATCAACAAAAACAGGTTGAATATAATTAAGAATTAAATATAAGAATTTTAAATTATTATTTCAGAACAATTAAATTAATCGAAAATATAATCTATGTAGAGTTACATAATCTTAAGAACATACAACTGATTTAAAAACAAATATACTTCCATATACAGTGGAAGCGTGCTGGGCCCATAACCTGTTAAGTTTTTAAATGCCATCCTTGGCCAGTTGGGTGTTTTTATTTTGTACTAGTACCACTAACAATTCCTCACTAAAAGTTTTCTCTATATTTTTTGGTTAATAATAATTTAGACCACTATATGCTGCCCCCACTCAAAGACTTAAGTTGCATTCATTTCAGGTATTTACTTAGTATAGCCTTCTTTCATCTGATAATTTCTAAACACTCTAGTGTCACTATAGGCAATTCTATTCTTTCTAATATTTAATTGGCGCAGTTCTAGGCTATGCAATGTATTTTATTTTCATTCTTGATGATTTTCGTAATTATATGATTTGTTCCAACGATAATGCAAATTTAGATTTGTGTCACAGACAGTTTAATTTCCGGTTGTAATTTTGAGTAAAGAAGAAGAAAAAAAAGAAAAAAATTTTTTATGTACCACACGGTTATGATTAAATACTAAACATTATGTGAGATGGTTACTGATTGAACTGTTTACTTGATAAAGAAAGAGTTGCAAAATACATAAAATAGACAATCAAGATTTTTTTATATTTTATATTAATATTTTATATTACTTATAGAATAACGAGCACCCATATCTTATATGCAAAGGAAGCGCGTGGTGTAATGGTTAAAGTCATGGGAAATGGACTCGTCGCCCCGAGTTCAAATCCTGGACGTGTTAATTACATTTCACTTAGCGCTAATACCCTTGGGAAAGGTATGAATCCGACTCTCTCTACAGCTATGGGTAAATAGCAGGGCAGACTGGGTTCTTTAACCATGGCTAGGTAACCAGTCTAGGAGAAGGAAAACTCTGAATTCAAACCCGTTGAACTCCGCTTAAGAAATTGACCTTGTGCCGTATCCTGCTCGTGCGGAGGGTTGGTAAATATATATATGCGAAGTTGAGGCATCTGTAGACTAATGTTTACAGAGCACCATACAAGTGTTTATAGTTAGTTTGTTGGTTGTTTTGTTTTACGGCATATCAACCCTTTTCAGGTCATTTCATTCTGATTTAAATCGTTTTGATAAACAATGGACTCAGGTTGCTTACAGTACCTGCTGTTGTTTCAGTGGTTATCCGATTAAGTATTGAACTGGCTTATCCCTACTTTATTAAAGTAATCTATACTATACATGCAGTAGCGATGAGCCAGTTCAATACTTGATATGTAAATAAAAGAGAGGAACCATAGACGCCATCAAATAGGTTATCTTTTCCCATTTTCGATTCTGAAATGAATATACATCTCCCAATTAAAGATATGAGTTTATGATTTTATTTATAATTATCTGGTCGATACAGAGTCTTGTTATTTATCCTTATTTTCATGGCATCATATAAAAACTAGTCGAATGTAAAAAATCTGTACACCCGTTGATGAATAATAGCCTTTTCTAAATTATTCAACTCAAATTAAAGAACTAAATTGGAATCTTCCCTTGATTCTTATAAAACCAGAAATTCTTCCAACACAGATAAAAATCATTTTCACACTATACTTCCGCAAATTCGTGTGAAATTTAAGTAAATCTAAGAAAATTATAGATAACAAGTTCAACTAATTTAGAATAAAGCATTAAAAAATATAAACATTCTGTATTTTATTTCATTTATCCATTTCAGTGTTTACAAATATTTAAGCAATAAAACTCTCAATAATAATAGATGAACAAATCAAAACAGTTTCCCCACCACAAATGATTTTAAGATTTAGTTAGGATAATGCTGAATTGATAGATAGATAGATAGATAGATAGAGATAGATAGATAGAGAGAGAGAGAGAGAGAGAGAGAGAGAGAGAGAGAGAGAGAGAGAGAGAGATTCTTGCGTATGAATCGGCATATTATCTTTAAAGAGTTTATTTGTCCATCTTAATTACACGAATAAATAAATTTTATCTAAAATCAAGTGAGTTGGGATTAAGGACAAATTTCAATTTTAAAGTATTTACTTCTTTCAAAACATTTTGAAAGTTTTTAATATCCAGTGTTTTATCTTATGTCTACTTTCACTTTCAGGTTGCCATTCCCGATGACAAAGAAGCTGCTGCTGATGCAGATATTTTGATCTTTGTCGTTCCTCATCAGTTTGTAAGAGGAATTTGTTCATCATTAAAAGGTACAATAAAAAACAGTGCAGTTGCTGTATCTTTAATTAGGGTAAGTTATTCTTTCATCTCTTAAAATCCTGGTCTTGTAAATGTATAAGTCCAAGTCTGTATGTCTAAGTGTGTATGTCACGTAAATATGAAAGTCCAAGTCTTGTATTGAATTGGGGGTTCAGTTGTTATCAGAATCCAGTTGGTAAATCCGAGTCTGTATGTCTCATAAATATTTAAATAAATATTATTTGAAAGTTTCTAAACAAATACTAAATACACATACTAAATGCATCAGCAGAAGATTCACCAACAATCTTATACAAATATTGAAGTTCTTGGCCATAAGAAGGACTATCTTTTCAAAGAATCAACCAGTAGATAATAATACTGATCCCTCCCTGCCAGGATGAATCTTATAACTCACTGGATGCTGGGAAACTTTCACTGACCAATGTGATAATTGGGTAACTCTTCTTGGACTGTAACTTGTAGTAAGCTAGTTCAAACTCCAGTTACATTATTATGTTCACTTTCGAATTAATACCCTTTGAAAAGGTATGAACCCCCTCTTTCCTCCAACTATGGGTTAAATAGTACCACTGCTGTTCTTCTACAAGAATGGCTTTGGCATTTTCTTGGACTGGCAGATTTAAAGAATGATCTTTACTCCCACGGAATTGCTGATAGATCAGGGCCCGTACCAAATCACCAATGTCTACTTTTTGCATCATTATTCCCTGAGCTGTGTAAACTGAGCCAGAACCTGTAATAATGTTAATGAGTTGGTCAGAATTGTCAAGCTCTGAATAGAAAAGTGCTGACACCCCATACTCATCTATATGTTGAGTAATGTTGAAGGCATTGTAATTATTAATATTCTGTGTCTATCAATTTTCCTCAGTGAACAGCATAGAAAAAATTCAGCAGAGAATTATGAGTGCTACGTTTAATGGCAATCAATTTTCCTCAGTTGTGTACAATTAGAACATCTCTTAACCTAGCAACAGTTAACATTCGAACGCTAAGAACGATAAGCCAACTACCTGAGCTAATTGCGTCTGCAGCAGAAAAAAAAACATAGACATCATATGTGTACAAGAACACAGATTTGAACATAGTGATCTAGAAATAAAATACCATGAATCTAGTAACGGCTGGACATTCGTCTCAGCATCAGCATGGAAAAACTCGGTTAATGCTACCATAAGGGGGTGTAGGAATACTACTCAGCTCTCGAGCACTAAAATCAGTGAACAGCATAGAAAAAATCCAGCCGAGAATTATGAGTGCTACGTTTAATGGCAATCAATTTTCCCCATTTGTGTACAATTAGAAGATTATTTTTGCATTTAATGATCATTGGCATAAAAATGAAAGCATCTGGGCTCATTTTTTTACAAATGTGAAAATTTTGGTTAATTTAAAAAAATTTGCTTAAATTCATATACTGAAAATCGAGCGTCAAAAACACTTGAAAAAGCCTTCAAAACAGGCCATTTTTCAGTTTGTTTTGACGCATGTAAAAAAAAACTTAAAAACGCCTGGCGGACCCCTTAAAACTATGAAATTAACATTCCAACTGTTGTTTCTAGTTAGGGGCCGTGCCCGGGCACCTTGCATGATAGTTGGTACGTTGGAAAAATTTGAGGAAATTTTCCAAATCGGGGTTTGAAGGGCTTTTTTTTAAAATTTTTTTTTTTTACTTCCAAACAGGCTATTAAAAAACAAAAAAAAACGGTGTAACACTATCGAAAATTAATAAAATAACATTTGTGTGATAGATAGAAATAGAGAGAAGATGAGAGAGATGTATATATAATCATAATCACTTACCTTTTTTATTATGGGCGGCACTCGTGAACGTGAACCGTGGAAATAAAGATTTACCACAATTACAGACAAAAAGGTGGACAGTGTAATAAGGATCATATTCAAACAGTAGTAGGCGCCTGAAAAAAAGAAAGGAGGCTTTATACAGAGGTGTATCTTCTTCTTCTTTTCTCCCCCCCCTCTCTCTCTCTCTCTCTCTCTCTCTCTCTCTCTCTCTCTTGTAGATAACACAATTCCCTTGGCTGTAGTTGATATATCCCGATTTATTCGTACTGGAGAGAGAGAGAGAGAGAGAGAGAGAGAGAGAGAGAGAGAGAGAGAGAGAGAGAGAGAGAGAGAGAGAGAGACAAGTTTTCCGTATTCTGAATCGTCTGCTGACCACTTCCAATTGCTACAAATGCTGAGCTCAAATGTTTACTTGTCTCTTAAGTTATACGTACCCTGTCCAAATCCACTTCAGCATCTGATGCCATGTCTTCTTTGCCATGCCATGTCTTCCTTTAATCACACCATGTTTGATAACATGAGAAACGTGTATTTTAATCACTTCAACCATGACTCTCTTTAGTCACTCTATGCTGAACTCTAACTAAACGATTAGAAAAAAGCTAGATGGGAACTACACAATGATGCTCCGTGCAATGTTGAACAAATCTTGGATACAGAGACCCATTTGCCTCGTTTCCCACAAACCATCCGAGTAAGACGAATAATACATGTTAAACTAAGTTTAAACTAAGTTTCCATTTCAATTTAGAAAATTTTTTTTACTCCTTTAATAAATTTAATGATTTTACTTTACTTATGATACAAACTCTCTGATATTAAATTTTCAACTCCCATCCTCTCAGGCAATATTTATTTTACATCGCCCAGAGGGTGATTTTTTTATTTTGCTAGTAATAATAATTCATACACAATTATATGGTTTCAAGTTATCATTCCTTTTCTACAACAACAGCAGCAATTACAACAACAGTATCAACAAAAACAGGTTGAATATAATTAAGAATTAAATATAAGAATTTAAATTATTATTTCAGAACAATTCAGATTATCGAAAATATAATCTATGTAGAATTACATAATCTTAAGAACATACAAGTGATTTAAAAACAAATATACTTCCATATACAGTGGAAGCGTCCTGGGCCCATAACCTGTTAAGTTTTTAAATGCCATCCTTGGCCAGTTGAAAAGGACTTAAAGAAAGTAATTCCTGAGTTATGGAATCCTTTGGTAAGTGAATAAGTCCTATCCTGCGTAGTGTTAAAGGTCCTGTGATTTAATCCTATGTCCGCCGTCCACGAAGGTTCAAAGTAGTTATGGCCAGTACTGTTGGGTTTAAGTATTATATCAGCAGCAGAGTACTGCCAGTGATTGGCCAAGAGAAATCATATGGTTCTTGCCGAGTCTAAAAGTAGAAGTGGGCTTCTAACACACGCCTTATATTAAAAAAATCTCAACAATATACACTCATACGAATGTTAAACATTTACTTAAAATAATTTCCCCCATGCGTTTTGATGAAAATGATCTTCTTTTGCTAAAGAAACATTCGTGCGATTCCAATTTTTTTAAATCTGTAGATAAAAACTTGATATGAAACAAAGACAAACTAATAGAATAAGTTTAGCGTAGAAGTAATGATATGAAAGTTCTTTAAAATTATGAAGTATTCTTCATATTTGTTTTGTCTTTCCTGTGTGTAAAAATTGGTCTTTATTTCGCATCTTCAACGATCAGTACGAAATGTCTGCTGATAGGATGGAATTAATTAAACACACCTATAATATTAATTCAAAAGCAGTATAATATAAATCAATTAGGTCCCAACAAAAAGCGTAACATGATATATATATATATATATATATATATATATATATGTTTTTTTAGAAGCATTGTTGAATAAAGTATATATTATTATTTATATTTTTGCTTGAAGGCAATTACAATGCTTATATCGCATAAAATTCGATAATTATAGAAGATAATAATGACAAGTAAATTTCGGTAAAGAATTATTCGGTGTGTAGAACATCGTATAGACTGTTTAAACAGTTGAAACAGTCTATACGATGTTCTACACACGAATAATTCTTTACCGAAATTCACTTGTCATTATTATCTTCTATAATTATCGAATTTTATGCGATATACGCATTGTAATTGCCTTCAAGTAAAAATATAAATAATAATAACAAATAATAATAATAATAATATATATATATATATATATATATATATATATATATATATATATATAAGATTTATCCAAAACTTGGTCGTAAGGGATGATTCTATATGTGATTTCAAGATCCACTGTACTAATATTGATAATCCAGTATGTATAAATACAGTGAATCATAAATCACTAAAGAGAGCTCAATGTAAAATAACCTTTTAGATTATATATATATATACGTGCGTGTGTGTTACGAAGGAACGTTTTCAAAACTAAATGATTTATAGGACACAGAACGGCAGATACTTTACTTTATATCTGTATTTTTTTGGTGTGAATTTACATCATTAAAAATATCAACTTACCAATAAGAGGAATCGCCGACGCTGCCGGTGGTGTAGACTCTGCGAGCAACAGTAGCAAGACAAAAAAGGCAACAAAAATATTCATTCCTGTAGAAGACAAATGAAACAATACTTTAGATTAGTATTTCAATAATCTGTTTATTTCTCTGAATAGATAAATTTTATAGACTTCATGTATATTAAAAATCAATCCTTTGCTTTTAAAATTAACAGTTTTATTACAAAATTAACATAATATGTGAACAATTTTATTTGTTCTTCAGTTAATTACCATTTTTTTAAAGGAATGTATACATTTTTATTATTGTAGTGTATTTTTGTAAAGATAATTTTGTCTACCAGAAATTGTGTTCTGTAGTGATATCCATAATCACCTTTATAGAACAAAACAAAACAACAACTTACAAATAAAAAAAGCAGAACTAATATCCAAATCCAGGCATGAAAATAAATTCTTACCAAGCCACCTGAAAACTAAAAACTCCCAAACACTGAAAAATAATAAATTCAACATAACAAATCCCAAAATTAACATAATATGGCAACGTAAATAACCACGCAATATAAACGAGACTGCCCATCCTAGAATGTCCCACCAACTATATCACCTTATGCCCAACACAATAGTATATCAAGAGATACACCTACCACGAGGGAACGACTTGGTCTGATCATCACATAGGCAAAACCCAAGCTCCGTTAACTGTCTATCTTAAATATATATTTTATATCAGACTTTATTTATGAATATTGTAAACTACGTATATATATGTAGGTGTGAGAGAAGCTCAAACATGAGACTTGAGGAATTTTGAAAAGAGTAAGTCAGTTACCGAGAGAGTGACAAGTCATGACCTACAATATTGTAAACTACGTATATACATATGTCGGTGTGAGATAAGCTCAAACATGAGACTTGAGGAATTTTGAAAAGAGTAAGTCAGTTACCGAGAGAGTGACAAGTCATGACCTACAATATTGTAAACTACGTATATATATATATGTAGGTGTGAGAGAAGCTCAAACATGAGACTTGAGGAATTTTGAAAAGAGTAAGTCAGTTACCGAGAGAGAGTGACAAGTCATGACCTACAATTTGTCAAAGAATAGATTAATGTACACCCTTTATATGTATTCAAGCTATTTTATTCTTGGTTATTCTTGGTTTCGATGCTGAAGAGTTTGCAATAAATGATTCCAAATAATATTCGTTTTGATTAATTTTACACTAGAAATATTAAAATTATGGTATGTTTGATTTTGAAGAAAATTAATTTTTTATTCTTACATATTGGGAGAAGTGTACTTATTTATGAATTAGTCTCTCTCTCTCTCTCTCTCTCTCTCTCTCTCTCTCTCTTATACACACTAACACACACATTCTCTCTCTCTTCTCACACTCTCTCTCTCTCTCTCTCTTATACACACTAACACACACATTCTCTCTCTCTCTCTCTCTCTCTCTCTCTCTTCTCTATATAATATTATATATATATATATATATATATATATATATGAGAGTTATCCAAAACTTGGTAGTAAGGGATGATTCTATATGTGATTTCTAAGATACATTTCTTATTTTTCGGACCATATGACCTTAAGGCACACCTTTTTTTTTTTATCTTGATTAAGAAAGGATATGTTTTTCATTTACACTGTCAATTTCTGGTTGTTTTAACAGACGATTTTTAGATTTAAATTTTTTATAAAACTAACCCCTAACCCCCTAACCCCTAACAACAAACAACCAGATATTGACAGTGTAAATGAAAAACATGTCCTTTCTTAATCGAGATAATAATTGAAGAATGCAGTAAGATAAAGTGCTGAATACCATAAATTATATTGTTTACACTTAAAATCGAACCTCATAATTAATAATCGATTTATAAGATTAATCTTCGAAAAATTGAAAAAAAAAAATTTCTTATATCAATATAATCCTTCGAAGAAAAGTCAATAAGCTTTTTGCGACTAAAAAATTTCCATAAAATCTTTTCTCTGATTTTTATTGATTAATTCATTACGAATATAGATAGAATGATGAAATAAAATCGTTCTCTCTCTCTCTATTGTTGCTTGTTGAAAAATGAAAGTCATGCAATGCTCAAGGCCTTTTTAGCACGTGAGAAGAAATATGGCAGGTGAAAAAATATTAGCGATAAAAATAAATATACGTACAAAATCTTATTTCTATCAAGACAGTTTGTTACGTACTGAGTTTTCACAGTACCAATTGATACAATGTTGTATACCCTTCTTTTACTTCTTACTCTTAGTCGTCTTCTGGCCGGCTTTGCTATTCTGATCGTCTATCATCTTGGTCTGGTCTAGCGTCTGGTGTTGACTTTCTTGGGACCTCGGGTCTGGTTTTCTATGGGGATTCCTCGTTATCAGAAGCCCTGTGTTATTGTTAGTTTTTAGATAATAAACACAAGACTTCAATTTACGTTGGTGTTACTTTATTTGTAAATCCCCAAACCAGACAATCTGCGCAGATGACAGGATGCGCATAGAAATGCGACTTACACTTTCGAGCTCCTACCTGCTAACTGACTTAAACTTACTATATCCTTAAACCGGAAGACAGGGTCTTCCATGCATTCCGGTTCTCACGATCCATCCCCGCAAGGCAAAGTCAGAGTGAGGTCAAGCGCTGTCACTCACTCTCAAGGCCATCAGCTACACTAATCGCCATTATGATTTCTACAATACCTTATATAAGTATTAGGGTTCCAATAATTATGTAACAAGTTGAATACTGAGGTACAGTTAGGACACATTTTTATTTGGGCATTTTGACTTTGAAAGAAAAATAGAACATTTTGTGGGAATCTAATTAGGAAAATAGTTATGAAATAGTTTTATGTTTATCTAAGAACCCAGTTATTGATATTCATGAAATTTCCAACAGATCTGATATAGTCATAAGATTAGATGAAAGATTCGATAACATAGTGTAAGAGCTGGTAATAATAGCAAAACATGTACTGATGGTTAAGTTAGAATTAATTGTTTTTCTCAGGGTTAACTTATGTGATATATATATATATATATATATATATATATATATATATATATATATATATATATATATATATATATAATATAATTTAAATATACCAAACGTGTTGGTAGATCCTTGCGGAGAGAAAAAACCCAGCAGAAAGTTTGATTGTAAAAATATACTACCAAACATCAACCAGGAAGAAAAAACATTTGCTTAATTCTAAATAAAATATAAATTAAAAAAAAAAATAAATAAATAAAATGAAATATAAAAAATGAAATAAATTTTTTTTTAATATATAAATTAAATATTTATTAAACAATAAACTTATAGTGTTCTGTGTTTTTATTGGTCAGTCTGGTTTTGCTAATTTAAATGACTACTGTGGTTAGTACTATTTATTTGTCTTGCTCCTTTTTTCTTCTTCAGTCAGATTTTAGCCCTGAAGAGCTTTATGCGAAATTAATAGTAGGTTCGTCTGACTCATTAGATTATCTTTATATATATATATATATATATATATATATATATACTAGACAAAAAGAGACCCGTTGGGTCACCCGTTAAGCTCTCGCTAGATGATTGGGATTAGGAAAAAGAGTAGGATATGCCAAAATATCGTCTGCTTTTCATTCTAAAAACGAATTAAAATTCATTAAACCGATTATTTAAGGTCAAAGAGAGAGAGTCATCTACAGACACGTGTTTCGACTTATTAAGTCTCTTCAATGTGGCTAGACATTTGTAAGCTATCTACAGCCGGAATTGAAATCCGGTCGGTTGGGTGTCAGTCCGACACCTTAACCATTAGGCTATCTTCACTTATGGAATTCGAAGTGGATTTTAACTGTTTTCATACACACACCGCTTTGTATGTAAAGGCCGTCATAGAGTGCTCCATACCTTATATAGGAGAGCGTTGCGTTTACGCTTGAGTTGGCGGCCCTCAGCGGAAATCAGCCCCAGAGTGCTCAACCCTAGGGGGATGGGGAGCATATATATATATATATATATATATATATATGAAGATAAATCTCACGAGTCAGACGAACCTACTAAAAGTTTCGCTTAATGCTCTTCATGGCTAAGATCTGACTTATTATGTGCTCTACTTAGGTATTGAGCACTTTTTACTTATTAGCTTTAGTCTCCTGGGGTTTGTATGTATATATATATATCTTATATATGCACATAAATTGTTTTTCCTTTTGGCAAAGATATTGTACTAATAGATTATTTTTTGTTGGTACGATTATCTTGGTCTTTTTTTCTTCCCGGTTGATGTTTGGTCGTATATTTTTACAATCAAACTATTTGCTGTTTTTTTTCTCACCGCGAGGATTTACCAACAAGTTTGGTATATTAAATTATATATATATATATATATATATATATATATATATATATATATATGTGTGTGTGTGTGTGTGTGTGTGTGTGTGTGTGTGAATCGTCATAGAAGCACATAAGCCATTTTTTTTTTTTGGAAACGTTTATGTGTCTTGTCTGGCACTGAGTTCCAATTTTAAGCGCCAATTAGATGACTGGTCATGAAGAGTTGTTTTTGTTTCAGGTGAAATGATGTTTGGTGAAAGAGATGTCTGTTAGATAATTGAAATAAAGCCAAATTTGTGGTCGATGTTCTGATGCCATGAGTTGGCGCTCTTCTCGCTATGTTTATTTTTTATATGTAGATTTACTTCTACAAAGATATTAATAGACAAAAAAAAAAATAACAGAACAAAAAACTCATGGATAGGCATTCTTGCATGCAAAAAGAACTGTTATGAGAAATTGATATTTTAATGAGTGTTATTGTCCAAGAGTTTTAAATGGTTTATTTTTGTAATTTCCAACTACTTTATATATAAAAAAAAAGTAAAGTCGTCGGGGCGGCCTAAAGTCGGTATCAGCCAGTCGGCGAGGGAGTCTATCCCCTTTTCAATAGCGCTAGACCAAGGAGATTGTTTTAGCATCTGAGGTGGAGCGCCACACCTACCATCAGCTCCTTACTTTACCGCACAGATCCCTGTGCTACTCATACGCTGAGTTGGCAGGGACCGGTATCGAACTAGGAACCTTGTGGTTTCTAGCCGAACGCTCTACCGACTGAGAGGCTACTTGTTATTATTAACACTATGATACTCTACCTCTCACTTATTATTATTATTATTATTATTATTATTATTATTATTGTGGTTTCTAGCCGAACGCTCTACCGACTGAGCTAACCCGAAGTACTTCACAAGAAGAAAAACGTTGGGGGTGACTGCACCATATTCAAGTAGAAACTTACTATACATATGTAGATATTTGTATACTTTTAGATACACTTAACTTGTAGATAGAAACACTTACAGATGATTATGTACTTATCTCTGTATTTACATACTTAAAATGCACCCGAGAATTCATATATATATATATATTCATATACTCGAATATAAGTAAATTATCTGGTCTTAATTGTATCTTAATAGACATAAGCTACAATGAATTATCCCAGATGCTATCTACAGAATGGCTCGATCCTCTTTCATTTGAATAAGTAAAAGTCGACGGGGCGGCCTAACGTCGGTATCAGCCAGTCAGCGAGGGAGTCTATCCCCTTTTCAATAGCGCTAGACCAAGGAGATTGTTTTTAGCATCTGAGGTGGAGCGCCACACCTACCATCAGCTCCTTCCTTTACCGCACAGATCCCTGTGCTACTCATACGCTGAGTTGTCGAGGACTGGTATCGAACTAGTAACCTTGTGGTTTCTAGCCGAACGCTCTACCGACTGAGCTAGTCTACGGTAAATAGATAGATAAATTGATAGATAGATAGGTAGATTTTAATTAGCTAATATACATTGGTAGAGATTAGATATATATGTATTACATAGATAGATTTTTTTGGAAAAGATAGATAGATAGATAGATAGATAACTGATTGGTGCTACGGATAAATATCTGAACATATTAGAAAATAATTAACGTATTTTTAGGTGAAAACGTCGTTCATTACATCAGTATATACAGTAATCAAAATTTAAGAAATTCACAAGTATATATATATATATATATATATATATATATATATATATATATATATATATATATATATATATATATATATATATATCTGTGGAAGCGCATAGTGTAATGGTTATTGTCATGGGTAATGGACACGACGAGACGAGTTCAAATCCTGGACGAGGCTGTTTGCATTTCGTATATCACTAATAATCTTATCAAAAGTATGCATCTAACTATTCTCCCTCCAGATATGGGTAAATAGTAAGAAGGAATGGGCTCTTTAACCTTAGTTAGGCAACCAGTCTAGGAGATATAACACTTTGAATTAAAACCTGTTAAACTCCGCTTACGAAATTTACCTTGTGTCGCATCCTGCTCGTGCAGAGGGGTTGGTAAATATGTATATATTATTTGATTTGTATTTTTTTTTATTCTATACATCTATCTCAAAATCCGTGTGAAAATAGATAAATAAATGAATAAATAAAAATAAAAAAATAAATAGATGAATAATGATAAGTACAAGAACAGAACTTTGCCCCTACGTTTCCTTCTTACTTAATTTAGAATAAGAAATATTATTAAAAATACTAGGAAATATATGCACCCTCCGGGTGCAAGTATTTAAGTTTTAATGTAATAAAATATTGTATTAAATTAGAAAGGCTTATGAAACTAAATAAGAATGCAGATATAAAGATTTGAAACAGAGGGGGTACAATTGAAAAATAGAACAACTGAAACTTACTCTTCCATCACTCTCGTCTTTCATTGTTATTTTTTTCTAATTTAAGTATTTAGTTAAAAGAGGAAGTAAAGAATAAAATGACATATAGTTTTTCTTGTTAATGGATTTCATTTAAGATTCATTGAAGAGATTTTTGCTTATATTCATTAAAATAAAACTAAACAGTTAAAAATCAATAACACTGGACACATATTTATTAAATTCGATTTTTTAATATCAATATGCAAATTAGCCTTCCCGTTCACACTGTAAACCGCTATTTTGTTGTATATATAAATATAATTGAATGTTGTTAGTATGTAGATATGGTTAACAGTATTAATAATGTAAAACAATTTTATTAATAATTGAGGTTAAAATAAAAATAAAATCATTGTGAATGTGATGTCAATAACTAAGGGAATTGTGACTTGAGTAGTAATATAGTTTCGGTTACAGACAGAAAAACACACAATCTCCATTATAATAAGATATTATTTAAAGGCTGCTAATGTCTAGGGAATAAAGATAAAGTAAGAGTCAGAATACTTACCCAGCTGCATTTTTGCTGGCGATTCCGGAGGTAACCAAAAGAGAACCATGGTGAGAGAGGACAATAATACACATGGCAATATCAAAATATAGTTGTAAAAGGCAACTTTTCGTTTTATCTTGAGCGTAAAAGTCAAATCTGGATAGGGTTCCGCGCAACACGGATAATATTTGACGTGTTTTGTGGCTGACGAATCGAGGATATCCCATTCATTGCTGGGGACATAATCCGTCAGTTCAAATCCCTGAACGTTCTTCAAAAACATTACGTCCAATTTGTTACCATCGTAGGTCCATGAACCAAATTTTAGGTAACATGTCTGTGCATCAAATGGAAAATAGGTGATGTCGATGGAGCAGGAACTTTTGAAGATAGCCTGGGGCATCCAAAAAACAGTACCACTGCTGTCAAGGACCACCAATGCATCTCTTTTCTCTTCCAGACGTGTATCTGCACTAGAAAAATAAAAGTAAATAAAAAAGTCGTTAAAATAAGGGAATGAGATTAGTTGCCAAATTTCTTAAAGGTTTTGTAACACTTTTTGTTCGCAGAAGTAATCAAGAAACTTATATCTCCTTTTTTGTATCGAGAGAAAGCACATTCTTATTCATTGTTACGTTTTTAGATGTTTATTAGCAGATAGTTTGTAGAATTCTCTTGAGATTTGATGCAGACATTTAAACATTCAATCTTGAACGACGGCAAAGTGTTACGTACTGACGTTTTCACCGTACCAATCGATACATGTTGTATACCCCTTTCTTACTTCTTACTCTGGTCGTATTTTCTTCTGTCCGGCTTTGCTATTCTGATCGTCTATCATCTTGGTCTTGTCTAGCGTCTGGGGACTTCGGTCTGGTTTTCCATGCTAGGGATGTCTCGTTATCAGAAGCCCTGTGTCATTGTTAGTTTTTAGGTAATAAAACACAAGACTTCGATTTACGTTGATGTTACTTTATTTATAAATCCCCAAACCAGACGTCTGCGCAGATCCTTACATCTTGCTAGCTCGGCTTCTAACTTCTAACTGACTGAGTTACTTCTATCCTTAAACCGGAACAGGTCTTCTATGGCTTCCGGTTCTCACGATTTATCCCTGGAAGGCAAGGTCAGAGTGAGGTCAAGCGCTGTCACTCACTCTCAAGACCATCAGCTGCATTAATCGCCATTATGATTTCTATACTATTGCCATAATCATTAGGTATCTAATAATTATGTAACAAAAGAAGAACCAAAATTTGAGCCAAAATTGAAGATAAGCATCATTAATAAGCAAATTTTCTTTCCTGTTTATGAAATTCACAAATACGTCTATCAGCTATTATAATAGGAAATATCGCATAGCCAAACGCCATATTTAAAAAAAAAAAATCCAAAATATTTTTGTCCGATTTTAATTTTTGAACAGAATATTCAAAAATTAAAACGGACAAAATATTCTTGAAACATTATTCTGTAAGAATTTCTTTTTCAGTTCGCTTAACATTCAATTAGTTAAGACATATTTCATATGAGAACTATGTCTATAGATACGATGATGAATATATTAGTTTATCTTTACTTTGTAAGTCAATAAATGACTAAATTTGAGGAAAGTCTTATCAGTAGCGATATTTAACTGATGGATTTTCTTGTTTAAAAAGAAAATGAAATTCTCAAAGCAAAACTACCAGGTGTACAATATCAACTCATTAAACTGCATGAAAAGTTTTTAGTCAATAAAAAATAATTAAATTAGATTATGCACAATAAATTCCTTTACACTAAACCAACAGATATTTCTTGTTAGAAAAAATGAGTCATTTTAAATTAAATGTTTTTTCATCATCATCATCATGTCGCGCATACAGCACAGGTATCCATGACAATCTTTCGCCAACCTTCCCTATCATTCATTGCACCTGGGAGCTCCTCTGTAGAGCAACCAGCATCCTCACATAGCTGGTCAATGTAGGTCCTTGCTGGGCGCCCCACACTTGCATGTCCATGTGTTGGCTTCCACAGGAAAACCTCGCTTATGAGTTCATCCTTGCTTCTCCAGCAGTGTCCTGCATGTCTTGTCCGTCTCACTCGGATAGTTTGTGAGATGGGGGTCAGGTGACCGTACGGCTGTTCCTTGTGGGGTGCTGCTTCAATGACTTGTTCAAGACTGTGCGCAGCATTCTTGTGCAGCTCCCATCTATCTTATTCTCAAGACGCTTTGTTAGGGTCCAGGTGGTGCAACCATATAGCAGCACCGACACAACCACAGCCTGGTAGAACTGTCGCTTTAGCTTGTCAGGGAGATCGGACCTCCATATGACTTATAATCTATTTGTGGCCGACCATGCCTTTGCTATCCGTGTGATAAAAATACGGGATTCAATGTTGTTTAAAAAGGAAGTGAATTCTATAAGAAAATTCAAATTTGACTTTGGTAACAGAATGTTACTGGCATTGTCAAATGCAAATCAAGATATAAATCCATATCTTCTGTTAGAATTTACCATGAATATAGAATCATATCTTAATACCCTACCGAATTAAGATAAACATATTTCTTTTAATAATCATTTATTCTATTTAACCTATAGAATGAACCCTAACAAATACTACCACTCCGGTCTAGGGTGGACTGGGTGTAATGGCGATAAAGGGGTACTCCACATTCCTCAAGAATTGGAACTTCATCACGAGATGCAGTTTAACGTCAAACTCAGAACACTAAGACTCTCAGCCATCATCCTCTAGCACAGTGGTCATCATCATCATCATCATCATCATCATCATCATCATCATGATGTCGCGTATGTAGCACGGATATCCATGATCATCTCTGCCAACCCTCCATATCACTCATTGCCCCCTGGGAGGTCCTCTGCGCAGCAACCAGCATATTCGCATAGTTGGTCAGTGTAGGTCCTAGGTGGGCGGCCATGTGTTGGCTTCCAGAGGAGAACGTATTTTATTTTACCGAATTAAGATATAAACTTCAACACAATAAATCATCTAAAAGCAGAAAGAAGTTGAAATTGAATTATAAAAGAAAAATAAAGATAAACCCCAAAGAATTTTGCTTTTTGCAGATATGAAAACTTCCAACAGTGAGTCAGCATAAAAATAAATTCACTTCTACTTACCAATTGGACAACTTAAATAAAAAGAACAAAGTTAGGTTAGGTCATTTTATAGTATATATATATATATATATATATATATATATATATATATATATATTTATTTAATTTGTTGAGTTTTTATTAAAGATAAATGCTTATTATAGACAGCTACCCAGGTTGTCTAATTAGATCTTATGGTGTTTATTTGAAGATAGCTGTCTATAATAAGCATTTATTTTTAATAAAAACTCAACAATTAAAATAAATATTAGCTCTCACAATTTGTGATTGAGCCCTGTATTTTCTTTGTTTCATCACAAAAATTGTTTATATATATACATATTGTTTATATATATATAAAAATATATATATATATATATATATATATATATATATATATATATATATATATATATATATATATATATATATATATATATATATATATATATATATATATATATATATATATATATATATATATATATATATAATATATATATATATATATATATATATATATATATATATATATATATATATATATATATATATATATATATATATATATATATATATATATATATATATATATATATATATATATATATATAGTATATATTGTCGGGAAAATAAATGAAAAAGTTTTGAAGAAGGGCAGTTAACCAGATAGATTTCTTTTATTTATTTAGAAACAATAATAGTACCCCAAATGAAAAATAAAATAAAAATAAATAAAATGTTTTAAGACAGGAAGATTCGACCTTTACGTATTTATACGAAACACGCGTAAATATATAAATATTTGTGCGTGTGTTGGGTATACTATAAAGCATTAATCTATAGAAAAAATTAAATCGAACACTTAAATTTAATTATAAAGCAGATGTACATTTTCCTAATTATATGAACATATTTTTTATGAAGATTTAAAATAAACCTCAAAATATAGATAAAATTTACATTTTCTTTTTGATAAAAGCAAACAATATTTTAAAATTTGTACAATGAAAATAATTTTCTTGTAGAAAAACTTACTAATTATATAATTTGATGTCTGGCATCCAAATAGCTTGATGCGGGATTCGAACGCTATTTATCATTCCATAATCAGCCGGGTTCCATTTCAAATAAATATCGTTCCACTGCTGGAAAAATAAAAGAATACCACTAATACAGATGATATTATCACATGATTTCATCACATCTACAACATGCCAACATTTTGACTCGACTCATATGACACAAAAAAAAAGAAAAATTGTCACTTCACTTAAATAACATTTCTGATGAAGGCATATATATATATATATATATATATATATATATATGGTTGAAAATATAGGAAAACAGTGGATATAACAACACAGCAATTGATATTTCGTCTCATTGTTTGGTTGTAGCTTTGAAAGATTAAAAAAAATTAAAACAGGTGCCAGTACATTCTGCTTTTATACTGAAAAGGTAATTGGGTAAGGGAGGAAAGAGAGGAGGGTTTTGGTATGTCCCCATACACCCACAGACCTTTAACCCTATCAACCAACATACACAACAAACCACTCTATGATAAACTAAACAGTCTAGGAATAAGAGTCATATAAACTACCCCCAAACAATTAAGGAACTCACCAGCTCCTCCACATGCACAAACACTTTTAACACACCTAATGTAGGAATTTACACCATTCCATGCAACAACTGCAACAAAAGCTACACCGGAGAAACCCGAAGCCTCCAGACGTATCATCACGTTCGACACGATATCATATTCACACAACAGACACAGACGTATCTATGACCAAATGACATGATTCACACATTTGATCACACATTCAACTTTAAACTGCATAATATATATATATATATATATATATATATATATATATATATATATACCAACCCTCCGCGCGAGCAGGATGTGACACAAGGTCAGTTTCTTAAGCGGGATTTAACGGGTTTGAATTCAGAGTTTTCCTTCTCCTAGACCGGCTGCCTAACCAAGGTTAAAGAGCCCAGTCTGCCCTACTATTTACCCATAGCTGGAGGGAGAGTAGCATTCATACCTTTCCCAAGGGTATTAGCGCTAAGTGAAATATAATTAAACATCCAGGATTTGAACTCGGGGCGACGAGTCCATTTCTCATGACTTTAACCATTACACCACGCACTTCCATACATAATAAGAATGTGAATGTGAATCGGAACTCATTGCAAACTGCAGAGTGGTGAAGCAAAGGCAAGGATTCTTCAACCTAGATATAGCTATTGCAAAAATCGTAGCCCACGAGAACAAAATCAAAATCGAAAACGATAAGAACAGATTTAAAAAAATCCAAATAGAAATATTCCACTTCTAATGGTTCACAAACCTCTGCTAACAACCATCATCATACACTGACCTATACCCTGACTATCAAAGTTTTTCAAAGGCAAACACACTGACCCTATACAAAACCTCATCCCTCCTCTCTCACTTCTTCTCTGTCCTTCCCTTACCCAATTACCTTTTGATATAAAAGCAGAATGTAAATGCATTTATCTCAACAAAATCTTTAAGGAATTCTCTAAACTATATTCAAACAAAAATATTCCACACCC
>CM042166.1:40864405-40894405 GCA_023376005.1 Doryteuthis pealeii | reverse complement strand
ATTTTAAGAATCTGTATAATCAAATTAGCCCAAACACGTGTCTTTTTTCTTGGCACGAAAAATCGTGTTGACCAGCGTTATCTGAACAATAGATAAATTTTCAAAACATACAAACTGATAAAACTATTTTCATTCTGGTAATATTTATTTATTTAGTTAGTTTATCTTAGGAAAATATTTTTCCAAGGAAAATATTTTGTATTTCAAATTTAACATCAAGATGGATATTTGCTTTGACAGCTAAATCACTAATTGTCAAATATCTGTATTAGTTATGCTAAAAGTCAGTTTGTTTTATTGGTGGAGAATTTCAGAAATGACAGGGTCGTTAATAGAAAGAGCCTAGGACAGTACTTTCCGAAATGTTCTTGTGAGGAGTACACTTAAAAAGTAACAAAACTATTTGGGGGTTTGGGTTGTACAAAGTTTGTATGAAAAATGAAAATAGAACATGTATTTAAAATATTTACAAATTTTAACTAATAAAATAATCTAAATTACATAGTTTTGGTAATTTTTTTTGTATGAAAAATGAAAATAGAATATGTATTTAAAATATTTACAAATTTTAACTAATAAAATAATCTAAATTACATAGTTTTGGTAATTTTTTTTGTATGAAAAATGAAAATAGAATATGTATTTAAAATATTTACAAATTTTAACTAATAAAATAATCTAAATTACATAGTTTTGGTAATTTTTTTGTATGAAAAATGAAAATAGAATATGTATTTAAATATTTACAAATTTTAACTAATAAAATAATCTAAATTACATAGTTTTGGTAATTTTTTTTGTATGAAAAATGAAAATAGAATATGTATTTAAAATATTTACAAATTTTAACTAATAAAATAATCTAAATTACATAGTTTTGGTAATTTTTTTTGTATGAAAAATGAAAATAGAATATGTATTTAAAATATTTACAAATTTTAACTAATAAAATAATTTAAATTACATAGTTTTGGTAATTGTTTTGTATGAAAATGAAAAATGAAAATAGAATATGTATTTAAAATATTTACAAATTTTAACTAATAAATAATCTAAATTACATAGTTTTGGTAATTTTTTTTGTATGAAAAATGAAAATAGAATATGTATTTAAAATATTTACAAATTTTAACTAATAAAATAATCTAAATTACATAGTTTTGGTAATTTTTTTTGTATGAAAAATGAAAATAGAATATGTATTTAAAATATTTACAAATTTTAACTAATAAAATAATCTAAATTACATAGTTTTGGTAATTACTTTTTTATTCAGTAAATTAAGGATATTCATCAATGAGAAGTGAGATTGATGTTTCTTAATGATGTTTTCTATATCAAGATAATATCGTTTCTGCTTTAATGCACATGATTCTTTATTTTTTTCTATTTAATTTTAGTAAGTGATATATCCGGATTAAGGGATATATTCTGAAGTTCGTATTTGGTATATTATCGCAGTAGTAATTGGTACATCGGTTAGTAATCCATCTCTGAGCAGTCGTGGTGTCGTCTAGCGAGTAAGTTAGCTTGTAGGCATTAAGGTGCCTGTACCAACACAGTGCGACTATTTATACATGACACTGTCCAATCAGATTATAGTGAAGGGGTACCAAGGCATTAAGGTGCCTGTACCAACACAGTGTCGACTATTTATACATGACACTGTCCAATCAGATTATAGTGAGGGGTACCAAGGCATTAAGATGCCTGTACCAACACAGTGTCGACTATTTATACATGCCATTGTCCAATCAGATTATAGTGAGGGGGTACCAAGGCATTAAGGTGCCTGTACCAACACAGTGTCGACTATTTATACATGACACTGTCCAATCAGATTATAGTGAGGGGGTACCAAGACATTAAGGTGCCTGTACCAACACAGTGTCGACTATTTATACATGACACTGTCCAATCAGATTATAGTGAGGGGGTACCAAGGTATTTACATATTCATTATATCAGTAAGGTAAGAAATACCACTTTGCATAAATAGGGAGTGGAAAACTGGATGAAATAGTTAAATCTTTTTCAACTTAAGAAAGGATACTTTTCTCTAATCAACATCACAAAATCCATTAGAACGTTACTCTTTATTCTCCCAATCTGCAATCTTTAAATTCTTCACATAATTTCAAACGAATATCCGATATCGATCTTAATCCTGATATTTGGTTTACATTTGGTTTGTTTGGTTTGTTTTGTTTTACGGCATATCAATCTCAGTGGGTCATTTAATGCCGATAAAGTTTTGAAATAAATCAATTCTTAATGGATGATACAATTTTTTTATAAATACATTTTTCTATTTAACCCATAGATGGGACCCTAACAGGTACTACCACTCCGGGTCAGAGTGGACCAGGGAGCAATGGTGATGAATGGGGTGCTCCACAATCCCCAAACCTCCAAAACTGGAACCTCACCATCAGATAGAGTTTAACGTCATTCCCAGGACATGTAGACCCGCAGCCACCGCCTTCTAGCATCCATATGATAAAAAGGGGTTGGGGCTTGCCATAAGGGCAATAAGGTTGGGAAAATCATATAGGTACTAGGGCTTGACGTGACCAGCCGATTGATCGGAGGGGACCTCTCCGACCGCCCGTCTAGCCCAAGATAGGGCCAAAGTGGAGTATTGCATGTCATGAACTGCTCATCCACCTGGGCTTTATCCTTAAGCATCATAGGTCGCCACCCACGGCCAACAGGTGTCCCCATTGGGGGAGTCTTACCCCTTTGCAGAGGTGCAGTCGGTGCATTCTAACGCCCCAGCCGACAGGGTGGTATTTGGTGTGCAACTTCTTTTCCAAATTTGTCAAATGCATTAGTACAATATAATTATTGTTTTTATAATGGTGTATTCTTTTTTGACGGCTTTCATAGTTACTTCTCATGGCACATTATTTTGCTAATGTTGGTAAGAAGACACGTTTGATTTGTTCATGTATTATTTTTGTTGTTTGATTTTCCTGATTGTTGTACTTATATTTATTGAGAAATACAACATTTAGTTCCTTTTAGAGGGGATATTTTCTTTATTATTTTATCACTAGCTTTTTTCTTTCTCCCTATTTTTTCCCATTTTAATTCTTTCTTTCTTCTCTGTAAGAGTTTTGTGTTCTCTCTCCCCCCCCTCTCTCTCTCTCTCTCTCTCTCTCTTTCTTTCTTTTTCTCTCTTTCTCTTTCTCTTTCTTTCTCTCTCTCTTTCTTTCTCTCTCCCTGTCTCTCTCTCTCAGCTTCTTTCTCCCTATTTTTTCCACATTTTAATTGTTTCTTTCTTCTCTGTAAGAGTTTTGTGTTCTCTCTCTCTTTCTTTCTCTCTCTTTCTTTTTCTCTCTCTCTTTCTTTCTCTCTCTTTGTTTCTCTCTCCCTGTCTCTCTCTCTCAGCTTCTTTCTCCCTATTTTTTCACATTTTAATTCTTTCTTTCTTCTCTGTAAGAGTGTTGTGTTCTCTCTCTCTCTTTCTTTCTCTCTTTCTCTCTTTCTTTCTCTCTCCCTGTCTCTCTCTCTCTCAGCTTCTTTCTCCCTATTTTTTCCACTTTTTAATTCTTTCTTTCTTCTCTGTAAGAGTTTTGTGTTCTCTCTCCCTCTCTCTCTCTCTCTTTCTTTCTCTTTCTTTCTTTCTCTCTCTTTGTTTCTCTCTCCCTGTCTCTCTCTCTCAGCTTCTTTCTCCCTATTTTTTTCACATTTTCTTTCTTTCTTCTCTGTAAGAGTTTTGTGTTCTCTCTCTCTCTCTTTACATCTCATGGCACATTATTTTGCTAATGTTGGTAAGAAGACACGTTTGATTTGATCTTGTATTATTTTTGTTGTTTGATTTTCCTGATTGTTGTACTTATATTTATTGAGAAATACACATTTAGTTCCTTTTAGAGGGGATATTTTCTTTATTATTTTATCACTAGCTTTTTTCTCCGCTGTATTAGATCTCCTTATTTGAGGAAGAGTTTTCTCTATAACACTAACACAAATTTTAGTCCTGGATAATGTGTGATATTTCTTAATTGTTAATATTGTAAAAGTATAGAAAATGTTAATTATCCCCTTCAAACTTTGCTGTTTGGCAATGGATAACATTATATAACACAAGTTATGTTTCCGGATAGTATGTGCTATTACTTAATTGATTAAGTTGTAAAAATATAGAAAATGGCGATTATTCTCTTCAAAATTTACTTTTATACCCTGGATAACACTATGCAACACAAACTTTGTTCTTGGAGCGTGTGTGCTATTTCTTAATTACTTATGTTTCAGAAGTATATGAAATATCTATTATTCCCTTTAAACTTTGTTTTTGTGCCCTGGATAACACTATGTAAAAAAATTTCGGCCGATGTACCCTCTGGTCTTTTTCAGATGTTTCTTTTATACCCTATTCTGAATATTGGAGTAGATTGTTTTATTCTGTTGCAAGTGTTAACATTTTGTTCATCCGAGTATAGTGATGATTTAAGTTAGGAAATCATTTGAAATAATTTGACTGTTGTGCAAACAAAGCATTGAATAATGTGTGATCTCATTTGAATAATGAGGTCATTGCTTTTGCACACCAATCAATTTGAGAAGTATTACGATTATTCAAAAAATTATATTGTTTATTAGCGTTTCTTGTATAATTCGAAACGTAAACTCCAATGGAATTATTTATTCTTCGATATTTTAATTTTTAAAGTAATTTATATAAAAGAATTAATCTGTAATTTTTAATTACTGGTTACCCTTTTTTGGTCATCTCTATACTTGGTCTACTCCAGCCCAGCATATGTGCTGCCTCTTTGAGACGTCTTTCTCTCCAATGTTCTTTTATATCTATGATCTCAACTTCATCCCACAAGCAGATGGTTTCCCTTTTCCTTCTATATATGATCAGCCATAACCGACTTATCTATCTACCTTCAAGAGAAAGGAATCTTCCGTTGTCCACAACATCGGACAAAAGCCATCAATAATTGACAATGTTTATCAAGAAGAAATGAGCAGATTAAAAGATACCCATCGAAACAATTATCCAGAGAGCATAACATCAGCTCCAAAAATATAAATCGCAAGACAGAGATCAATATCCTAAAACTTGCCTCAGTCAGTGGCTCAACTCTTCGTAAACATCTCCTTCGAATCAAGCCCTTAACAGAACCAAGAATTGTTGGTTAGTTGGTTGGTTGTATTTTATGGCATGTCAACCCTAATTGGGTTATTTCATACCGAAGACATTTTGTTTTATTTATTCTTGATGGGTATTGAAAATTTTATTTAAAACAATTTTTAAACACACTTTTAACTCATTTTTTTTATTTAGCCCAAGATGGGACCCAAACAGGTACTACCACTCCGGGACAGAGTAGACCTGGGAGTAATGATGCTGAAGGGATACTTTAGACTCTATAAAGCTCCAGAATTTAAACTTCACCATTAGTTGCAGTTTAACGTCATACCCAGGACACCCATAAAGGCAATAGTGTCGGGACAATCATACAGATGCTAGGGCGATTGATCAGACCACCCGTCTAGCCAAAGTAAGAGCCTAAGTGGAGTGTTTGCATGCCATAGACTGCTCAGCCACCAGGATTTCGTCCTTAAGCATCATGGCCAACAAGTGGTCTCTTTGGGGAATTATACCCCTGTGAGAGAAAGCGCGTGGTGTAATGGTTAAAGTCATAGGAAATGGACTCCTCGCCCCGAGTTCAAATCCTGGACCTGGTAATTGCATTTCACTTAGCGCTAATACCCTTGGGAAAGGTATGAATTCTACTCACCCTCCAGCTATGGGTAAATAGTAAGGCAGACTGGGCTCTTTAACCTTGGTTAGGCAACCGGTTTGGGAGAAGGAAAACTCTGAATTCAAACCTGTTAAACTCCGCTTAAGAAATTGACCTTGTGTCACATCCTGCTCGTGTGGAGGGGTCGGTAAATATATATACCCCTGTGATAGGTGCAGTCGGCGTATTCTTCTGCCCCAGCCGACATACCGTTCACTTAAAGTAAGACTCGAGGAGCATCGAAAACTTGTAGATTTTATGCTTCGAATTATATAAGAAACCCTAATATATATAACAATATAATCACTAAACTCTGATAAACAAAATCCTAACACTTGTAACGGAACGAGAACAACCTACCCTAATGGAATACAAGGAACACATGAAGAAAGCCAGAGGGTTCATCGGCCAAATTGTTGTGTGTGACAATAGCGACAGTCCGAAAATGAAAATAATACATATTATCAAGCCCCATCTAAAAAAAAAAAAATAGGCAAAAGGTTTGACCATGTTAATTGATATTATTACACGTTAAGTAATCTGTATCGGTGGGTTCCAATATAACTGAATGTATTAACAAAAATCTATTAAAATTAATCAAAATAATACATATTATGAAGCCCCATCTAAAAAAAAAATAGGCAAAAGGTTTGACCATGTTAATTGATATTATTACACGTTAAGTAATCTGTATCGGTGGGTTCCAATATAACTGAATGTATTAACAAAAATCTATTAAAATTAATCAAAATAATACATATTATCAAGCCCCATCTAAAAAAATTAGGCAAAAGGTTTGACCATGTTAATTGATATTATTACACGTTAAGTAATCTGTATCGGTGGGTTCCAATATAACTGAATGTATTAACAAAAATCTATTAAAATTAATCAAAATAATACATATTATGAAGCCCCATCTAAAAAAATTAGGCAAAAGGTTTGACCATGTTAATTGATATTATTCCACGTTATGTAATCTGTATCGGTGGTTTCCAATATAACTGAATGTATTAACAAAAATCTAAATATGTATTTGTGCAAAATAACACAATTAACAAAACTGCTATGAAGCATAGAAAATACGATTATAAATATCCACACATTATAAATTATGCTAATAGCTTTTTTTGATTTAGTGCATCCTGGGAAGCACATATTTACTTTGAATGAGTCCCCGGGAAAATTTATGGGTCTCAATTAAAGCTGTCTAACTCCTACCTTGTAACGTATCCTGTGTAATTCGTTTCTAAGAAACTATTGAAATTTATTTATAGTTAGCTTGAAGGGAAGAAATTTTGATGACATTTAACTGAAAATAGTAAATGTGTGTTAATTGTTTTAAACAAGAAACGAATTAAAGAACATTCGGAGCAACAAATACATTTTTTATCAGTCAACTTATCATTCTTAGTGTTCTTTTTTATTTTTTAACTGCACTTTTCATTTCTATTAACTGATATCGATGATCGAAGTTTTTCTATTCAAAGAAACCCGTGACACGAATTTCTGCTGCACTTATCGTCACGTGATACCATTTGAGTGGGCAGTGGTGGGCGTGGCTTATTTGTAAAGGTGTGTTTCTTTTACTGGCACTGAACTTCATTGAATCTCCGTTGCCTCTACTTCTTCTCTATCCAGAAGCATCATCTACTGCGAGTTCTTGACACAGAGCCAGACGATCAACCAGCGTGTCAACGCACCTGCCCACACTGCCCTGAGTATCCGAGAGTTCCTGGCCCAGAAGGATATCACTGTGCTGTGCTCCCGATTCACCCGACCTGGATCCTTGTGATTTTTTCCTTTTCCCCAAACTCAAGGGAGTCATCAAGCTGATGAGGATGTGCACGAAATCAAAACGACCGTGACGACAGAGCTACGGAGAATCCGGAAAGAATCCTTTTAGGAGTGCATGAAAGCGTGGCAGAGAAGGATGGGAAACTGAATTAGACCCCAGGGGAATTACTTTGAAGGGGATAACTTGTAGTTTGTAGTTTGGATTTTAAATAATTTTTTGGAACTTTTCTGACTTACCTCGTATATAATCTGCTTTCTTTAAAGCGCATACGCATTTTAGTCAATATCTAATGTTACATTTTAAAATTCAGCTGAATAATTTTAAGCGTGATTTATAATATATATATATATATATATATATATATATATATATATATATATATATTGGTTTGGAGGTTGATTTTGAAGGCTATCACAATGCAAGTGTAAAGAATAAGGTAACAATGGTGTTGTGTGTTAACATGTATTTTGTTCTTGAATTTTCGAGATAAAATCTCTTTTTCAGAAGATCACTGGAACTGAAGTCGTCTTGTTGTGGCATTTCTAGTTAAATGAAATGTTTTTCCTTTTTTTTTGAAAATGATGGTATTTTCACGTAAACATGCAACACGAGAATACAGTTATAAAAAATACCATCATTTTAAAAAAATAAGAGATTTTATCTCGAAAATTCAAGAATAAAATACAGGTTAACACACAACACCATTGTTACCTTATTCTTTACACCTGCATTGTGATAGCCTTCAAAATCAACCTCCAAATCAATATATACACAATGCACACGATCCTATCGAATACGATTAATTTTTTAAACAAATCTATTTGACATAGATGGGACCCTGTCAGATTATATCACTCTGAGTCTGAGTGGGGCTGGGAGTAATGTCAAGGAGTGCCTTTTACTCCTCAGAACTAGAACCTCACCATCGGATACACGGGACAACCCCTTTTTATTAGATGGGGAGGGTCTTACATATATGCAGGGGAAATAGTCAGCGTATTTTAAGATCTGTCGACAGGGATAGAAATTGCATGTTCTTAAGAGTAAACGTGTGAAGTTATTTGCATTCATTTTCGACTGGGAAGATTTCACACTGGGAATATTCTCATGGGACCAGTATAATTTTAATAATAATTGTATAAATAGCAATTTTGCATATATATATATATACATATACATACATACATACATACATATATATATATATATATATATATATATATATATATATATATTATATATATAAATGTATATAAACTTAAAAGCAGTTATCTCTCTTCTTTAAAAGACACCGATTTAAGCCAAGAACTTCGTTGTAACATAATTATCCGGTAACCTAAATTGAAGAGAATGAAATCAGCAGTGAAGGAAACCGTTTCACAATCCAAGAGGAAATTACCTGATATAAACGTCCTTGATTGACTGGGGGGAGGGTGTTGTATCCTGTTTGTTACAAACATCAATATATAATATATGCACTCACATTCTTTCACCCTTGAACCCAAACGACCAGGATGTAATACACTCACATGTGCATTAAAAGTCATTTGTAAATGTATGTTAAAAAGGAATTATTTCGGAGTAGACACATGAATACAGATGTAAATATATATACACCGATTGTATATAATATGATAAATTTCCAATTAAGACGTCAATCACCTTTTTGTTTGTATTATATTTTAGTAAAACAAATTTATCCAACATCACTTTTATTTATCCTAGCACGTCAGTTGATAGTTACAATGACAACAGGATTTGTATCTTCCCTAAAAAGTTTTTTTTTACATGCGTCAAAACAAGCTGAAAAAAGGCCTGTTTTGAAGGCCTTTTCAAGTGTTTTGACGCTCGATTTTCAGTATATGAATTTAAGCAAAATCTTTAAAGTTAACCAAACTTGCAAACTATCAGGCATCATTAGACCCGTTAGGGGCTTGCTAAAAATACCAAATTCAATGTTATTTTATCTAGTGGGAATCGAACTCGCTTCTCAATGACACTAGTAATGATGTCACAAATATATCCTCGAAAGGCCTCTACCTGTCGCAATAGTCAAAATAATACTGCTAGCTGTTTCTCAGTTGTCGTACGTAATCGCTTGACTCCCTGTCTCTCCGTCGCCGTATGTTTTTATACACACCCGATCTCGTGAGAATTTGCATACGTGCAATACCATTCTCGCCGGTTCGAGATCGCCCATTATTAAAGGTAGTGCTTACAGCAGCCATGTTTCTTTCCTGCGATGCAAGCCAGACTCGTCCGCGCACGCTTTGTGTTCCGAGGTACGTTACTTTCATTACATCTACATTTTATTAATTTTCGATAGTGTTACACAGTTTTTTTTTTTTTTTAATAACCCGTTTGGAAGTAAAAAAAAAATCAGCGACTAAAACTTAAGTTCAAAATTAATTTGGCGACTCTACTTTCTGGAATTATTTCCGAGTAGACACATGTATACAGATATAAATATGTGAAAATAAAATGGAAATTAATCCGACAGTATGAATAAGATATAATGAAAAAACAAACGATGTTTACAACTGAAATAGGCTCATCAGAAGAGAAAGTGTGCAAACCGTTTCGGGGCCAATTCTCTTGACGGTTTAAAAAGCAACACCCGGCCCATCCTCAACTAATATGAGGACCCTATTGCATTATAATGTATCAACCGCACGTGGGTCGGTCATCAACAAAAATAAGACGGGAAAAAGACCGTTAGTAAAAACAGAACGCTGCTAGTCAAACGTTGGAATTAATCAAAAAAAAAAAAAAAAAAAAAAAAATAAAATTGTGCTGTCTGTATTAAAAATAATATGAATTTTATTTAAAAATAAAATGAATTTTATTTAAAAATAAAATGAACCTCATTTTCAATTTTGAAAATAATCATATATAAATATATACACCGATTGTATATGATATGATAAATTTCTAATTAAGACATCAAACACCTTTTTGTTTGTATTGTAGGCGTTATTTTCGGATTTGCCTGGGGAGTTGTCTGCCCGTTTAGTTTCGCTGGTTCCCGCTAGGGGCCTTTGATATTTAAGAGGCTGATTTGAACGTCTCTTTCTCTTTTCCTGTTGCTCGACCTACGAGACACTATGGGTTAGACTCTGGTCTACCCCCCTCTTGTTGGGGCTTTGGCCCCCCTTACATTACTGTAAGTGATTCATACAGCATGGACTATTCCTAGTCTTATGTCTGTTGCTTTTATGTTTATCCTTTTACTTTGTATTACCTATGTATGTATGTTCATGTACACCTCTATGTATTATGTGCCCTGTTTATTCTGTGCTATATATAAAATGTTTTGTCTATCAACCTTTGTCGGAGTTTTATCTTAAAGTATTATCACTTTGAATCTTACAACTGGTGACCCCGACGTGATGAAAACGTTTTGTGAAGGCTTTGTTTTGCATTTGGAACTTTAATCCTTACAGTATTATATTTTCGTAAAAGAAATTTATCCAACATTACTTTTATTTATCCTAGCACGTCAGTTGATAGTTACAATGACAACAGGATTTGTATCTTCCCTAAAAAGGGTTAATATGGCAGCGACTAAAACTTAAGTTCAAAGTTAATTTGGCGACTCTACTTTCTGGATTTCCTTTTGATATATCGTATATAAATTCGCTACAGGAACCATAAATGATAAAAGCTTCTAAATAGATTTGATATATTAGCAAAATATTTTCAAATTTAACTTAAGAGGTAAAAATATAACATGCACATACTTACTCAAAAGTTGGAAGGACATGTTTGTATTTTGATATTCATATTAGATAAGAAAATGAAGAACAACATTAATACTGCATTTCAAAATGGCTTTAAATGTTACGATATTGCGTTGTTAATAAGTATAATTACAGGCACTTACTACTGAGGCAACAAAAACAATAGTGATACGATATCATCAAATAATCTCTCTGCAGCTGGGCATAATTATCCACATCATCCCATGGATACCAGATTTTGCTGATTTTTTGTCATATGAGAATGCTAATATCTTGCAGGTGCTTCCATTACCATTTTCAACATATAAGAAATAATTAATTTCCATTTGATCAATGCAACAAGAGTGGTGCAATACATCTTTGTAACAAAACTGCTATAATTATTTTTGTTTTGGTCGTAGGTATATGTTGGTGATCTTGCTGCAATCAAAGAGATTCAGGAATATGGTATTTTTGTCACTGTGGTGTTTGGGTACCTGTTTCTGTTGCTTGCTGATTTCTTTTTGGTTTTACCTTGTCAAAATACTGTAACTAGTCGTTCAATACCATTAACACACTTGCTATATTATTACAGGAAAAAAGAATAAATTGTCATGTAGACCCATCCAAACACAAGAGAATCAAAATTAATAAGAAAAATAAAGAATAAAAATGACAACAAGGGGACACAGGTCAAAATGTCGGCGATATCAACACACAAAACAGTCTGACATTATTTCTGTTTTTTTTTTTTAAATACCGTTTACGCATGATCATGCTACCATGTAATTTGATCTGGTCACTAATTTTCCAACCTGTGTCGGATTTTGACGTTGTCTTCACAATGACTTAATGACACAAAGATAAAGAACCATAGACAGAGGACAAAAAGGGTGAAAGAAAGTAAGAGATAATGTTATCAGGTGAATGCATAGGCACATAAAAAGCAAATACATAAAGGTATGAGATATGCATACAAAGTAATTTTAAAACACATCCTGTCCATCAATATTTCTTTAAGAATAAGAAATGGGGTTGCTTGTATTATTAGGTAAAGGATAGATATTTACTTGGCTAAATCCATGTACTTTTCACTAAAGACCGTAGAGTGGCATTTTCCTGAAGCTGAACGGGCCCATCATGACATTCAGAACATGGGAATAGAGAACGTGGTCTTTACTTGAATACCGGTTGTTGATACAGCAAACTCGGACAGGTCGTTAATAGGAGTGAAGAAGGTGAAGGTAGTTGTCTGCAAAAGTTGAAGGAAAAGAGACGAAGGATGGAGACCGTAAACTGTGCATGTATGCGTGTGCATATGCGTACACGTGTGCGTGCGTGCGTGTGCATAGTATAGGAAAAAGGAAAAAAGTGAGTCTGTTAGAAGAAAAATGCTGTAGGAAAAGAACAGGATTAGCTGCAGAGATTGTAGAGGTATTTTATAAAAGGATTATATAAAATAAATACTTCGTTTTCACTAGAAACATTTTAATTTCAAAATGATTCTTGACAACTAGTAAAAACACAAAATATATGAAAACATTGGCTATCTTCTCACAATGAGCATTTTACTGCAGATATGTATAATGGTTTGAATAGAAACAGAAATAAGAACATATATTTTATTTGAAAATTCTAATTCAATATATATATATATATATATATATATATATATATATATATATATATATATATATATATATATATCTGTGTGTAGAAAAATATGGAAATAAATCCAATGGTCTGTAGAATATAGAAAAGACAAAGTATTCCAAAAAGAGACATTTTTTTCTAAAGATGATGAAGTTACCGTTAAAATATTTCGTTTTTTTTTCAACACCTTTTAGGATAAAGAAACTGTTGTCTTAAAAGTGATGGAAATCTTTCCAAAATGAAACGAGAGAAATTAGAGAATAAGATGTTCTTTAGCAGCGTTTTTTTTAATGACGTGATTGGTACTTGAGCGTATGTTTGAAATGTTTTCCTAAGTACGTAAATTATATCTAATATCTTAAATTATATTTAGTATTTTTTCCTCAAGAGATATAGTACGTAAATTAAAAGAAAGGAAAGAAGTAGAGAGGAAAGGAAAGAGAAAGACTAATAAATCCATACGTAATTAAGTTAGGTTTAAAACATAATTGTTGCACGTATGTTTATCATTAAAATCTACGTTTTTATAATACAACCTGCTTTTAAGTATATAGCGTTAGAAAATGTAAGATGATAGAATTTTAATAAGTTTTATTGACAAAAATAAAAGGAGTGTGGGATTTTACAGAGAGAAATAACTAATTAAGACCTGACATGTTATAGCTATTTAGAGCAAGTTAAGTGATAGGTTGAAAAATTCCGGTCTTGAATTAAGGGAGGACATAAGCGCAATGACACCGGCTTCAAATATTTGTCTCAATCGTTTGTTGTGTATATGGTTAATTAAAATTGAAAATATGATTAATTTCAGATATATATTGGACAATGGTGTTGTTAAAATACCAATCAGGTTAGCTTTTTTTTAATTAAAAAAAAGAACGTTGCTAACGAAAAATGAATGTTTCTCTAATATTTTCTCATTTCTCATTTCATTTTGAAAGAGTTACATGACTATTTAAACAACAAGTTTTTCATCCCAATGTCCTAATGAAGGTTTAGAAAAACCGAAACGTTTTATCATCGACTGCACATCTATAATAAATTTATGTTTCTGAAATACTTAAAAAAAAAAGAAGAAATAATAATAATAATAATAATAATAATAATAATAATAATAATATATATATATATAATATATATATATATATATATATATATATATATATATATATATATATATATATATATATATATATATATATATATATATATATATATATATATATATATATGAGCGAAAAGAGGTATGATATATTTTAGCAATATATATATATATATATATATATATATATATATGAGAGTACGTAAATAAACACTGTGTTTATTTGATATGGCTTTTAGCCGACAATTTTTGGAGGATATGCGCTTAATTGAAGTCATACCTACTTTTTGAAAATTAATTAGTTAATAATAATATGCCCGGCCTAAATTCATTAATTATTAACTAATTAATTTTCAAAAATTAGTTATGACTTCAATTAAGAACATATCCTCCAAATATATATATATATATATATATATATATATATATATATATATATATATATATTATCCGTTTTGGCGGGTGCTACATAAGAAGATTTGTAAATTATTATTTCAACTTCTTTATACAGCTTCAAATTAACAAATTAAAAATAGAATATTAATAATGATACAACAAGAATTAAAACTAAATATATATCATAATTAAATTATTATCTTGATTTTAAAAACATTTGTTGTATTATTATTAATCTTTAGCTTAAATCCTGTCCATTTTGAAGCTGTATACGAGGCTTTTTGCAATGTTTTTGCAACCTGGTCTCATTACTGTATAATGGGGTATTCAGTAGTTATGGTAACACGAGGCATGTCGTTTCAAATGTCTTGCAATACTATAACAACAGAATTTCTCATTACTTTATTATGAGACCAAGTTGCGTAACTGATAAATAAATATATTTAAAAATTCATATTTCATATATGTATAAGTATAAATATATACGTGCATATTGTGTTTGCTTAGTACGATTATTTATGAATGAGCATATATATATATATATATATATATATATATGTGTGTGTGTGTGTGTGTGTGTGTGTGTCAATTGAAAAATGTAAGTGAATTCGACAATATGTTGAGAAAATAAATAAATAAAGGAAAGAAAATGTTGAATGGATAAAAATTGCCATCAGGACAAGATAATTGAATTTGAAATTAAAACGGTAAGATAATGACGGCCTTTCTTCTGTATACTTAAAAAAAATTCATATTTTTCTATTATTGATATTTCATTTTATTCTATATCTAAAATAATAATAAATAGAATACAATTGTGTACAAGGACAATCTCTCGGTTGAAACGCGTGTCAGTACTCCAATAAACAATTTTTATCCCATTCAACATTTTCTTTCCTTTATTTATTTAATTTTTCAACATATATATATATATATATATATATATATATATATATATATATATATATATATATATATATATATATATATATATATATATATATATCGGGTGTTGAGACTTTGTGTAACTATTATATATAGTCGATGTATCACAAAAAATTGCTCAATTATTTTTCGTTCAAATGTCTACAGATCTGAATACCTTCAAAAGATGAAAAAAGATTAATATATATATATATATATATATATATATATCTATATATATATATATATATATATATATATATATATATATATATATATATATATACAACCAATAATAATGATATTATGGATATTATAAACTCATAACTATAAGTTTCATGCTTACGCAATCTTCAGGTGAGTCAAATGGTTGAGATTTTAAAAAACAGTTTTTAAAATCTCAACCATTTGACTCATCCGAAGATTGCGTAAGCATGAAACTTATAGTTATGAGTTTATAATATCCATAATATAATATATTATTGATTGTAAATCTGCTCTGCTTTATTAGCATTGAGCACCTTTATATGCCAATACTTTCCTCATTCATTCTCTATTCATTCTACATTATATATATATATATATATATATATATATATATATATATATATATATATATATATATATTTAAAAGTATTTATGAATTATTTATTATATATGAATCTTTTTTATCTTTTGAAGGTATTCAGATCTGTAAACATTTGTTACATATATATACTGAGAGAGAGAGAGAGAGAGAGAGAGAGAGAGAGAGAGAGAGAGAGAGAGAGAGAGAGAGAGAGAGAGAAAAAGAACACATATATGAAAGAGAGTGGATATATATATAAATATATGAGAAATGTCTATTTATTTTTGAGGGAAAAAGAGCGCAAGCGAACGAGAATGGCAGTAATTAGGGGAGGGGGAAGTGCGAAAGAAAGATGTGTGAATAGATTTGGGTGAATGAAAAAGAAAGAAACGAGTCGTCGCAAAAGTGGGTATGTGTGAAGAAGAAAGAATTAAAGAGAAGAATGAGTTTGAAGTGAAAGAGAAAAAGATTAAACAGAGAGAACAAGTGTATAACATAAAAATGGAGGGAAAAGAAAATAAGAGAGTGAGTGAGAGAGAGAAAGAAAGAGAGAGAGAGAGAGAGAGAGAGAGAGAGAGAGAGAGAGAGAGAGAGAGAGAGAGAGAGAGAGAGAGAGAGAGAGAGAGAGAGAGAGAGACAGAGTCAGAGTGATGATTAACAGAGTTTTGATGGGAGCAGTGTACATATTTGTCCAGAATGATTTAACCAATTATTATAAACGAACAAATGGCCTGTCACAATGACGTTTGGAAGAAAATTTTCAAAATACACAATTTTAACTTTAGAATACGAATAGAAATGGGGAGGGGGTAATAATATTTTGACCCCCCCCAAGACTAATGAAAATGAAGACTAAGCATTCAAGATACTTAAAATGACTAGATACTTTCAGCACAGTTCGTAGAATCCCTGGACATTCTCATTTTCGCCCTGTAAATCGCTGATTTCATCTAGTTGCAGACTGCATTCATTCAGTATTTTGTATTCCCGATGTCAATGTGGGTTATAATATTACCACAGTTGAAATGGGTTTGGTTCCAAAACCACGTTTAAATTCATGGCTAATCATAAGATTACTTATTTTAAGGTAATTAAAAAACACCTAAACAGAGACCGTGGTTACTGTAGTCTGAATGTTGTGTTTATACAAAATAAAGATAAGGACAACAATCAAAAATATCAAAATTATCCCCTTTTTTTCTTGGTTCTTTCCGGCCTAAAGCACACCACTTGGGAGTAATGGCAATGAATGATTACTCCACTCTCCCTAGAGCTCAAGAATAGGAATTACACCACTAGATGCAATTTAATGTCATACCCAGGACACTAAGATGCTCAGCCACTGTCCTTACTTTCTTACTTCTATTATTCTTGTCATCTTCTAGCGTCTCTTCTAACGTCTCTTCTAGCGTCTGGACTTCGTCTTGGGGACTTCGTGTCTGGTCTTCCATTGGGGATTTCTCTTTATCAGAAGCCCTGTGTCATAGGTAATTTTTAGATAATAACACAAGACTTCGATTTAACTTAGATCATATTTTATTCTGAAATCCCCACCTGACTACCTGCGCAGATTGAGTCGACATCGTGCAAACACGACTTACCACCGTCGTGGTTTTTGGCCAATCTGACTAAACAAATCTCTTTCTAATCTAAACCGGAAGAGGGTCTTCTCCACCGATTCTCACGGTATCCACCGGAAGGATCAGGACTGAGGCCAAGCCTTGTCATTCAATCCTTCAAGGCCGCCGGCTGAACTTATAACAGCCATTTTGGTTTCTACACTACTGTACGTAAATATTAGGAATCTAATAATTATGTAACAGTTGTTCCGCATGTTGAAATCGGTTCCCAGATACATTTAAGGAATTTATTTGAAACTTTTTTGGGGGTTTCGTCATTAAAAAGACCTTTTACTCATTCGAATAGTTTCTAAGGACGAATATCTAAATTTCAAGCAAACTTTGATATTTACAGTAAATATGATCGTCAAGAAATACTCAATGGAATCTCCTTATTGTTGTGAAAAAAAAAAAAAGGATTTGTTCACGTGTATGCAGCAAAGTCCCGTCTAATTGATTGTCAAATTACATCAACATCGCGCAATCAGTTTTTAATATATTGAAACTGAATTTGTATACGTGAAAAAAATTGTTAAGATGAGTGTAAAAGAAAGAGAGAGAGAAGAGAGAGAGAGAGAGAGAGAGAGAGAGAGAGAGAGAGAGAGAGGAGGGAGAGGGAGAGGGAGTGAGATACTATTAAAGAGAAAAAGGTAAAAGAGAAATAAAAAGTAAGAACGGAGGAATGTGTGAGACACGACGAACTAAAACAAGTGTATCATGTTAGCTTATATATATATTTATTCATCTACTTTGATATGATGCCGACAGACAACAGGTTAAAGAGACTTGCCTCTTATCTTGTCGAAAACAGTTTAATGAAGCCAAGATAACATTCCCTGCACTGAGTGGCACAATTTGTTGATTAAAAAAGGCAATCGCTTTCAGCCTTTCCAATCTCAATGTGATTTACAATTTCCTGATGAATCGAGTAACACACGAATAACACCAAACAGTCGTTGTTGCTCCTGCTGCTGATGATGATGGTTGACATGATCCAATGAAGTTCTATATATATATATATATATATATATATATATATATATATATATATATTCTAAGTTCAATATAAATAGTTTTATACTTTCCACTGTTTTTTTTTTATCTATCTTCAAAAATGTTGAATTGGGATGCGATGTTCCCTTTCGATTGGACGGTTACCAACTTTATAAGCCATCAAAAACCCAGGTCTTGTCTCACCTGTGGGCACCTGCATTTTACACCTGTCATTTACGTCTGTCAGGAATTCACATTATCCAGGTATACCTTTGCTACTGTTACTCGAGAAAGTACACAGAGAAGCTGCTACTTCGAAGAAAGCACCATGTTTTTTAACCTAATGATCATTCTGCAATGAAACGGTGTTAAATCCTTTTCGCATTTTTATGGCTGTCACAGCTACACAATCGCTGCCACACTACCGGTTTGTTGTTAGATCCCCCATAAATCATTCCGATGATTTTATTTATGCAAAAGTCGGGGTAGCAAAACCATGATTTCATGATTTCGCTGCCTCGACTCTGTTTTTTTTTAGTTTAGTTTAGTACTGCTGTTTTTTTTGCACTTCAGTTATATATATATAAATATATAAATGTTTGGTACATGAAAACTTATAGACTACTAAAAGTAGAGGAATCATATGTAAAATGGGGAGGTGATATTTTATTATGAAATAAAATATAAAATAAAGGGGATACGAATGCCTTTTCGACCGGTACTTTTTCAAGTATTTACACCGGTTGAGAATTAAAAGTCAGAATGTAAAGACACTCCATCTATTTACTGGGAGGTATACATAACCTGGTTTACCTAGGGCACACACACATACCCTCTTTCCCCATTTTTTTGTCCCCCCCCACTCTCTGGTTTACCCCCATTTGTTCTTATCAATTTCTTTACATTCTGACTATTAACTGTCAACCGGTGTAAATACTTGAAAAAGTACCGGTCGAAAGGGCCTTCGTATCCCCTTTATTTTATAATTTATTTCATGATAAAATATCACCTCCCCATTTTACATATGATTCCTCTACTTTTAGTAGTTTATAAGTTTTCATGTACCAAACATCTATATATATATATATATATTATATATATATATATATGTGTGTGTGTGTGTGTGTGTGTGTGTATGTGTGTGTGTGTGTGTGATAAAAAATGTATTTATTTTGCACAACCAATAATTATTTTTCAGCACGTTTTGTTTTGTTAATGTACTTCATTCAATGATGAATATTAAAAAGACACATCGAGCATTATGCAGTGAATATGTTAGATAAAAATCCAGGTAATAATCACGTATCGGACTGCCAATTTAGACAGGAATACATACTCACACATACACATGAATGTGTTCGCACACACCAAGACATGTGTGGGCATGCACTTAAAGTACATGTCTTTATTTACATGCTCACAATTACGAATACTGTTATGAATAAATTCTCATATAATTCGGATACTACTCTTCAAAGTCGACCCAAGATCAGATTGTAGTATCCTTGTCTAACATACCCACACACATGTTTACACGTTGTATTTTTATAAATGTGGCTCTATATTTTGCTCTCACACACATATGAATATTCACTATAACAAGTACTTGAATATAAATGTGCATAAAACAAATTGTCAAGTCATTAAAAATTCGATCTTTTCAACTAACTTCAGGAAATTTACACAAAATAACAATTTTCTCTTGCTAATAAGCATGTAAAACAATTTCAAAATCTATTGAACTTTTTTTTTTGCTATATTTAAAATTTGCGAAAGAAACAAACATTCAAAACTATATATCGGTGTTTTCACATCTTTGAGATATGAATTTGATTTGATTTGAATTTGTTCTTGTTTTACGGCATACATCAACCTCAATTACTTTAATACCGACTACGTTTTGAAATGAATTGGTAATTATGAATTTGAAATCAAAGAATCTTCTGAAACATACATTTATATTCCAATTTCGTTTTTGATTCTTTTTGTTCTTCGTGAATTCCAATATTTATTAATTTATCTAAGGCTGTCAAGAATGATCTCTATTAATATTATCTGTTGTATTGTCCTCGCCCGGAAGACGAAGCTTCCGGCAAAAAGACAAAGAGAAATATCAAAATATATATTCAAAAAAAAGGGGAAAACGGAAGCGAGGCTTTCCGGTCAAAGAAGAAGCAGGGAGAAGATAAAGAAATATATAACAAAGGTCCGTTATCAGATCAAAAGATAAAGATGCGTAGAGGTATCTATCAATATAAAGGCCTGAGGTTCGAGCCGAAGTCAGACAGAGACCCCAGCCAGCAGCCAGAGGACACTTCGCGTCTCCCGTCTGCAAACACCCCTCGGGCACTCATTGTGAACACTGCGCCCTTCACCAGCCACCGGCATTTTCATTATGAAGCTCTACGCCTTTACCACCCACACACCGAAGAAAATAAAGAAGGGTCCTATCTTTGTATATACGTATATGTTGTTTATTGAAGTCCAGTAGTAGTCGGCTATACAACATATCTACCTGAGTAATTGAGTGTTTACGATTTTGTATTTTTGTACAGGATAATTTCTTTTACTGTTTAGTCGGTTTGATTATTGAAGCAATTCATTTGAAAAAGTGTTAAATTCTTCTTGAAAGAAGATACTTCAGTGAGTTTTAACAAGATTAGACCATCTTCCTTAATTATCTTTCAAAACAAAGTAGTATTTTCTCATTATCTTTATCCTCATAAAATTAGCATTATACAAAGAGGATAATATTTTCTGGCGTAACAAAACAAAACAAATAAGGTAAGAAACATTACGTCTTTGCTACATTTAAGAACAGGATTTATTCTAAGTGTACACAAAAGACAAAAATAATATATCAGACGTTCCAGACATCTGAAAGCTTCAATGTTTTTACTAATCGTGTAAATAATAATAATAATAATAATAATAATAATAATAATAATAATAATAACAGTCCCAAAAGGATTAGAAAAGGGTTTGGAAAGTTTGGATATCAGAGGAAGGATTGAAACCATTCAGAAACTGCACTGCTGCAATCTGCCAGAATACTCAGAAGAGTCCTGGAGACCTGAGGAGACTTGCTGTCACTCAGACTCCAGTGAAAGACCATCAGCTACACTATGTGAAAACTCAAATAAATAATAATAATAATAATAATAATAATAATAATGAACTGTTATACTCTGCGAATGTAGCAAACTAGCACAACGAGAATACAAAACTAGACACGACTGGGTTGGAAAGGTGATCCACTTGGAATTGTGCAAAAAAATGAATTTTTACCATACAACAAAGTGGTATGTGCATAAACCAGAATCTGTTCTGAGAACGAAACACATAAAATTCTCTGGGACTTTGAAATAAAAACGGATCACTTTATCCCAGCAAGAAGACCAGACCTAGTGTTGATAAACAAAAAAGAAAGAACTTGTCAACTGGTGAATTTTGCTGTTCCAGCAGATCACAGGCTGAAGCTAAAAGAAAATGAAAAAATGGACAAATATCTGGACCTTGCCAGAGAACTGAAAAAGTTATGGAATATGAAAGTGAAAGTGATACCAATTGTAGTTGGTGCACTTGGAACGGTCCCAAAAGGATTGGAAAAAGGTTTGGAAAGTTTGGAAATCAGAGGAAGGATTGAAACCATTCAGAACACTGCACTGCTGCAATCTGCCATAATACTCAGAAGAGTCCTGGAGACCTGAGGAGACTTGCTGTCACTCAGACTCCAGTGAAAGACCATCAGCTAATGCTGATGTGAAAACTCAAAAGGAATAAATCTTATTATAATGGAGATTGTGTGTTTTTCTGTCTGTAACCGAAACTAAATCACTACTCAAGTCACAATTCCCTTAGTTATTGACGTCACATTCACCATGAATTTATCCTTGTTTTAACCTCAATTATTAATAAAATTGTTTTACATTACTTACACTGTTGACCATATCTACATACTAATAACATGCAATTGTATTTATATATACAACAAAATAGAGGTTTACAGTGTGAACGGAAAGACTAATTTGCATATTGATATTAAAAATGTAATTTTAATAAATATATGCTTAGTATTATTAGTTTCTAACTGTTTGGTTTTATTTTGATGAATATAAGCAAAAATCTCTTCAATGAATCTTAAATGAAATCCATTAACAAGAAAAGATAACTGTCATTTTATTCTTTATTTCCTCTTTTAAATAAATACTTAAATTAGAAAAAATAACAATGAAAGACGACAGTGATGGAAGAGTAAATTTCAGTTGTTTTATTTTTCGATTATATCCCCCTCTGTTTCAAATCTTTTTATCTGCATTCTTATTTAGTTTTATTAGTGTTTCTAATTTAATACGATATTTCATTACATTAAAACTTAAATACTTGCACCCGGAGGGTGCATATATTTGCTAGTAATAATAATAATAATAATCACCTAATTCCGTACGGAAGACCAGACAACAATTAACAAGAAGTGAACATCTAGCTATTCACAGAGTAAAAATGAAAGAAAAAGACTGAAAAGGTGAGAAGACGTACCTCCGAAGAACAAGAACATTTCTAGAAACCAAGCTGTGCAGCAGAAATCTCGTCAAGGGAATAAATACCTGGACTATGTAAGATATTATGGGCCATTCTTAAAATGAACAAGAGTGCAAATCTGACAGAGGAACCAAAGGACAAGAAAACACACAACAATAAACAAGGCATTGCACCCGAGAGATGACATCGACAGAAGATATGTTCTATGAAAAGGAAGATGAGCTCTCGCCAACATTGAAGATTGTGGAGATGACAATTTGAGCACCGGATGAATACACAAAAAAGAGCAGAGAAAGACTAATTGCAGCTGCAAGAAAAGACAATTGCAACATATGGACAAACAGAAATACAACACAAACTAGAAAGCAGAAATGGGAATTAAAACAATAATATGGATACTTCGAGCGATAATGAAGAGATCGCACGTGAGAAGACCTGGACATTGCTGAGAAAGGGAAACCCCAACAGAGAGTCGCTAATAATTGCAGCACAAGACAATGCCGGGTTGTTCAGACCGTATACGTGATGGAAAAGCATAAAAACAAGGTAAATCACAGCCGTTTATAATTCGTAGATTAGTGAAAGACAAAGTATAAATAACGTATTTTAATTTTGAAAAGAATTAAAATTAAATCAAAATAATGACTAATAAATTCTAACGGAATTATTTTATTATTTTCTGTTAAATTTTTAAAGTTACCTCCCTTTCTGTGTCAAGTTTAAAAGCGGCCCAGAATGAATTAAAATGTAATTCGGCCTGTTATTTTTTGCCTCTTAATGTATCATGTGGGGCCGTATAATATTAGTAGGCCGTGGTTCAACCTATATCAAAGCGATAATAGATTAGACGCAACATTATAGCAAGTGTAGGATGTGTGGAGACAAATACAAAATGGTTAATCATATACTAAGCAAATGCAGTAAATGTATTCAAATCACTGGGAATTGTGCAAGAAACTAGACTTTCACCATGCTACTAAATGGTATATGCACAAACTATAGAATGAGACGCATAAAATCCTCTGGGACTTTTGAGATACAGGTGGATCACTTAATCCTGGCTAAGAGACCAGCTGGAGTGTTAATTAACAAGAAGAAGAGAACTAGCCCTTTCATGGATTTTGCTGACCTGGCAGACCACATCGTGAAAATGAAAGAAAACGAAAGTATAAATGAATACTTGCACCTGGCCAGAGAACTGAAAACAACTGTTGAACATAAAGGTAGATGTCGTTCCAATTGTAGTTGATGCCTTTTGAATGGTCCCCAAAGTTTTGGAAAAGAGTCTAAGTGAATTGGAAATCAGAGGAAGAATCAACATCATCCAAGCAACTGGATGATTTTAAGCTAGAATACTCAGAAGAGTCCCGTAGACCTGATAATAATAATAATAATAATAATAATAATAATAATAATAATAATAATGGAGATTCGCTTCCGGTTTTTGTCTGTAACAAAAACTGCGTCACTGCTTACGTCACATTACCCAACACATAATCCAACGTCATAACATAGAATAAATATACTCAAAATGTGAGCATGCAACGTTAGACAATCCTCATTGTTTCAATAAATAGATGCCTGGCGTTATATATTTATATATAGATTGTTTTATTCTAATATAATATTTAAAGTTATCGGAACTGTTTCCATTTCAAATGGTTTTCATTCTTTTTTTTTTTTTTTTTTTTACTCCTTTAATAAATTTGACGATTTTACATACTTATGGTAGACACTCTATGAAATTGAATTTTCAGCTCCTATCCCCTCAGGCAATATCTTTCAAAAAATTATTTTTACATCGCCCGGAGGGTGTCTTTTTATTTTGCTAGTAAAAATAATGTCCTGATATCTAAACTAAGATTTACTTGTTTTAATTCGGAGTTTTTCTGCTGCACCTTTGTGTACTTTTGCATTTTATCTGGGACGATTTGGACTATCTTATTTTTAACCTGAGGGTATTGCAAGATGAAAACGGGCGTATTAATATATAGATATATTGTTTATCTTCTTAAGTCTTTCCTTTTCTTGTTTTGCATGAACAGAAAATATGCACACACAATATTGCGATATTTCATTTTATTTACTAGCAACAGAAAACACCCTCCGGCCGTCGTAAAAATTAATTTTTCAAAGACATTGAGAGGGTGGGAGTTAAGAATTCCATGTCAGAGGGTTTGTATCATAAGTAAGATAAATACTCATATTTATTAAAGGAGTAAAAAAACAAAAACAATTTGAAATGAAAACTGAGCCCCGTCCCTCTCAAATAAAATGTCGCATGCATGTAATAATCAAACAATTATTTTGAATATTTTCCACATGAATTTTCCACAAAATCGTAGGTATTTATTTATTTGTAAACTTTTTAGCTAACTTCATGTTATTGTTAAAAAACAAGAACGAGAGTAAAAACCAATTTTTAAAATTGTTTACTCAAATTTTGGTTGTATATAGCCAAAGAATATTGTGACGTAATCTATGACGTAGAGCTATGACGTAGTTTTTGTTACAGACAGAAATACAGACAATCTTCATTATTAATAGATGTGCTAATTATGTTTTTTTATATGCTTTTGAAGAATAATTAAAGTTCCAATTACCGTCGAACTGGGAAGACAAGGCAACTAACGGTTGTAACTTAAATACAAACCCGAATGTCCAAAGTCTACTGCAGAATGACAGGATATATATAAGACTCCACAATGCCATTCAAATCAAGCAGTCAAGCAGCCAATCAGAACTCAAGGAATGGAATGACCCAAATCACCCAAATTCATGAATGGGTCATTCTTGATTTCTATATATACCAACTGTCTTGGACACTGCTTTAAGTTTTACTTAGTTAGCTGCTGTTATTCAAACCAACAGTAGACTTACTGACTTCAATAGCTTTCATCAAAGCTGAAGTCAGGACATACACAATTCAGCGTCCAAGATGAACCCCTACAATGTACACCCGTCTTCTTCTTCACGCCCAATAAGTTTCGTGAAGGTAATTGTAGAAAATTACGCTTGATTATTTGAATGATTGCAATATACCAACTGTCAAGATTCTTTTCCAAAGAATTTTAGCGCCATAGGCGATTTTGGCGCCCTATATTTTCTAGCGCTTAACGCCAACTCTGGCATTAGGATGTATATGATAATTAATATTTAAGTAGAAGCACAAGTTACTGATACTGAAAGACCATTCCTTGGATTATCAGTGATGTTGAATTGTCATTTCACATAAGTAAATTCATGTTGTGAATTATCTACCTACCAATCATATCGATTTGTGAGAATATAAAAGCAAATTTTGACAACTTGATATAAAAGTTTTAAATATTTGTTGATCAATCCAATTAATCAAATGTGACAGGTTTGCAATATTTTGCAAAAGTATCTTTGTTGCATACTGGGGTTTTCACGGCAACCAAATAGGTATATGTTATATACCCTTTCTTACTTCTTTACTTTTACTTCTAGTCGTCTTTTCTTCTGGCCGGTTTTGGTTCTATCTTCTAACATCTTGGTCTGGTATATCTTCTAAGGTCTGGTCTTCTATTGAGGACTTCGGGTCTGGTTTCTGTTGGGGATTGCTCTTTATCAGAAGCCCTGTGTCATTGTTAGTTTTTAGGTAATAAACACAAGACTTCGATTTACGTTGATGTTACTTTATTTCCAAATCCCCAACCCAGACATAACATAGCGCGCGTATGCAGAGTTACAGTTTTAGACAGAGCGTCATGGCCGACTGCCCTGTCCGACGTCCAACTGCAAACTGGGGACTCTGAAAAAGGTCCCACGTGACTTCACATATTTGGCGGGCTTCTGTAATTTTCCATAGAAGGACCCAGCCATGGTATGAAAGGGGTCATCCCCTCAGAATTTCAGGGGATTGACAATAATTTTCTGCAACCGCATAGATTATGTAACATCTTTATGCCATTTATCTAAAATATCTAAAATGTGATTTTATTCTGTTTAAAAACATCCTCTAATTGTTGGGAATTGATAACGAGAAAAAAAAAAGACGAAAGAAAGAAAGAAGAAAAAGAATGGATGCAAGAAAAAGAAAAAGGAAAAGAAATAGAATAAGTTAGAACAGAAGAACTGAAAAGGAAAGGAAGAACTCGAAGTAACTCATAGAAGGGAGAAGGCTTATAGTGGAGAAAATGATAATCGAAGAGAGAGAGAGAGAGAGAGAGAGAGAGAGAGAGAGAGAGAGAGAGAGAGAGAGAGAGAGAGAGAGAGAAAGCAATAACATAAGGATAGAAAAGTGTACCAAATAAGAATGGAAAAGAAGAGGACTATATAATTAGAGAGAGAGAGAGAGAGAGAGAGAGAGAGAGAGAGGAGAGAGAGAGAGAGAGAGAGAGAGAGAGAGAGAGAGAGAGAGAGAACAATAACATAAGGATAGAAAAGTGTACCAAATAAAAGAATGGAAAAGAAAGGACTATATAATTAGAGAGAGAGAGAGAGAGAGAGAGAGAGAGAGAGAGAGAGAGAGAGAGAGAGAGAGAGACAATAACATAAGGATAGAAAAGTGTACCAAATAAAAGAATGGAAAAGAAGATGACTATATAATTAGAGAGAGAGAGAGAGAGAGAGAGAGAGAGAGAGAGAGAGAGAGAGAGAGAGAGAGAGAGAGAGAGAGAGAGAGAGAGAGAGAGAGAGAGAGAGAGAGAGAGAGAGAGAGCAATAACATAAGGATAGAAAAGTGTACCAAATAAAAGAAAATGGAAAAGAAGATGACTATATAATTAGAGAGAGAGAGAGAGAGAGAGAGAGAGAGAGAGAGAGAGAGAGAGAGAGAGAGAGAGAGAGAGAGACAATAACATAAGGATAGAAAAGTGTACCAAATAAAAGAATGGAAAAGAAGAGGACTATAATATATATATATATATATATATATATATATATATATATATATAGAGAGAGAGAGAGAGAGAGAGATAGAGAGAGAGAGAGAGAGAGGAGAGGGAGAGATTATGTGTTTATGTGTGAGACTTTAACTGCCGAACACACGTAAATAATCCGTCATTTATGACAGTTTCTTATGTTAGTTATGAAAATAAAGAGATACAATTTGAATATGATTAACTAACGCATCGTTTAAACTATGAAGCAATGATGAACAAACAATCGTGATTTTCTTTATTGATAGTTTTTGTTGTTGTTGTTGGTGAAATACAGACGACACCTCAAGTATCATTAAATGAATGGCAAAAAAACAGCACAAGTGATAAATAACATTTCTTTTATGACCAGCAGACATTTTGTTATTCGGTAGTAAGATTATGAGAGACGATCCAAAACAACTTGATAAGAACTTGTTAGTAAAAAGACAATATGAAATAATGGGTGAAAATAAGAAAGATAAAAACAAATAACAAAATGAGAAAAAGAATAAAGCACAAGATAGAAAAAAAAAAAACTAAAGAAAGAAAAAAAAAAAATAAAAATAATAGATAAAAGAAAGGGAAGAGAAAAAGTATTAACGATAAAAAAAGAACACTAAAGAAAGACAGATGTGAAGAAACAATAAAATGAAGAGTAAAATTGACACACACACCACACACACACACACACACACACACACACACACATATATATATATATATTATATAATATATATATATATATATATATATAAGAGAGTTTCATAATTTGCTTGAAGCATTGTGTATGTATTGGTTAAGAGGTTGATTTAGAAGGCTATCACAATGCAGTTTGGAATAAATAAAAAAAATAATAATACAGTAACAATGGTGTTGTGTGTTGATCTGTATTTTTTATTATTTTATTATTTCATATAAAAAATACAGGTCAACACACAACACCATTGTTACCGTATTATTATTATTTTTATTTATTCCAAACTGCATTGTGATAGCCTTCTAAATCAACCTCTTAACCAATATATATATATATATAATATATATCTTATTATAATGGAGATTGTGTGTTTTTCTGTCTGTAACCGAAACTATATTACTACTCAAGTCACTAATTCCCTTAGTTATTTATATCACATTCTCAATGATTTTATTTTAATTTAAACCTCAATTATTAATAAAATTGCTTTACATTATTAATACTGTTAACCATATCTACGTACTAACAACATGCAATTATATTTATATATACAACAAAATGGCGGTTTACAGTGTGAATGGGAAGGCTAATTTGCATATTGATATTAAAAAATGAGATTTTAATAAATATGTGCTTAGTATTATTGATTTCTAATTGTTTGGTTTTATTTTAATGAATATAAGCAAAATTCTCTTCAATGAATCTTAAATGAAATCCGTTAACAAGAAAAAAATAACTGTCGTTTTATTCTTTACTTCCTCTTTTAACTAAATACTTAAATTAGAAAAAATAACAATGAAAGACGAGAGTGATGGAAGAGTAAATTTCAGTTGTTCTATTTTTCGATTATACCCCCTCTGTTTCAAATCTTTTTATCTGCATTGTTATTTACTTTCATTAGCCTTTCTAATTTAATATGATATTTTATTACATTAAAACTTAAATACTTGCACACGGAGGGTGCATATATTTGCTAGTATATATAATGTCTGGAAACAGTCTATCTGTTCTAAATACGCCAAAGACCAGTTGCACGGCTCTGATGTAACTTTGCAACCAAATCAAACGGACACTACTGTTCACAGGCACTTTTTTTCACTGTGGACAGACACTCTCGCGGGGTTTCTCAGTCGACAGTGACACTACTGGGTGAGATTTTGTGCTGTGTTAACATTCCATACCCAATGACTAACGAAGTATTTCAGTAATAAATATGCATTAAGTTCTCAGTGGAAATTATTAGAATTAGGTTTTTATTTGTGATGATTGGACTATTCAAAGTCTAAATACAACTCTATGTGCGGACATTGGATGCTGAATTGAGGACCTATGATGAGA
>CM042166.1:40856905-40859405 GCA_023376005.1 Doryteuthis pealeii | reverse complement strand
AGCCGGAATTGAAATCTGATCGGTTGGGTGTTAGTCCGACACCTTAACAATTTGTATGTAAAGGCCGTCATAGAGTGCTCCATCCCTTATATACAGTGATTTCCGTCTGAAGAGGTCAGCCTCTTAAGGATTTTTAAAAAATTTTTAAAAATTTTTTAAAAGCATTTTGACCTTTGGTTGAAATAATTTTATTAAGGAATGACGGTTTGTTAAGTTTTTTCTTTCTTTGAAAGTTAAATATTGCTCTGTATTTAATCTAATCTACTGATTACACTGGTTTACAAAAAATATTTTTTGTCTGAGGCAAGAATGTGAATAGGTGCTTTTTACTAATTTGGGTGTGCTGAATTCAAATTTATAAACAGTTTTGCTCTATCACCTCTAGTTTCCTGTCTTTTAAATAGTCTCATTTTAATATATACAGAGTATATACGTGCTTATTTCAACAGTTGCAGCAGCTTATTACAGATAAAACAGGATAGATAAAGAACATTGACTGAATAAATATACTTGGATGACACAATGTACACAATTCATAGACAGTTAGAAGTGTGTTTTCTTAGATGATCTGTTGTATTTTGCCTCCGGGATGTCACACAAGAGCACCCAGCAGAAGTCTCCCATCATGCTGAGGTTCCACTTGCCTTGGTAGTTGCTCTCCATCTTCGTAATGTCTTGGTGGAATCTTTATCCGTGCTCATCACTCACTGCTCCAAGAAGATAACTTGTCATTTAGTGGATTTTGCCGTTCCGGCGAAAAATAAGAGCGAAAATTAAAGAAAACGAAAAGATAGACAAATACCTGGGCCTTATCAGAGAACTAAAAAAACAACAAAAAACTGTGGAATATGCGGGTGGAGGGGATACCGATAATTGTTGTCTATGTATTAAGCAAATGTAGTAAACTAGCACAATGAGAATACAAGGTTAGGTACGACTGGGTTGGAAAGGTGATCCACTGGAAATTGTGCAAGAAATTAAATTTTGACCATACAACAAAAATAGTATATGCATAAACCAGAATCTGTTCTTGAGAATGAAACGCATACAACTCTCTGGGACTTTTAGATAAATACGAATCACCCCCATCTCAGTCAGATGACCAGACCTAGTATCGATTAACAAGAAAAAGAGAATTTGCCAACTGGTATATTTTGCAATCCCAGGAGATAAAAGAAAACGAAAATATAGATGATTACTTGGATTTCGCCAGAGAACTGAAAAAAAACAAAAAACTGTGGAATTTGACGGTGAAAAATGATATCAGATATCAAGTTATCCTATATATCATAAACAATAATAAACTGTATAATATCGTCATTAATAAGTGTCAAACTAATGAACTGTAGAAATAAACAGAAACAAATTACCGAATAAAAAAGATAAGCAAAAATGTTGGTTGTTTATCTAAACAATCAGATAAGAAAGAAAAACGTGTAAAATAAGTAATTTTTAATAGACTACACATTTTCAAGAAAGAGATTGAAACTGAAAAAGAAAAACGGGATAGATGGAATGAGAGAGAGAGAGAGAGAGAGAGAGAGAGAGAGAGAGAGAGAGAGAGAGAGAGAGAGAGAGAGAGAGAGAGAGAGAGTGTGTAGATCAACACCAGGACGTTGCTCGAGAGCTGTAGAAATTGTGGAATACGAAAGTAACAATTGTGTTCATTCAATTGAAAAATTGAAAATGGAGACCAAAGAGACAGTGGCACCACTAAGGTTTATAAGAATACCAACTAAAACCCCTGGGACCTTGAGGAGACCTTGTTAATTGATATCGTATGAGGTTCATCTGATATCTCGAACGTAATAATAATAATAATAATAATAATAATAATAATAATAATAATAATAATGTGAAAACTCAAAATGAGTAAATAATAATATCATCCTATTTTCAAATTTATATATAATTGCTCGATTGTAACGTTTTGATTACTGTATATACCTTTTGATTACTGTATATACCTTTTGATAACTGTATATACCTTTTGATTACAATACCTTGTGGTAGATAGATAAATCTGGAAAATTATAGGACACAGGTTTCTGGAAAACTGGTTCCATTGATTAACAGTCAGTCTGTTTTAATCAATGTAAGATGAATTTCCAGAAGAAAAAGAGATTAAACAACAAAAATCATGATATTAAGAGTAACAACAGGTTTTCTAAAAAATAATAATGGAAAGAAATTAAGATGATGAAAATAGAAAAGAATTAAATTGGTATTTACATATGTAATCCAAACATTGGTGGATAATATTTGGTTCCTCTCGTCCAAATCAAGAATTTGTATCAAACTGACGCCATATTCCACTGTAATTGTTTCATTCGGATTGTTGACGGGTCTTCCTGTTTTACCAGACCTTCGGTATTGTTCAATAAGAGTTTTGATGAGTTGTTTTTCCTGCGACAACACAAACGTGCCTGTAACACAAAAGGATCACATGGAATTAGGCAACGAAAATCTGTCAAAAACGTTCAATAAATCATATAGTCTA
>CM042166.1:40829405-40854405 GCA_023376005.1 Doryteuthis pealeii | reverse complement strand
TACTGTCTCATCTTTTAACACATTTTCTCTTATTACAACAACAGATAAAATATGGAATCTATTTTTTTTTTTTTTTTTTTATAGAAATCTATTCCAGTCTTTTCTAACATGTCATCTTCCTAAGCTTTCTTCAGCTGTTTTGTGCAATTGGGAAATTTTCACACTGTCATCCGTTGAGAATAAATATTTTATTTTATCATAATTTTCCCTTGGTTCTCACTATTCTTCTTCCCCGTATAAAAATGATTTTCTCTCTTTCTCTCATCATTCGTATTTGAGAATAATCAATTGTTTTTTTTTTTTTTCGCTGGCTTTGTTTCTCTATTTCCTCACACATAATACAACAGAAATTCTCTAAGGATTCGATATATATACAGAAATATACTGGGATAGATAGATAGATAGATAGATAGATATTCTATATCTGATAACTCATTGGTAAAAAAAAAATATTTTAGTGCTACTAACATAGATACTTATCTTAAAAGATATACTTATTTAATTTGTGAAGAAAGGAAGTGAATCCGACGGTATGTAAGTATATTGAGAAAAATGAAAAAAAAACACAGGTTTAAATGGGGTAAGTGGTGAGTTTATGACGCTGCAGTGTTTCGATCTATTAATTAGATCATCTTCAGGGCATTTGTTGGTATGTGGAAGGTGATAAGAAAATTTTTTTAACGGACTGAATAACAAGGACTACCACTCGCTTTTCTCACTATTCTGTGATAAATAATTTCTTATCACCTTCCACATACCAACAAATGCCCTGAAGATGATCTAATTAATAGATTGAAACACTGCAGCGTCATAAACTCACCACTTAACCCATTTAAACCTGTTTTTTTTCATTTTTCTCAATATACTTACACTTATCTAATTTATATTATAATTTATATTGAAATATTTAAATTTTAAAGAGTTACATTTGTTTAATATTTAGCCTTTAACATGAAATACAAACTCCAAATCAAAATAGATAGATAGATAGATAGATAGATAGATAGATAAAAGAGTGATTATTTTACTGAAGAAAACCACTACACCTCTTTCTTTCCACAAAGAAATGAAACATGAGAGGTTTTGGTGGAAACGTGTTTGTTAACAACTTCAACTTTCATTTCTTCAAGCATTCTTTTATCTTTTTCTACTCTTTCGACATTCTTTGACACAACCACGGCGTTTTATTCCTTAATATCAATTTTCAATTGAAGAACTTTAAGAAATAGTTCGAGACCGGTCCCCGCCAACTCAGTGTCTGAGTAGCACAGAATAAGTCGATGGGGCTAATAATACAACGGCGAGATCCCCTGCAGTGAAACAGAATGTTATGCGAGTTAGGGTACTAAACTGCATCCGGTGGTGCGGCTACATCGTGAAATATTTATAAAACTAGGCTATTATTAGTGAATACGATTCTCACTGAGTGCCTACCCCTCTGACCTTGTGCTAAAATAAGTCAAATTTAGTAAATGATTATTTACATCTCGTTACATCTTAATTATTTCAATAGCTTCAGTAGCACAGATTGTCTTATCTGGGCGGTAAAGTGGAGAGCTGATGGTAAGTGTGGCGTTCTACTTCATCAAAACAATCTCCCTGGTTTAGACTTAGCGAAAATGGGACTAACTCCGTCGCTGTCCGGTTGATACCGGCAACAGGCCACTCCGCTAACTTTACTTAATAGGTATAATTACTAATGAGTTAATTATTATATATCATTAACAAGACCCTTTCTAAAAAATGTTCTCAATAATTATAGGTTTGTAATTATTTCAAAACAGTTAAGCCCAAATCTTGATCATTAAATACTGGTTCCCTACAAGCACATTCCACAAAGTTATTTTTGGTATTTATATTATATATAGTTACTAATGAGTTAATTATTATATATCCTTAACAAAACCCTTTCTAAAAACGGAAGAAAGAATGCGCTGAGCCCACACAATTTTGGCTCAGTTATGTCCCCGCTTAAAGCCACTTTGATATGGACCCATAAAGTCGTGTATTTTGTCTAGGATGCTGCATAGTGTTATTTTGGACAGGATTTTCCGGGTGCTGTTTAGTAATAACAAGGGCCATAAGCTGGTGTAGCTAGTGTTTTTTCTTGAGTTTGGGTAGTGTGATTAGAGTGCGCTAGCCAATGCATTTAATCAGATGGTGTTTAAGGGTCAGAACCTGCGCGTTAAAGTTAATTATTATATATCCTTAACAAGACCCTTTCTAAAAAATGTTCTCAATAATTATAGGTTTGTAATAATTTCAAAACAGATAAGCCCAAGCCTTGATCATTGAATACTGGTCCCCTACAAGCACATTCCCCAAAGTTATTTTTGGTATTTATATTTTAAAGTATGCTGATCAAATGAAAATCTATGTAAGTAATCGTAGAACATTACATCCGATATTTTGGTGAAGCAATAACATTTTAATTTCGTCACTATCACGACAGTTTATCTTTATATATATATATATATATATATATATATATATATATATATATATATATATATTCTTCGCACTCCCTTGGTTGAGCACTGTGGGGGGGACATTAATTGAAATTTCACCGTTTGGCATAAGCCGTTACCTGTCTGTTTGTAGATTTGAGTTCTCTGGTGACTGTAAAAACATACCACCGTAAAGTATGTAGCAATTAATTGTTCACCCTAGACTGACAGCCGCTGATAGCCGCAAGGGTAAGAAACTTGGCAGACCAAATTCTGTCGGGTTTCGATCCCGGCTAGAGGTAGCAGTTAAAAATTCGAGCCGCACTGATAAGAAGTAAACTTCGAAACACGTGTCTGTGGATGACTGATATATATATATATATATATATATTATATATATATATATATATGAATATGATATAATGAAAAAACAAAAGATGTTTACAACTGAAATAGGCTCATCAGGAGAGAAGTGTGCAAAACCGTTTTGTTTTTTCATTATATCATATTCATACTGTCGTATTAATTTCCATTTTATTTTCACACACACACACACACACACACACACATATATATATATATATATATATATATATTACCTTTTTAACTTTTCCGTTGCAGTGGCATCAGTATATAATCCAAAAGTGATCAGTATATAAATAACATAGACTAGTAATGATAATAATGAGAATAATAATAATCTTATTATAATGGAGATTGTGTGTTTTTCTGTCTGTAACCGAAACTATATTCCTACTCAAGTCACAATTCTCTTAGTTATAGACATCACATTCTCCATGATTTTATTTTTATTTAACCTCAATTATTAATAAAATTGTCTTACATTATTAATACTGTTAACTATGTCTACATACTGAAAACATGCAATTATATTTATATATATAACAAAATAGCGGTTTACAGTGTAAACGGGAAGGCTAATTTGCATATTAATATTAAAAAAATCGAATTTATATAAATATGTGCTTAGTATTATTGATTTCTAATTGTTTGGTTTTATTTTAATGAATATAAGCAAAAATCTCTTCAATGAATCTTAAATGAAATCCATTAACAAGATAAAATAACTGTCATTTTATTCTTTACTTCCTCTTTTAACTAAATACTTAAATTAGAAAAAATAACAATGATAGACGAGAGTAATGGAAGAGTAAGTTTCAGTTGTTCCATTTTTTATTATACTCCCTCTGTTTCAAATCTTTTATTATACTCCCTCTGTTTCAAATCTTTTTATCTGTATTCTTATTTAGTTTCATTAGCCTTTCTAATTTAATATAATATTTTATTACATTAAAACTTAAATACTTGCACCCGGAGGGTGCATATATTTGCTAGTAATTATAATAGATAAAAGAAACTGTAGCGGAGTTTACATTTGGAGTGTGATCCATTGAAGTTGTGCGGTTATAAGTAATGGAAGGTATATCTTCTCTTTTTTTTAAACAATCTAATCTTTCTAACAAAAAAGTCGTGCCAAATAACGGAAAGAATGTAACTGATGCGAAACTATATTTTCCAAGTAGTTGTTAGAGGCAGTCATAATGAAGATGACGTCAGACTAAGAAACAGAAAAGAATAACAATGAGATGCACAGATGCAGGTGCTACGAAACAAAACAGAAAACAGTAAAGACAATAAAAATCTACTTTGATTACATTTGATTATGTCATACTGAAAAAGAAAAAAATTCTTATTACATTGATAATGATTTCCAACGATTTGATTAAAAAAATGAAAACCAACTTGTAGAAATTAATTTATCAACATATTCAACATATTTCGCTTTTAAAACTTCATCAGATACTACAATTTTTTTTTTTTTTCGAAATGAAAATGAAAATAGATGAGGTAATCGTCAAGAAATAGACGCTGACACTTGCTGGGAGCTTTTGAAATTTTCTATTTGAAAATCTGAAAATGTGTTTGTGATTAATATTATTACTATAGAATCTTATTATAATGGAGATTGTGTGTTTGTATGTCTGTAACTGAAACTATATTCCTACCAAGTCACAATTCTTCTCTTAGTTATTGACATCACATTCTCAAGGATTTTATTTTTATCTAAACCTCAATTATTAATAAAATTGTCTTACATTATTAATACTGTTAACTATGTCTACATACTTACAACATGCAATTATATTTATATATACAACAAAATAGCGGTTTACAGTGTGAATGGGAAGGCTAATTTGCATATTGATATTAAAAAATTGAATTTAATAAATATGTGCTTAGTATTATTGATTTCTAACTGTTTGGTTTTATTTTAATGAATATAAGCAAAAATCTCTTCAATGAATCTTAAATGAAATCCATTAACAAGAAAAAATAACTGTCATTTTATTCTTTACTTCCTCTTATAACTAAATACTTAAATTAGAAAAAATAACAATGAAAGACGAGAGTGATGGAAGAGTAAGTTTCAGTTGTTCCATTTTTTATTATACTCCCTCTGTTTCAAATCTTTTATTATACTCCCTCTGTTTCAAATCTTTTTATCTGTATTCTTATTTAGTTTCATTAGCCTTTCTAATTTAATATAATATTTTATTACATTAAAACTTAAATACTTGCACCTGGAGGGTGCATATATTTGCTAGTATATATAAAAAAAAGTAAAGTAAAGTCGTCGGGGCGGCCTAATGTCGGTATCAGCCAGTCAGCGAGGGAGTCTATCCCCTTTTCACTAGCGCTAGACCAAGGAGATTATTTTAGCGTCTGAGGTGGAGCGCCACACCTACCACCAGCTCCACTTTACCGCACAGATGCCTGTGCTACTCATACGCTGAGTCGGCGAGGGCGGGTATCGAACTAGGAACCTTGTGGTTTCTAGCCGAACGCTCTACCGACTGAGCTAACCCGGCCCCTCACTAAAGAATATAACTAATGATAATTATTGAAGAGTGATATATGTTATATGAATTATATTATTTACTAAAGGTAAAACTATTTTCGCTCGTTCTGATTTAATCTATTTCATTTATATTTGCTGATATTTTATTTTTCTCTTAATATTAATTTGGCCAGAAATCGAAACATATTAAAGAATCGAAATTGCTGTTTACGCATTAACGATTTGATTTGTGTTAAAGTTAAGGTGGTTAACCTTAACTTTAAAACCACTGAGGTTGATATGCCGTAAAACAAAACAAAACAAACAAACAAACAAAATAAAACAAATCCGCTACAGTTTCTTTTATTTATATAAAACCATCTCAAAATGTTATTGCTTCACCAAAATATCGGATGTAATGTTCAACGATTACTTACATAGATTTTCATTTGATCAACGTACTTTAAAATATAAATACCAAAAATAACTTTGTGGAATGTGCTTGTAGGGAACCAGTATTTAATGATCAAGATTTGGGCTTAACTGTTTTGAAATTATTACAAACTTATAATTATTGAGAACATTTTTTAGAAAGGGTCTTGTTAAGGATATATAATAATTAACTTTAACGCGCAGTTTCTGACCATCAAACACCATCTGATTAAATCCATTGGCTGGCGCTATCTAATCACACTACCTAAACTCAAGAAAAACACTAGGTACACCAGCTTATGGCCCTTGTTATTACTAAACAGCACGCGGAAAATCCTGTCCAAAATAATGTTATATATTGTACAAAGGGAAATATGAATTCCCGGTTTTATAAACAAAGAAGTTTTTACAACTGCCCGTTATCAGATCAAGAGATAAAAATACGTGGGAGTAGCTATGAAGACAAAAGAACCGAGGGCTTCAGACAGGTCAGTCGTCAGAGTCCCGGAGGCAGTCACGCGAGGAGAGAGTGAGGGATCGGAGTCAGTAATCGGCCGAGCGGGACCTCGTGTAGTTGGTGTCGGAAAAGCTAGCGTTAATATTTACCAACTGAAAAAGCTTGTCGCCCAGAAATTTAATTGAAGGACCGAAAGTGTAAAGACTGAATATATTGATTAAACTGACCCTCTCTCTCGAAGTTAAGAAGCTTGAATTTATTTCAATAAACTTCTGGAGGATAACTTTGGTGTTATTGTCATCCCTTACAACGAAGATAAAACATTTGCAATTTAGTACAGTGACGACGCGCTATGCAACAATAACACTGTGCTGCACCCTAGACAAAATACACGACTTTATGGGTCCATATCAAAATGGCTTTAAGCGGGGACATAACCTATTAAGTAAAGTTAGCAGAGTGGCCTGTTGCCGGTATCAGCCGGACAGTGACGGAGTTAATCCCATTTTCACTAAGTCTAAACCAGGGAGATTGTTTTTGATGAGGTAGAATGCCACACTTACCATCAGCTCTCCACTTTACCGCCCAGATCAGACAATCTGTGCTACTCAGACGTTGAGTTGGTGGGGACTGTGCTGTTTATATATTCTCTTTTTAAGTGATGTTTATTGTGTATTTTTCTGGAATGTTCTCCAAGATGTTTCATATACTTTATTTTAAAGGTGATTTCTTGATTTGTTTTTAATTACACTTTAAATCGATTTGGAATTTTTTTTTCATCACGTGAATACCAATGTCCTGTATTCTTTTCATGTTTGTCATGGAGATTGTTGGTAATATTATTTTTTATTTATATTTGTGTGTTTGTATATTTTGTGAATTTCTCTTTTAGCATTGTATATGAAAGACACAGGGTGAAGTAATTAAAATGTGACTCATAGTGTGTTATAAATGAAAACAAAGTCATCACATCCAAAAATTAGTTTTCTTTCTTAAAATGGTGAAAATTATCAAAATATTCTTTGAAACTTAAAAAAAATAAATTTGTCTCTCGAAAAGAAAAAAAAAATTCTCTTTGGTAACAAACGGAAGTCGACAGTTGAATAATATGAAGAACTGGGAAAAAATTCAATTGCTTCTAGCATGCTCTACTCATTGAAAAGACTTTTTGGAAAGAATTGATAAAACACGGGATCTGGTAAAATAAATATGACTGTTAGAAAAAGGATTTTATAGGTCATGACGTCACTTCCGTTTCCGAAGTGTAACATGCGCAGAAAAATAGGATCGTTATCTTTATCCTTTTTTTTATTTTTATTTAAAAAAATTTTTTTAGCGTCGAATGACTTTCATTTGTAACAGGATAAAATTGAATGATTTTCGACAGTTTAAATCTAATGCCTTTTCCCTTAATAACCACGCCCAATTTTTTCCTTAATACCACCCCCACCCTACTGGCATATTAGTGCGCACCTACTCATCAGCATTCAAACATGCAAACAACGTTTCCTCTCTTTATTCTCATTGGCAAATCTTTGAAAAAAAAACCCCCCAAAACACCCCCCCCAGATAAATTAAATCGGGAATTAAAAAAAAGAAAGCAAAAACAAAAAGATAACATGTTCTTATCTTTCATAGGAAAATTTGTTCTAATTTGGAGAATATAATTTCATTTTGTAGTAAACTTCATCACCTTTACTAACACCAATAAGTCGATGGGGTTAACAATACAACGGCGAGATCCCCTGCAGTGAAACAGAATGTTATCCGGGTTAGGGTACTAAACTGCATCCGGTGGTGCGGCTACACGGTGAAATGTTTATAAAACTAGGCTATTATTAGTGAATCCGATTCTCACTGAGTGCCTACCCTTCTGACCTTGTGCTAAAATAAGTCAAATTTAGTAAATGATTATTTACATCTCTTCGGCTAGAAACCACAAGGTTCCTAGTTCGATACCGGTCCTCGCCAACTCAGCGTATGAGTAGCACGGGGATCTGTGCAGTAAATTAAGGAGCTGACGGTAGGTGTGGCGCTCCACCCCAGACGCTAAAAACAATCTCCTTGCTCTAGCGCAAGTGAAAAGGGGATAGACTCCCTCGCTGATTGGCTGATACCGACATTAGGCCGCCCTGACGACTTTACTACACCTTCTTAATTATTTCAATAGCATCTGAGTAGCACAGCTTGTCTGATCTGGGCGGTAAAGTGGAGAGCTGATGGTAAGTGCGGCGTTCTACTTCATCAAAAACAATCTCCCTGGTTTAGACTTAGCGAAATGGGACTAACTCCGTCGCTGTCCGGCTGATACCGGCAACAGGCCACTCCGCTAACTTTACTTAATAGGCATAGTTACTAATGAGTTAATTATTATATATCCTTAACAAAACCCTTTCTAAAAACGGAAGAAAGAATGCGCTGAGCCCACACAATTTTGGCTCAGTTATGTCCCCGCTTAAAGCCACTTTGATATGGACCCATAAAGTCGTGTATTTTGTTTAGGATGCAGCACAGTGTTATTTTGGACAGGATTTTCCAGGTGCTGTTTAGTAATAACAAGGGCCATAAGCTGGTGTACCTAGTGTTTTTCTTGAGTTTGGGTAGTGTGATTAGAGTGCGCTAGCCAATGGATTTAATCAGATGGTGTTTGATGGTCAGAACCTGCGCGTTAAAGTCCCCTCGTCTTGAAAAATTCAGCCTTTTTCGAGACATACTTTGGGTGTAACAGTTCACAAGAGTAACAGAAGAGTTTAGTGTTATAACACGATTTTTTTTGAAGAGAAGACAAGCGCAGATTTTTATAGCAAAGCCGAAACTTGATTGGCAGGCTTCTTCCCTTTTGCTACTCCAAAAGAATGTTTATCTCTCTTTTATTTCCACTAACTGCAGCGATTCTGAAAGTAAAAATATCGATGTTATGTTTCTAGATCTCGAGAAATATAAGCGCCATTTTTCGTTCTGGAGTATAATCATTGTCTCGAAGTATTTGCACATTACAAATTCAAAGGTTGAATTTATTATATTTTCTGTTTTGACTATCGTCCCACTCCTTTTAAATATGCCTGCTTTTGTCACCGTTGGAGAACCCGAACTGCACCATTGCTCATCGTCACCCAATAGTCAACACTGTGTACAGCACCAGCTACAGATTTTTTTTTGGTTTGTTTTGTTTTACGGCATATCAACCTCAGTTGGGTCATTTAATGCCGATAAAGTTTTGAAATAAATCAATTCTTAATGGATAATACAATTTTGTTTATAAACTCATGTTTTTCTATTTAATCCATAGATGGGACCCTAACAGGTACTACCACTCCGGGTCAGAGTGGACCAGGGAGCAATGGTGATGAAGGGGTACTCGACATTCCCCAAACCTCCAAAACTGGAACCTCACCATCAGATAGAGTTTAACGTCATTCCCAGGATATGTAGATCCGCAGCCACCGCCTTCTAGCACCCATATGATAAAAAAGGGTTGGGGGTTGCCATAAGGGCAATAAGGTTGGGAAAATCATATAGGTGCTAGGGCTTGACGTGACAAGTCGATTGATCGGAGGGGCCCTCTCCGACCGCCCGTCTAGCCCAAGATAGGGCCAAAGTGGAGTATTGCATGTCATGAACTGCTCATCTACCTGGGCTCTATCCTTAAGCATCATGGGTCGCCACCCACGGCCAAGAGGTGGCCCCATTGGGAGAGTCTTACCCCTCTGCAGAGGTGCAGTCGGTGCATTCTAACGCCTCAGCCGACAGGGCGGCTGGACGTTGTGCTTATACACAACAAAGATGAGAACAACAGTCCGAAATATCGTAATTATTCATATCAAGCCTCATCTCGTAAACACAAATACAAATATGTGAGTAATCAATTGCATCTTGGCTTTCGACTTCAGGTGTTCCAATCACCTTCTTGACTTTCGTTTACACATGTACCAATTACATCATGAACATTCAATTTGAACGCTAATCAATGAAACTTATAAAAATATTTTTCAGACTCTAGAAAAAAAAGTAAAAATCGTTTTTTGTCCGTTTTTTTTTTCATAATTCATAAAATAAAATGGGGGGTGGGGGTAGACCTCGTAAAATATATATATTTCCCGTTATATATTTTAGGAAAAACTATTTCGGACATATTTTCATCAAATAGTAAGTAATTATGGAAATTTTCGTGAAAATCGGACCATTTAATTAATTTTTTCATCGAATTTTTAAAAAAGCCTCTAGTCATAACTTGGTTTTTGGCTACGTTAAATTACAATTGATTTAACGGTGCAAAAATGTAAACATTGTTTTTCGTTTATAATTTTCATTATTTCCGTTAGCTGAAATTTTTTTTTTTGAAAATCATCATGAGTTCTTTCAGTGTTTCTTTTAAATGAACCTTTTTCAACATATTTCCAAAACTCAACTCATGCAAAAACATCCATTTAAACAACAAAAATCTTGTATAATATTGTCCTAAGGAAGGTTTTTTAAAAATATAAAATATATTGAACGTCGACATTACCGTCAATGATAAACTCCTATCCCGTGTTTGTTTACATTTCTTCACATACAAACATGTAAAAATTCGGAAGATCTTAATACTTTCGATCTGGCATTGTGTTTTGCCTTCAACATTGCTGAGTAAGTGTTCTATTGAGTTGTGGGTTTATTTGTCAAGGAATCCGGTTGAAGAAAACAATTCCCTTTTAGCTGTTGGCCTTATCCGTTCAAATTCAACTCGTTTGTTTGTTTGTTTTGTTTTACGGCATATCAACCGCAGTGGGTCATTTAATGCCGATAACGTTTTGAAATAAATCAATTCTCAATCGATAATACAATTTTTTTATAAATACATTTTTCTATTTAACCCATAGATGGGACCCTAACAGGTACTACCACTCCGGGTCAGAGTGGACCAGGGAGCAATGGTGATGAAGGGGTGCTCCACATTCCCCAAACCTCCAAAACTGGAACCTCACCATCAGATAGAGTTTAACGTCATTCCCAGGACATGTAGACCCGCAGCCACCGCCTTCTAGCACCCATATGATAAAAAAGGGTTGGGGCTTGCCATAAGGGCAATAGGGTTGGGAAAATTATATAGGTGCTAGGGCTTGACGTGACCAGCCGATTGATCGGAAGGGTCCTCTCCAACCGACCGTCTAGCCCAAGATAAGGCCAAAGTGGAGTATTGCATGTCATGAACTGCTCATCCACCTGGGCTCTATCCTTAAGCATCACGGGTCGCCACCCACGGCGAACAGTCGGCTCCATTGGGCGAGTCTTACCTATCTGCAGAGGTGCAGTCGGTGCATTCTAACGCCCCAGCCGACAGGGCGGAAATTCAACTGGTCAACAATATATCAATTCACTGAAAAAGCTCGGAGTTAGTCCCATTTTCGCTAAGTCTAAACCAGGGAGATTGTTTTTGTTTCGAAAAAACATAACCATCCGTGCTCTATAATCTCTCCAAGCGTTTCTTTTTTTTTTATTTGTTGCCTGGTGTCTAGCCACACTCCTCAATAGACAAGCCCTTCAAAAGCAAAGCACAACTAATTTTGTTTAAACAATTGTGTAGACGATTTATAAAAGTTATTTAAATCAAGGAGAGGTGTAATTACATAAGAACAAATTTTCAAAATTTAGAATAAAAATCTCTGTAAAAATATCTAACCTTTTTTAAATAAATATAAAAATTTACTAAAATCCAATGATTAATTGATTTCTTTTAAATACACGTATTTCATCACCGAATATTTTATCATCCATACGATTAGGTTACACGGTGCAAAATGACTCTTCAAATATGTTCGCGTCTATAGAATTTATTCAAAAAATGTTTCATAACAGAATTTCATGTGATCTTTGGGAATATCATTTCTCAGGTGTTAAAAAATTAAGAGGTTTATATTTAATATGTGACTCCAAATGTTTCATAACAGAATTTTATGTGATCTTTCTTCTTATTAATGGCACTAAGAATTTGGCGATAAAATGAATTTGGGGATATCATTTCTCAGGTGTTAAAAAATTAAGAGGTTTATATTTAATGTGACTCCACGAAAAAGCAATATATGAAAAAAGTGTCAAAAACTTGCATAAAAATTAATCTTATGATGATAAATAAGACATTTCCTAAGAATAAATGAAAAATATTCTGACAAAAAAGTTGTTTCCAATATTTAAAATGTTTATTGTTTGATCTTTAATCATTTTGGGCGATGTTTTATGCCAAGTTCATATACTTTATATCACAAACAGAAAGTGATGTTAACACTCGAATAGGAAAGGCATGGTTGGCCACCAACAAATTATCAGTCATATGGAAATCCAATCTCCTCGACAAGCTAAAGAGACGATTCTTCCAGGCTGTAGTTGTGTCGGTACTGCTGTATTGCTGTACCACCTGGACCCTTACGAAGCGCCTTGAGAATAAGCTAGATGGGAGCTGCACAAGAATGCTGCGAGCGGTCCTGAATAAGTCATGGAAGCATCACCCCACAAAAAGCAACTGTATGGCCACCTGCCCCCATCTCACAAACCATACGAGTAAGACGGACTAGACATGCTGAACACTGCAGAACAGTGTCCCGCATGCCTAGTCCGTCTTACTCGTATGATTTGGGAGATGGGGGGCAAGTGGGCATACAGCTGCCTCCTTGTGGGGTGCTGTTTCCATGACTTGTTTAAGACTGCACGCAGCATTCCTGTGCAAGTCCCATCTAGCTTATTTTCAAGGCGCTTCGTTATGGTCCAGGTGGTGCATCCATACAGCAATAATGATATAACTACAGCCTGGAAGAATTGTCGCTTTAGCTTGTCAGCGAGATCGGATTTCCATATGACTGATAAGCCATGCCTTTCCTATTTGTGTATTGATGTCACTCTCTGTGGATGAGATATTACTACCTAGTATATATAATATATATATATATATATATATATATATATATATATATATATATATTATATATATATATATAAAATAATAAAATTCGAAGGCAATACAATGCGTAAAAAATAAAGACAAAAAGATGTTTTATATGTCTAATCGATTTCAAAGCAAAGCTTTATCATCAGAGTTCAATTTCAGAAATGACGTGCTTATGTTTTTTTTATTTGTGTGGTTATAATTTCTCTTCTTATTTCCTTTTCCTCTCCTTTTTTCCTCTCTTTCTTCTTCTCCTCCTTTATGAATGGGCGAATAACTGTAATTTCTTATTTCTCTCTTTTTTTTTTTTTTTTTAAGTTTGTTGAGAACAAGGCTGACCGGATGTCAGCCTTGTAAGATGTTGCAATATGTTGCGACCGTGTGATGTCAAAATTTTTTTGAAAACAAAAATGAACAAATAAATAAAAACCGTTAATAGAAAATTTATTTTACATACTTAGCTTTTGTTTCGCTTTCACCTTTCCTTTCTTATTCTTTCTCCTCTCTTTTTTTTTTTGTTATTTCTCTTCTTTTTCTTTTTTTGTTCTCTAATTTAAATTATTTTTTTTTATAGTAAATAAGTAAATAAAAGATTATCTTAAATTATGTATTAGTATTGATAGAAAAAATAAATAATTCTTTTTTATTATTTTTTTTTTAAGAAACCGGTCAGCCTTGTTCTCAACAAACTTTAAAAAAAAAAAAGAAAAAAAAAAGAGAGAAATAAGAAATTACAGTTATTCCCCATTCATAAAGGAGGAGAAGAAGAAAGAGAGGAAAAAAAGGAGAGGAAAAGGAAATAAGAAGAGAAATTATAACCACACAAATAAAAAAAACATAAGCACGTCATTTCTGAAAAATACACTCTGATGATAAAGCTTTGCTTTGAAATCGATTAGACATATAAAACATCTTTTTGTCTTTATTTTTTACGCATTGTATTGCCTTCGAATTTTATAATTTTATTATTTTATAACATACTTAACAATGCTTCAAGCAAATTACCAATTACTTTTATTTATATATATATATATATATATATATATATATATATATATATATGTGTGTGTGTGTGTGTGTGTTGTGTGTGTGTGTGTGTGCGTGCGTGCGTGCGTGCGTGTGCGTGTGTATGTATGTTTGATACACACTTATATATAGACGAGTTATTTGTTTTTCAATAAGTTTATGTACGTCTTTTTACAAATCCTTTAAGGTCATGGGATATCTTAATATCCCATTGTATTAAAGGATTGGTACATCATAAACTGTTAAAAGCTTTCCGTGCTTTATATTCTACATAGAGCTGAACGTTGAAGGCAGATGGTGATGTCAATCTATTATTTACCGGTATCCCCATTAAGCCCCCCCCCCCATTTTGATTATATCATGCAATCATGAAGATAAGCATTCTGCAATGCAAACGAAAAGGTAGTTAAAACGAATGCAAAATATAATATACATACCGATAGAATAGACTACACTACTAAAAGAAATCTGCATATCATGGTTCGATTCAAAAAAGTTTCAATAAAATAAATGAGAATTTCAAGAAGAATAAATAAGCGTGCAGTCTAAATGAAGATAAAATAATTATGATAAATATTGATTTTGTTCAATATGTTTTGTTTTGTTTTTGTTTTCATCTTTGTTGTTGCACAAACTCTCAGCTGATATCATTTTTGGCTTCTTCAGTAAGCAATCAGAATTTTAAAGTAAAGAAAAAGTAATAAGCCAATTCTAAAGATTGAATGAATCATGAAAGTGAAGAAGATAACAAAAAAAAATACGCATCAACAAAAAGTTGTGTTAAAACAACAAAGATGAAAATAAGGAAATGAACACACACACACACACACACACACACACACACACACACACACACACACACACACATATATATATATATATATATATATATATGTGTGTGTGTGTGTGTGTTGTGTGTGTGTGTTTGAAATACGTGTATTTGGGCAGCATTCTTTCATTTATACATATAGAATTAAACAAAAGACACATCTCCTCTTTAACAATTTTATTTTTGATCTTTTCGAGTTTTCTGAGAAAGGTGCTATAGGCATTTTAAAATGTGTGTACAGTACACACATTTTAAAATGCCTATAACACCTTTCTCATCAATTCTTCTCCTTCCAGCCTCCACATTAATATAATAAAAAAACCAAAAAAAACTGGAAAACATCACCCCTGATGATGGCACTTCGAAGTGCCGAAAGTACTCGGGACCTGAACTTTGGTGGACTAATCCACGAATTTCACCCAAATATTAAAAAGTTGTCCAGAAAACTCGACAAGATCAAAAATAAAAGTTAAACAGGAGATGCGTCTTTTGTTTAATTCTACATTATATATATATATATATATTATATATATATATATATATATATATATATATATATATTATATATATGTGTGTGTGTGGTGTATGTGTGTGTGTGTATGTGTATGTATGTGTGTATGTGTGTGTGATGATATATAATAATACCAAAAATATCAATAAGAGAAGAAAGAAATTTTAATGTAACTCAATATCAACTAACAATTTGGCAATATTATGTACATTCTTGCTTGAAATATTGTTTACACTTTAAACTAAAGATGCGAACTGTTTTTGATTATTATTTTTACAATTGACTTTTGGTCACCAATATTTATCGTCAACTTGACATTCACTCGTTCTCCAATAATTTTTCTTTGGTACGAAATACTTACTAAACTTATGAAAAAAATAATAAACAAAATGTGTTAAGTGGAAGGATAAAATTAACTTAAGAGATGATCTGTTTCAAAATTGTCGGGTTTTTACAATTATGTCTTTGTGTTTGCTATCCAATAATTTTCATCTTTTTTTTTTTTTTTCATAGAATCCCCCTCCCCCCAAAAAAAACTTATGACAAACTTTTCTTTGTATCTTGTTAATAATAATAGAATCGCGTAAAGGAAATCGCTTGCTGGCTGTGAAAAAAGATATGGCTTTTTTATTCTCTATATATTAATACTCGTATTATTAGCGTTATTCGAACTATTGTCCCATCTTCATTGTTATTTGTACAACGTTTCGGCCGATATATCCTCCGGCCTTCTTCAGGTATTTCTTGTCGGACTCGGGAACCTTCTCGGACTCGGGAACCTTCTTTTCGAACTCGGGAAATATTATTTTTACAATTGACTTTCTGAACAATAAATATCTGAAGAAGGCCGGAGGGTATATCGGCCGAAACGTTGTACAAATAACAATGAAGATGGGGACAATAGTCCGAATAACGCTAATAATACTAATCTTCAAGCCTCATCTCAAACATTCAGAGAAATATTAATACTCGTGTTCCTTAATTGTATGACTGTTATCGCCTTGCAACCCCCTCTGGTTAAAAAGTGAGACCTGTCCAAATCATCCAAGATGAAATGCAAAAATGTTAATCCTGATTATCTGGTGCTGCTTATCTGCTGTCACTTATGAAAAAAATCAACGCTTTTTTATTTAATGTACTTTTTTATCTGTTGCTTCTATTGCGAGGCAATCCACTGATATGTTTTCAAAGGCTTCGTTTTTTTTATTTATTTGGACACACAGAAAAGCTATCATTATCCTTGAATATAACATTTTGAAGTTGCAAGGTAAGGGTCCAACTCACTATAGAGGTACAATGTATTCTTTTTCAATAGAATCCTAGGAAACTCATTGAAAATCGAATTCGCTAGCAATGAATTGTGCCTTCATTAGAAATGAATTGAGAGACTAAACATGTGTAATTTTACAACAGATTGATAAAACTGTAGTGATATCATTTATTGGAATATGAAGGTCAAAGTGATACCAATTGTAGTTGGTGCACTTGGAACGGTCCCAAAAAACTTGGACAAAAGACTCAGAGGAAGAATTGACCCGAGTTTACTAGGGGAAAAAATGTAAAACTTAATGTGTTTACTGTTTTAAACTTATTTTTGTCATTTAATTTGCTTTCAATTTTAAATGTCAAAAATTTGATGCATCTCGGCGATATTTAACAAGACTAATAATAGATATTGAGATGAGGAAATAACCACCAAAGTGAAGAATAAACTTAATAAAAGGTTGATTTTTATCTATCTGTTTGGGTGTACCTGTTGGGGTTCTATCTATAGGGGAAGATTTTGCACACGCTTCTGTCGAATACGAGTAATGTCCCAAGATATCTATTTGACCCATCGAAAGGAATCTTAACAGATACTGCCACTCCGGGTCAGAGTTGACCAAAGGGAAACAAAAGCGATGAATTGGTACTCTGCGCTCGTCAGGTCTCCAGAATTCAAGCCTCATCATTCAGAACTTGAATTTCAAAGTTGGAATTCTAAAAAAAAAAAAGCGGTAATTCTACCCCCAAAAGTGTGGTAGTACCTGTTGGGGTCCCATCTATGGGTTGAATAGAAAAAAATGAGTTTAAAAAATGTTTTTATGGAAATTGAGTTTTTTTTTTTTAAATTGAATACCCATCAAACATGAATAGAATAAAAGTCTTCGGTATAAAATAAACCAACAAGAGTTGACATGCCGTAAAATTCAACAAACAAACAAAACTATGATATCACAGCTCAGTTAAATATAATACAATTCTTATGCAGACACACACATACACATATACAAACACAAACACACACATGTATATATTATTATGTAAAATATTATTATAATGGAGATTGTGTGCTTTTCTATCTGTAACCGAAACTATATCACTACAAGTTACAATTCCCTTAGTTATGACTTCACATTCGCAAGGATTTTATTTTTATTTTAAACCTATTTATAATAAAATTGTTTTACATCATTAATACTGTTAATCATATCTACATACTAACAACATACAATTCCATTTATATATACAACAAAATAGCGGTTTACAGTGTGAAGGGAAGGCTAATTATATTATGATAAAAAAAATCGAATTTAATAAATATGTGCTTAGTATTATTGATTTCTAACCGTTTGGTTTTATTTAATGAATATAGCAAAAATCTTTCAATGAATCTTAAATTAAATCCATTAACAAGAAAAAATAACTGTCATTTTATTCTTTACTTCCTCTTTTAACTAATACTTAAATTAAAGAAAAAATAACAATGAAAACGAGAGTGATGGAAGAGTAAATTTCAGTTGTTCCATTTTTCGATTATACCCCCCTCTGTTTCAAATATTTTTATCTGCATTCTTATTTAGTTTCATTAGCCTTTCTAATTTAATATATTTTATTACATTAAAACTTAAATACTTTTGCCCGGAGGGTGCATATATTTGCTAGTACAATTAATATTAATAATATGTAAAATATATAATAATCTTGATTTAACTCTGTGACCCTCGAGTAACATAAGTTAAATTGTTGCAGTGATAGGGTTAGTGATTAGATTTAGGTTTGTACTGGAAATACGCCAAATTAAAAACGTTTCACATACATTAATGCATAAAACGCATTTGAAATATCGTAAAACACTTTAATTCACATGCTCCACTGGAATATTTGTGTGGATTGGCTATAACTATGAACTGCATTAAATCTTTAATATACACTAGCAAATATATGCACCCTTCGGGTGCAAGTATTTAGGTTTTGATGTTATAAAATATTGTATCAAATTATAAACTATTTAGAAAATGATAAACTGAGGGGGTATAATCGAAAAATAGAACAGCTTTAGATTTAACTCTTCTATCATTTTCTTTCACTCCCGTCTTTCATTTTTCCTAATTTATCTATTTAGTTAGATTATGAAGTATTTAATAAAATTACAGTTCTTTCGTCTTGTTTATGGATTTCTTTTAAGATTTATCCCCGAGATTTTTGCTCAGATTCGTTAAGAGAAAACCAAACAATTAGAAATCAATAATACTAAGCACATATTTATTAAAATCAAATTTTAAATATCAATATGCAAATTAGCCTTCTCGTTCACACTGTAAACCGCTATTTTGTTGTATATATAAATACAATTACATGCTATTAGTAGGTAGATATGGTCAACATTATTAATAAGGTATAACAATTTTATCAATAATTGAGGTTTAAATAAAAATAAATTCATGGTAAATATGACGTCAATAACTAAGGGAATTCTGACTTGAATAGTGATTTAGTTTCGGTTACAGACAACACACAATCTCCATTATAATAAGATTTTACTTATTTGATTTTAGTATTATATATATATATATATTTCGCATCTGATGAGTCGGGAGAATTAGACATTTTTGTCTAAGCTCCCTGAAATAGTCTATAATGCAAGATCTATAAGTCTTTTGTTATTTATTTAAATATATATATATATATATATATATATATATATATATATATGTTCTTATCTCTCTCTCTCTCTCTCTCTCTCTCTCTCTCTCTCTCTCTCTCTCTCTCTCTCTCTCACACACACACATACTCTTTTTCTTTCTTTTCTTCTTTTCATCTTTTCAAAAGGTTCTTATTCAATGTGCAATTTTAAAACATTTAGAATGAAAGTAATTCCGAAAAAATTTTTGAACTAAAGGTGTGGTTCCTATTTATTCATTAATATGTGTTAGCAATATGCCTGATTTTTTAACTACTTTCATTCTTAGACAAACGTGTTCGCATTTTTAATTACTAACTGTATATATTATTCCAAATTGTTTTGTTTAAATGATGACCAATTTGCACCAAATTAAAAAAATGGTGTAGAAATAGCTGAAAGAAAGATGAACTGAAATCATTTTGATCTAGTCTACTTATCAAAATAGTAATATAACTAATATGAGGAAAAGAAAGATAATTAAATTAAAAGATAATAAAAACATTATTAAATCTACAAAAAAAGTTACTAATAAGATAAATGGATCAAAGAAACTTGTCTCCAGAAAAAAGTAGAAGATTAACTAAATATTTCTACAGAGTTTAAGAAATTCAAGGCAAAATAATCGAAAACGCAATACCTGAATGTGTTGATGGCCATCCGCTGGCAAAAAGAATGGAACAAATAACCATGATTAAAAGACAAATTTCAAATCGGTAAAAAGAAACAAAAGTGAAAATATGAGCGACTGTAAAAGTGACAAAAATGAACAAATATAAGAACAGTAGAGAAAAAGAAAGTTTTTTTCCTCATTGGATTCAGAGATGATGAATATATTCTAGTTGATATCTTCTTATTATAATGGAAATTGTGTGTTTTTCTGTCTGTAACCGAAACTATATTACTAATCGAGTCACAATTCCCTTAGTTATTTACGTCCCATTCTCCATGATTTTATTATTATTTAAACCTCAATTATTAATAAAATTGTTTTACATTATTAATACTGTTGACCATATCTACATGATATTTTCCACGTACCCCACTTGTACGGGTCAGGCACAAGGCCCTATTAACGTGGGACCACCCACAAACCGAAGCTCATGGGGTGGCGGGTGAAAAATTGCGTCGATCCCGTCGGCATTCCCCCTCAAGGGGGGCGCCTCAGGCACTGGGCAATAAACCCAGCCCTGCCCCTTTAAATCAAGTGGGCAGGTGTTGCCTGGTGGGATGGCCCCCTGGGATCGACGCCGTTAATTATAGCAATGGTCCATAGGCCGAAGCCACTGTTGACTATATCTACGTACTAATAACATACAATTGTATTTATATATACAACAAATAACGGTTTACAGTGTGAACGGGAAGCCTAATTTGCATATTGATATTTAAAATTTGATTTTAATAAATATCTGCTTGGTATTGTTGATTTCTAATTATTTGATTTTATCTTAATGAATATGAGTAAAAATCTTAGAGATAAATCTTAAAAGAAATTAATTAACAAAAAGAAATAACTGTAATTTTATTCTTTACTTGCTAATTTAACTAAATAGTTACATTAGAAAAAAATAGCAATGAAAGACGGAGGCGATGGGAGAGGAAGCTACAGCTGTTATATTTTTCGATTATACCCCTCTCTGTTTCAAATCATTTTATCTGCATTCTTATTTAGTTTCTTTAGACTTTCTAATTTAATATAATATATTACATTAATAACTTGCACCTGGAGGGTGCATATATTTGCTAGTTTATATAAGATAGAATTGAAGAAAAAGGAGGATCTGATTGTTAACTTAATCCTATTGTTAAACAATGTATTCAATGCTAATCGAATTAGTTATCTTTTATGGATTCGTTTGTTTCAGATATAGCATAAATACCGCTTGGACATTTATCATATCATCCAATTGAAATGGAAACTTGTGACATAACAGTTCTAAGTGGTGAGTCGATGTGACATGATTCTTGAAATTTTGTTCATATTCAATACTGAATTCCATGAATCACTTTCGACTTTTTTTTCTCTTTACGATGGACCGATCACACATAGAGGAACCAATCTCACACCAAGGAATATCGTTTTTTTGTAAGATACATAAAGTTATTTTCAAGATTTAAAAAAATTAAACATTCGAAAGCTTTAGACGAATTACTAATTTGTAGTCAGTAGAGTGTTTAATTGTCCTCTGTGGCTGAGTAAAAACATTAGGTTGTTTGATTTTAAATTCAAATGTTTTATAAAAACTGGCTATTATTATCATCCAAACAGCCTAATCGTTTTAATTTTAAAATACATAAAAGTAATATTTTCAATAGTGAATTCCATGACTTTGAAAACAATATTACTGTTGATGCGTGTCTTAAAAACATATCTGGAATAAGTTGAAAGAATGAAAAAATATTTTCCCCAATAATTATTTCTAAATGGTTACACAAGCGTCAAAAAGATTAAAAACACCACTTCTAAGATTTCGCTAACATTGTGCAAAAGATAGTGCTGGCAACTTTTGAATTAACCTAATATCAATTAAGATATTTTTGTATATTTTTATTATTGTAAGATTATTTAAAAACTTAGGGCACAGATTACAGAGCTTATTAACAATATTCTCCGCCTTCCGTTCATATTTTAATGATGCGAATTTTTAAATCGGCAATTTAAAAAAAAATATCCTTGCTTTTTTAAATTATTCAAAAATTTTCAAAATTAATTGATTATATTTAGATAAGTCCCAAAACCTGAACAAATTTTTATTACGAATTCGAATTAGACGTTTAAACCCACCTGACTAAAAGTAATCAATGATTCATATCATTCAGAAAAAATAGTGTGTATGGGTATAGGTGTGTGTTGTGTGTGTGTGTGTGTGTGTGTGTGTGGTAAGGTATCTATAATATTGATTTCAGTTACATTTAAATTGATTTTTTTTAATAAAAGTTAAAAAAGTATCTTATCAATATCTTAAATCAATCTAAAACAAATGACCCGATAGATATTAAAACTGGTTTATACAGTTTTGAGGCCGAAATACTTAACCTACTTCAATAATGTTGAAGCAGTTACAAAATCCAACATGTGCAATTTCTGCCAACACATGCAAACTCCCCCCCCCCAAATTCTATGTTCTCTTCTTTGGGGTCACGTAGAAGATCAGCTTGGTGGTTAGTTGGCTATCAAAGATGTTTTTTGTGTATTGCCCCCTGTCTCTGGATTTTTCTCTCTATTGGAAATACGGGGTGGCTTATTTTGGCTGTGTTTGTTTGTGTTGGACTGCTATGTAGGAGGTGGGGATTGGTTGAAGTATTCGTATATTTAAACCAATCCCCCCTACCACTTGACCCCATAAAAAGCACAGTAAATAAACAGTCAGCCTGAAAATAAACATTTGAGAAAAAGGTAGGCACTTCGAAATATTAGAAAATAAACAAGATTAAGAACACAATATTCTTCATTTTGATTATGATATTTACTTTTTCCATGATTCTAAGACAAAGCAAAACTTTTCCCAGTACTTATATTGACAAAGAAGGATACATGTACTCCATAACACACACACACACACACACACACACACACACACACACACACACACATATATATTATATATATATATATATATATATATATATATATGAGAAGTAAATACACAAGCGATGTGTTTATGATATGGCTTTTTTAGCCGACAATTTTTGGGAGAAGAATATGTGCTTAATTGAAGTCGTACCTAATTTTGAAAGTTAATTAACTAATAATTAATTAATTAGGCGGGCATACTTATTTAAATGTAAGGCTAAAAAAATCGAGAAAAATCAATCTGTATGTACATTTCGGCCAATTAGGCCTCATTAGCAGAGCTATAGATAGGAAGACCGCCTTGTGCGTGATTCGAAAGTTTGGAGTGTCCCTGTGTTAAGACATCTATAGATAGATAGATAGATAGATAGATAGATAAAACACCGTTCTTACTGATAGATAGATAGATATATAGATTAGATATATGATAGATAGATACCATTCTTACTGATAGATAGATAGATAGATAGATAGATAAAAATATCATTCTTACTGATAGATAGATAGATAGATAGATAGATAAAATACCATTCTTACTGATAGATAGATAGATAGATAGATAGATAGATAGATATGAACGGTCTGAAACCAGTTTAGAAATGAAATACTACATGAAAATAATGATATTAGATATTAGATATTGGGTCAAAGGAATGATCAATTTGTATTGTCCCTGTTGATAAATACAACATTATAATAAGATATTTTCGTATATATATATATATATATATATATATATATATATATCGAAATTAGTTACATTTATTATAATTGTTTTCATTTATATTATGAGAAACAGATAGAGCATAGATTGTTATCTTTACAAGACAAATTAATTTAATATAGATAAGAAAATGCAGAACAACATAAGTTTTTTTTTATTAAAGTTTTTGAAAGTACAATGTAATTCCGTTATTTTTTGGTGGCAGAACGTAAAGTATGTTTGTATAAATCTATATATATCAACGCGCGCGCGCGTGTGTGTGAGAGATATTCTAATATCTTTTTAATGTAATGTATCTAGTTTTTTTTATTAAAGTTTTTGAAAGTAGAATGTAATTCCGTTATTTTTTGGTGGCAGAACGTAAAGTACTTTTATATGAATTCATATGAGAGTGAGTAAATAAACAATGTGTTTATTTGATATGGCTTTTAGCCGACAATTTTTGGTGGATATGTGCTTAATTGATACCTAATTTTTGAAAATTAATTAGTTAATAATTAATGAATCGAGAAAATGTCAATCAGGGATTGACATTTTCTCGATTTGTTTAGCCTTACATTTGAACATATATGCCCGCCTAAAATTCATTAATTATTAACTAATTAATTTTCAAAAATTAGGTATGACTTCAATTAAGCATATATCCTCCAAAAATAAATTTATATATATCAACGCGCGTGCGTGCGTGTGTGAGAGATATTCTAATATCCTTTTAATGTAATTTATCTAGTTCGAGACAATAACTACATGAGTAAAGCCGTATTCCCAAAGTTTTAAGCTTATAATCTTCAAAATACTGAAAATAGATATCAGAAGAGTAAATATCAAAAAAGTGGAAATACGCAGTTATTACTCTTTACGAAAACTCATTCTTTAGACTTTACGATAATGAGTTCAACATCAAGTGATACTGACAACCTGTCACTTGATGCTGAACTCAGTTGCCGGATCGGAAAAGCTGCCTCAACTTTTGGGAAGCTCACAACAAGAGTGTGGGACAACAGCAAGCTCACTATCCGTACAAAGGTACAAGTGTATAGGGCATGTGTTATCAGCACCCTCGTGTATGGAAGTGAAACATGGACCTTATACTCCCACCAAGAGCGACGCCAAAATAACTTCTACCTTCGCTGCCTTAGACGTGTACTGGGCATCACCTGGACGGACAGGATCACTAACACAGCAGTCCTAGAGAGAGCTCAACTCCCCAGCCTGTACTCTCTACTGAGACAACGTCGTCTCCGATGGTTGGGTTATGTACATCGGATGGATGATGGA
>CM042166.1:40811905-40819405 GCA_023376005.1 Doryteuthis pealeii | reverse complement strand
GTTTTTAGCCGACAATTTTTGGAAGAATATGTGCTTAATTGAAGTCGTACCTAATTTTGAAAATTAATTAATTGATAATTAATGAATTAGGCGGGCATACCTATTCAAATGTAAGGCTAAACAAATCGAGAAAAATCAATATCTGTACGTACATTTCAGCCTATTAGGCCTCATCAGCAGAGCTATAGACAGGAAGACTGCTTTGTGTGTGATTCGAACCCTGACTGTCAAGCTGACACTCGGGGACTCTAACCATTACACCATATATATATATGTGTGTGTGTGTGCGTGTGTGTGTAAAGATTTGGCATTGAATAACCCACAAGGGTTGATATACCATCAAACACCAACCAACCAGCCAACCAACAAACCAATCAATCGTGTCTTCAGATATTTTCCTTCCTCGTGATGCCATCTATTTTGTGAAGTGCATCAGTACCTCCTGTTGCAAAGCACACTCACAACATGATTCAGCCACCCCCGCATTTCACGCTTGTGACGGTGTTCTTCGACTTGCAAGCTACACACTTTTTTTCTTCCAAACATAACGGTGGTCATTATGGCCAAAACGGTTCAGTATTTGCTTCATTTCACCAGAGGATTTTTCTATAAAAAAATCAGATAATTGTCTCCATGTTCAGTTGTAAACTCTAATCTGGCCTGTTATAGCAGTTTTGGAGCAGAGTAGTCTTTCATGTCATGTTGATATAAAACTCGTTTTATTATATATATATATATATATATATATATATATATATATTTACCAACTCCTCCGCACGAGCAGGATACGACACAAAGTCAATTTCTTAAGCGGAGATTTGAGTTCGGAGTTTTCCTTCTCCTAGACTGGTTACCTAGCCATGGTTAAAAAACTCAGTCTCCCCTGCTATTTACCCATAGCTGGAGGGAGAGTAGGATTCATACCTTTCCCTAGGGTATTAGCGTTTTATTATAGATATATATATATATATATATTTACCAACTCCTAGGCACGAGCAGGATACGACACAAAGTCAATTTCTTAAGCGGAGATTTGAGTTCGGAGTTTTCCTTCTCCTAGACTGGTTACCTAGCCATGGTTAAAGAACTCAGTCTGCCCTGCTATTTACCCATAGCTGGAGGGAGAGTAGGATTCATACCTTCCCTAGGGTATTAGCGTTTTACTATATATATATATATATTATATTTTACCAACTCCTCCGCACGAGCAGGATACGACACAAAGTCAATTTCTTAAGCGGAGATTTGAGTTCAGAGTTTTCCTTCTCCTAGACTGGTTACCTAGGCATAGTTAAAGAACTCAGTCTCCCCTGCTATTTACCCATAGCTGGAGGGAGAGTAGGATTCATACCTTTCCCAAGGGTATTAGCGTTTTATTATAGATATAGATACTGACGGAATGGGACTATTTTTCGCATCACCGTTTTGGTGTTGAACTGTTTTGGCGTCAATTTAAAACTTGAATAATACTTTTGTGTAAGAACAAGAAATGAACAAAAGCAAGTGACAGGAAATGAATAACAGTAACTGACATGTAGCGTAACGGAAGAAGTAACGAGTTAAGAACAACAGCAACCGACTGGCAGCGCAATGGACTAAGTAACGGGCGTTGAGCAACAGTGACCCTCGAGTAACATAAGTTAAATTGTTGCAGTGATAGGGTTAGTGTTGTTTTTTCGATATAAGGTGTATACCAGATGGCCACTTGTACTTATATATATTTACCAACTCCTCCGCACGAGCAGGATACGACACAAGGTCAATTTCTTAAGCGGAGTTCAACAGGTTTGAATTCAGAGTTTTCCTTCTCCTAGACTGGTTACCTAGCCATGGTTAAAGAACCCAGTCTGTCCTGCTATTTACCCATAGCTGGAGGGAGAGTAGGATTCATACCTTTCCCAAGGGTATTAGCGCAAAGTGAAATGCAATTACCACGTCCAGGATTTGAACTCGGGGCGACGAGTCCATTTCCCATGACTTTAACCATTACACCACGCGCTTCCTACTTATAGACTCGCCGACAACCATGAGACCAACTTCTTGTCCAATCACTGGCAGTGTTCTGCTGCTGATATTATTATTATACTGGCCTTTTCTGGTCATACCTAAGCATTACTACTTGGATCTTCTTGGACGACGGACCATAGGATTCTATATCACAGGACTTATTCACTTACCAAAGGATTCTATATCACAGGACTTATTCAGTTACCAAGGATTCTATAACTCAGGACTTACTTATTTACTTTAAGTTCTTTACAACTGGCCAAGGATGGCGGCTAGATACTTAACAATTAGTGATTAGATTTAGGTTTGTGCTGGAAATACGCCAAATTAAAAACGTTTCACATACATTAGTGCCTAAATACGCATTTGAAATATCGTAAAACACTTTAATTCGCATGCTCCACTGGAATATTTCTGTGGATTGGACTATAACTATGAACTGCATTAAATCTTTAATATACATTTTACTTATTTGATTTTAGTATTATATTATATATATATATAATATATATATAAGAAAATTTGAAAAAATTAGATCGCGAGTAGATAAAAATTAGTAGTAAAAATTAGTGAGTAGATCGCGACTTGCCTTTCAAATTAGTGAGTAGATCGCGACTCGCCTTTCAAAAATAAAACGCTGATCAAATACAGTTACAAAACTAAAAAGATTTCCATCTCCTGTCACATATAAAAACATCCATCATTTTCTTCACCCCAAGAGACATCCTGATGAAGGTTCAATGTAACCGAAATGTTTTAAACATCGATTATTAAATTCATCCCATTTTCGGAACACTTGTTTTTTTCAAATTTTCTTTATATTGTCGGATTTAATTTCCATATTTACTCCCATATATATATATATATATATATATATGTTCTCTCTCTCTCTCTCTCTCTCTCTCTCTCTCTCTCTCTCTCTACCTATCTACCTATCTATCTATCTATCTATTTTAGTCTGTTCCTATCTATCTATCTATCTATCGCACTATTGTATACTGGATCATACAGTTCTCAGTATACCAGGTGTTCATATCTATCTATCAATCTATCTATATATCTATCTATATAACTATCTATCTATCTATCTATCTCAGTCTGTTCCTATCTATCTATCTATCTATCTATCTATCTCAGTCTGTTCTTCTCTCTCTCTTTTTCTTCTCTCTCTCTCTCTCTCTCTCTCTCTCTCTCTCTATCTATCTATCTATCTATTTTAGTCTGTTCCAATCTACCTATTTTGTAGGAAACACACCCAATTCTTTTTTTAATTATCAACATTTGACTATTCCTTACAATCTTATCATCTATTCAAGATATACCAAAGCTCCCAAAACACTTGAGTGTCAAAATTTGAGTATCAAAATAGTTCCATGCAAAAATGGCGGTACCAAATAGTTGGCATCAAAAAGTGTTATAGGGATACACCCTATAAGACTAATGGGATGCGCCGAGGTAACAGGGATAATTGTGGCTTAGCAGTAAGCCAATATGACTATGCCAATAACTCTGTTCGTCGGACGTAATTTCCACTCTCTATTGTATTTGTCTACTTTCTGTTAATACATTTTTCTACATTTGTTACCCGTCGTTTTGTTCTTATTTGACCCCTTAAAACCTCACAACAAAAAGACAGCATCAAAACAGCAGTGCCAAAACGTAATATATTTCAAGCATCTCTTTCATTCTCGACACCCTGTGTTCCGGGAAAGAATCTGATAGTGGTAATATGAAAGCTCAAAACTAATCTTTTCTTTGTCTTCATCTAAACTAAACGCTATGTTTTCTAAATGTAAGAAAGACAATGTCTGTTAGTCAATTGAATCTAAATCATTTGATTTGAATTTATTTTTTGTCTAACAAATAAATAAGGAACTGAAATCGAATTTCAAATTCATCAATAATAATGTATAGCAAACCCCAAAAGAATACACCTCCGTATCTCTATCCCTCCCTATTTCTGCCTCTGTCTATCCGTTCCCCCTCTCTCCCTTTATATTGTATATATATACTTTTGTTCCTGTTTTCTTCAGCAAATTCATAAAGTTCTTTTCTGTTATTCTGCGATTGATCTGCACTTTTTGCCCGAGAATATGTTAATCTTTAGAAGCCCATCTATGGGTTAAATAGAAAAATGTATTTATAAGAAAATTGTATTATCCATTAAGAATTGATTTATTTCAAAACTTTTCTGGCATTAAATGACCCACTGAGGTTGATATGCCGTAAAACCAAACCAAACCAAACCAAACCAAACCAAACCAAACTAATCTTTAGAAGACAGATGGCATCATAATGTTTAGAAAAACATTATGGCGAATGCGCACTATGATTTTTACAGATGAACGTAGTACCTTCAAGCATTTGAACATCACTCCCAAGATGAACCAGACTTGTGGAGGGCCACAGTTATTTTCAGAGATGACATTTTAAGCAAGAAGGACCAAGTTTGTAAGCTGACCTTAAATTAATTCGTCAGGAAATCCTTTAATTGACTTAAATGATATCAGTTATAAATAAGTTACGATAGTAAAGACATACATTCAACAACGTTGACTTTTTGTCTTCGCTATGCTAATTTAGATATATATATATATGATATATACTTCCAATAAATGAGAAAACTTAACAAATTGTCATTTAGGTGTTATAAATTTATTTCAGTTGCAACATCTACAAAAATACATATATTCTAATTAAAATTTTTTCCAGCTGGTATCTCTCTCTGTCTCTGTCTCTCTCTCTCTCTCTCTGTCTCTCTCTCTCTCTCTCTCTCTCTTTATATATATGATATGCCGAAACACGTGTCTGTGGATGACTTATTAATATATGCTCCCATAAATTTGGTAATGAGCTCTCTAATTGGTAATTTAAATTAACTCTCACTACTAAGCAAATAAGCAATGATCATTTCTCCGGAAATTTGATCTCTCAGTGACCGAAAGATACATACATTCCTATGTATTTAATAGTTTTAAAACACCAGTCCCCGCATCAGCTGTCAGTGGGCGAGGGGATAAGATATCGGACTACCATTTTCAGTCTGAGTTCAACCCTACCCAAGGATAGTTGTGTCTAGCCACACTGAGGAGGCATGATATGCCGAAACACGTGTCTGTGGATGACTTATTAATATATATATATATATATATATATATATATATATATATATATATATTAATTTAAAATGAAATTCTGTTTCTTCTCATCATCATATCTTTTCGTACTAGTGTCGGGGGCATGGTGTCATTTGCTTCATTTAGTTCGACATCAGGGCAAGTCGAACTCGGGAACTTTCTTGTCGTAATCGGGAACCATCACGGAACTCTGAACCTGACCCTTTATTCCACGGGGGTATCCTGTTCTCATTCCGCTAACCATAGCTGGAGTAGGAGTTGTGTTAATTATTATTTGCAGAATGAGAATAGGATACCCCCGTGGAATAAATAAAGGGTTAGGTTCAGAGTTCCATGATGGCTCCCGAATAACGCAGATAATACTAATCTTCAAGCCTCATTCAGAGAAATATTATCAAATTTAATTTAAAATGAAATTCTGTTTCTTCTCATCATCATATCTTTTCGTACTAGTGTCGGGGGCATGGTGTCATTTGCTTCATTTAGTTCGACATCAGGGCAAGTAGAAGCCAGCGGGAATCCACGGCAGATGTGCTCCAATGTCTGTTATGTCTTAACACAGGGACACTCCAAACTTATTGTCTCCAATTGAACCAACTTTCAACCTTGGTCTGTTTAGTGTTTCTCTGTTCATCAGGTTTCAAAACTATAATTTAGACTTTGCAGAATCTCATTGAATGGCTATCTCTCTCTCTCTCTCTCTCTCTCTCTCTCTCTATATATATATATATATATATATATATATATTAATGAGTCAGACGAACTACTAAAAGTAATGCTCTTCAGAGTCAGATCTTGCCTGAAGAGCATTAAGCGAAACTTTTAGTAGATTCGTCTGACTCATTAGATTTATCTGATTATTTGCTCTACTTAGGTATTGAGCACTTTTTACTTATTAGCTTTAGATTTGCAGAATCTCATTGAATGGCTATCTATCTATCTCTCTATCTCTCTCTCTCTCTCTCTCTCTCTCTATATATATATATATATATATATATATATATATATATATATGTGTGTGTGTGTGTGCGTGTGTGTGTGTGCGTGTGTGTGTGTGTGTAAGTTGAAAATGGAAATGAATCCGACTTCCTCCCAAAATTCTCTAACCGTAACAATCACACAAACATCACTGTTTTCTCCAGTTGTGGAGCGCCTCTCAAATAATTTTTAAAAAAATTATTTTTTCGAACACTTCAAAATTCTCTGTATTTTTACCATTTTAACTTCAAATATCAAACATTTTACTCTGATGAAGGCCGTTATTCTTTGTATGCCAATATATATACATCATACACATACGCACAAACAAAAATACGCACACGTACAAACAAAAAGAACATTCCACATAACGTAAACACGCAAACACGCAACACGAGAATACAGTTAAAAAACACACACACATTCGACCATTTCTGTCATTAAAACAAAAAACAACATTTCGTTTACCTGATGAATGCTTTTAGCAGGAAACCATTGGCAGTAATATCGTTCCCAAATAAATGAATAAAAGCTAAAACTAATATTTGTCACTTCATTCATATCACTTACAGATATAGAAATTTATTAAGAATGTTATTAACTCCCAAACTTCCATGAATAATTTACATCACCACTAAGTACTCAATTGATTATTTGTTTCGACCATTTTGTAGATCGATAGTGAAAATATGAACAAATCAACGTGGGCAGAAAGATAAGAAAAGTAAGGTAGACAAAGGAATGTGTGTGTGTGTGTGTGTGTGTGTGTGTGTGTGTGTGTATGTGCGTGTGTGTGTGTGTAGTTTCTATAGAATATTGTTCATTAGGACCAGAGAAAGTACTAATTTCACTACTATTTATTAAACACTAAAATAAAATAAAAAATAATTCTAATGTACGTAACTTGAATAAGAAAATCATAATTCTAATGATAAATTCCTTTTTTTTTCTCTTTCTTTTTTGTTCTACTAAAAACCGTCAAAAATGGTCTTTCGAACTTATCTAGGCTGAAATTGAAAAACGGTCAGAAAATTAGGGTGACCCAGAAAACCAGAACCCACAAACTTTGTAATAAAACTGTTAATTTTAACTAAGGGTTTAGGGTTAGGGTTGGCGTTTAGGATTAGTTTAATCGGAAAATAAATAAATAATTTGGGTTCTGTTTTTTTTTTTTTGGGGGGGGGTCACCCTAATTTTCCGACCGTTTTTCAAGTTCAGCCCTTATCTTTTAATCATTTATTAACATTTTTTTTTAACTTTAGAAGTTATTTTAATTCATACATATTTGTGTCGTCTCGAATATAACATTTATTTCGACCGTTTATTCATTAGACAATTCTCAGCGATTTCTTAAAAAAAATGATAATTATCCCTTATT
>CM042166.1:40769405-40806905 GCA_023376005.1 Doryteuthis pealeii | reverse complement strand
ATAGCCCATATATAGGGAGGGAATTCGGAATCGAAAAATGTGCTATACTAGTAATAAAACAGGGGGAAAGAAAATTAATGGGCGGAATACAACTACCAACTCAGGACACTATAAAAGAAAAAGAAAGTTACGAATATTTAGGAATCTTAGAAGCAGACAATATCAAGTAAACAGAGATGAAAGGAGAAGTTTGAAAAGAATACCTCAAAAGAACAAGAAAGCTCTTAGAAACCAGGCTCAACAGCGGAAATCTTATCAAAGGAATAAATACCTGGGCCGTCACCGTTGTAAGATACTCTGGATCATTCTTAAAATGGACAAAAGAAGAACTCAGACGGATTGACCAAAGTACTAGGAAATTAATGACAAAGCACAAGACCCTACACCCTAGAGATGATAGAGATCGGCTATATGTATCAGGAAATGAAGATGGAAGATGTCTTGTCAACATAAAGGGCTGTGTAGTGGCCACAATCCAGGGACTCGAAGAATACACAAAAAGAGCAAAGAAAGATTACCTATGGCAGCCAACAACAACAGATATAATATATAGACAAACAGAAAAACACCAAAAACTAGAAAACAAAGATGGACACTTCAACCGAGTAAATCGGAGAGGTTGCACATAAAAAGACTTGGACATGGTTAAGAAGAGGAAACCTCAAGAGAAAATTGAATCACTAATAATTGCTACACAAAGTAATGCAATACGAAGAAATTATATCAAAGCAAAAATTGATAAGACACAAAAAAACAGTAAATGTAGACTGTGCGGTGACAGAGATGAGACCATAAACCATGTATTAAGTGAATGTAGCAAACTTGCACAACGGGAATACAAATATAGGCACGACTGGGTTGGGAATGTGATCCACTGGGAATTATGCAAGAAATTAAATTTTGACCATACAACAAAATGGTATATGCATAAACCAGAATCTGTTCTTGGGAATAAAACGCCTAAACTTTTCTGGGACTTCGAGATAAAGACGGATCTCCCTATCCCAGTCAGGAGACCAAACCTAGTGTTGATTAACAAAAAACAGAGAACGTGTCAACTGGTGGACTTTGCAGTCCCAGCAGATCACAGGGTGAAAATGAAAGAAAACAAAAAGATAGACAAATACCTAGACATTGCCAGAGAATTGAAAAAGCTGTAGAATATGAGGGTGAAAGTGACACCAATCGTAAATGGTGCCCTAGCAACGGCCTCAAATAGTCTGGAAAACAAACTAGAGGAACTGGAAATCAGAGGAAGAATAGAGACAATCGAGACATCAGCATTGTTAAGATAAGCAAGAATACACAGAAGAGTCACAGAGACCCAAGGAAACTTGTTGTCACTCAGACTTTAGTGAAAAACCACCAGCTTATGTTGCTGTGAAAGACTTAACAGAAAGGCAATGCTCAAAGACTTTTTCCACGTTGAAGAAGAGTTCCTTATGCTCTCTCTAACACACGCATAAACATAAATACACACACACCACACACACACACACACATATATATATATGTGTGTGTGTGTGCGTGTGTGTATGTGTGTGTGTGTACTACTATTTATCTCTTAACACAACATATACGGTAATGGTTTGGGCACCTCATGTGGTGTAATGGTTAGCAAGCTAGATTCGCTGACCATTGTTAATGAGTTCGATTCTCATTGGGCGCCCCATACATCTGGCCTTGTGCCACAGCTACGCTTAGTAAATAACTATACGGTAATGGTTAGCAGTCTAGATTCGCAGACCATTGTTAGTGAGTTTGATTCTCACTGGCGCCCCATATTTCTGGCCTTGTGCCACAGCTACGCTTAGCAAATAACTATACGGTAATGGTTAGCAGTCTAGATTCGCAGGTTAGTGAGTTTGATTCTCACTGGCGCCCCATATTTCTGGCCTTGTGCCACAGCTACGCTTAGTAAATAACTATACGGTAATGGTTAGCAGTCTAGATTCGCAGACCATTGTTAGTGAGTTTGATTCTCACTGGGAGCACCATATTTCTGGCCTTGTGCCACATCTAAGCTAAGCTTAGTAAATAACTATACGGGCTTACATACAAGTGTACGTACACTCACGCAAGCACACACCACACAAAACACCTCAACACAATTAAAACGATCTAAACTATTGTTTCTTTGTTTTTTTAAAATCAAATAGTGATTATATGCCAATATATTTAAAGTTTTTTCTTTGTTGTGCTGTGTAATGAATATTAATGTTAAGAAAGAGACGTTCCATCATTTATCACAATGAATGAGAGAATATTTTGGATAAGAAGTTTTCATACCATGCCAGGTATGCCATCTAACTATTCTGATACTTTTCCAAGAGATATTTTTGTAATGAGTTTTGGTTTGTTCCACTAGGAATCTAATTTTGATCTAAGCAGGGACATTCTTGAAATACAAACCAAAGGAAAAGTAAGAGAGCATTGTTTATAAGTCACCTTCACTGGCATCCTTATTCTTCAAAAACATATATTGCTTTTTGGATGTAGGCATATTTGTAAGTATGTAGATAGATCGAGATGAGATTTTATACCGAACATACATACATATATTTAGATATTAAGTATCGACAATCTACACTCATATATATATATTTAGCAACTCCTCCACACGAGCAGGATGTGACACAAAGTCAATTTCTTAAGCGGAGTTCAACAGGTTTGAATTCAGAGTTTTCCTTCTCCTAGACCAGTTGTCTAACCAAGGTTAAAGAGCCCGGTCTGCCCTACTATTTATTCATAGCTGGAGGGAGATTAGGATTCATACCTTTCCCAAGGGTATTAGCGCTAAGTGAAATGCAATTGCCACATCCAGGATTTGAACTCGGGTCGACGAGTCCATTTCCCATGACTTTAACCATTACACCACACACTTCTACACTCATATATCGATATAAATGTGTATGTTTTCCTTAGAAATAAAAAGCACACACACACGCGCGCGCGCATGCGCACACACGCGCACACACACACACACACACACACACACACCACACATATATATATATATATTGTTAAATAATGCAGCCATTTTCTGTCTGCAAGTTTTGTCCTTTGTTTTTTCCTATTGCCGGATTATTTTTGTAATATCTGGCGAGAATTGGCTGATGTATTTGCCATATGTCATAGACCGAGTACTTTCTGCATTATCGTGGGCCATCTTCAAGGTATTTTGAAACCATACAATATATATTATATATATATATATATATATATATATATATATATATAACCTGTTAAATTTAACGTAATCTGTGGTGGGTATTGGTTTCGCTAAAATACCGATTTGTGTGTATGTGTGTATGTGTGTGTTTTACCGTTAGGTGGCGTTATAAACATTTACTCTTAAGTAAATTAATTGAAAACAATATTACTATTAATTGTATTTTAAAGATGAAATTATCCCTTATATATATTTACCAACCCCTCCGCACGAGCAGGATGTGACACAAGGTCGATTTCTTAAGCGGGGTTTAACAGGTTTGAATTCAGAGTTTTCCTTCTCCTAGACCGGTTGCCTAACCAAGGTTAAAGAGCCCAATCTGCCCTGCTATTTACCCATAGCTGGAGGGAGAGTAGAATTCATACCCTTCCCAAGGGTATTAGCACTAAGTGAAATTATCCCTTATAACCACACAAGAGATGAGTTAACATAAATGAAATATTAGAAATCAAAGCGTAAATAATTATTTGTACCAGCAGTGCTTTTCAAGTTGAAAAAAAAAACAAAACAAAAAAAACAAAAAACGACTGGACTTTATTTCCGAATATTATCAATATGTTTTTCACATCAGCGTTAACGGATGGTATTTCATTGGAGCCTGAGTGACAACAAGTCTCCTCAGGTCTCCAGTGTTACATAATCTATGCGGTTGCATAAGATTATTGTCAATCCCCTGTATTTCTAAAGGGATGTCCCTTTTCATATCACGGGCGGGACTTTCCATGGAATAGTACAGAAGCCCGCGAAATACGTGAAGTTACGTGGGACCTGGTTGGGTCCTCAGTTTCAGTTTGTACGTCGGACAGAGATGATGTCCTGCCTTAACTGGAACTCACTGCATACGCGCGCTATGTTAGTCAGATGTTTAGTTACATGAAATGTTTAGTTAAGTAAATAAAAGTTTAAGAAAATAACACGGTCTTGTGGTTGGTGAATGTCTTGGTAACAAGACTGATATAGAAGAAGAAATGAGTTAAGTGCGACCGACCACCAAGACGAAGAAGAGACGCTAGAAGAACTTAAGCTATCAGAGACGCCAGAAGAAGAATAGAAGAAAGTAAGAAAAGAGGTATGCAACACCAGGACTCTTCTGAGTATTCTAGCCGATTGCAGCAATGCAGTTATCTGCATGGTCTCAATTCTCCCTCTGATTTCCAGATCCTCCAGTCTTTTTTCCAAGCTTTTTGGGGCCGTTCCAAATACATAAACTACAATTGGTATCAATTTCACCCTCATATTTCACAACTTTCTCAATTCTCTGGCAAGGTCCAGGTATTTGTCCATTTTTTCATTTTCCTTTAGCTTCACCCTGTGATCTGCTGGAACTGCAAAACCCACCAGTTGACAAGTTCTTTCTTTTTTGTTTATCAACACTAGGTCTGGTCTCCTTGCTGGGATAAGGGGATCCGTTTTTATTTCAAAGTCCCAGAGAATTATTATTATTTGAGTTTTCACATCAGTGTTAGCTGATGGTCTTTCACTGGAGTCTGAGTGACAGCAAGTCTCCTCAGGTCTCCAGGACTCTTCTGAGTATTCTGGCAGATTGCAGCAGTGCAGTGTTCTGAATGGTTTCAATCCTTCCTCTGATATCCAAACTTTCCAAACCCTTTTCTAATCCTTTTGGGACTGTTCCAAGTGCACCAACTACAATTGGTATAACTTTCACTTTCATATTCCATAACTTTTTCAGTTCTCTGGCAAAGTCCAGATATTTGTCCATTTTTTCATTTTCCTTTAACTTCACCCTGTGATCCGCTGGCACTGCAAAATCCACCAGTTGACAAGTTCTTTCTTTTTTGTTAATCAACACTAGGTCTGGTCTTCTTGCTGGGATAAGGTGATCCGTTTTAATTTCAAAGTCCAGAGAATTTTGTGCGTTTCGTTCTCAAGAACAGATTCTGGTTTATGCATATACCATTTTGTTGTGTGGTCAAAATTTAATTTCTTGCATAATTCCCAGTGGATCACCTTCCCAACCCAGTCGTGTCTAGTTTTGTATTCTCGTTGTGCTAGTTTGCTACATTCGCAGAGTATATGGTTAACAGTCTCATCTCTATTACCGCAAAGTCTACATTTACTATTTTGTTGGGTCTTATCAATTTTCGCTTTCGCTTTGATGTAATTTGTCCTTTATTATTATTATTATTATTATTATTATTATTATTATTATTATATTCTAACCGTATGTATGTATGTATGTATGTATGTTTGTATATGTGTGTATGTATGCATCCTTTGTTCTCTCTTCAAGGTTCACGGTGGTACCGAACTTTATGGAATATCTATGTATGTATGTTTTTATACGTGTGTATGTAATGTATATATGAATGTACATGTATGTGTCACATACTTAATATAGTATTGCAATTACTACTATCTGCGTTATTCGGACTATTGTCCTCATCTTCATTGTTATCTGTACAACGTTTCGGCTGATATGCCATCCGACCTTCTTCAGGTATTTCTTGTCGGACTCGGGAACCTTCTCGGATTGGGGAACCTTCTTTTCGGACTCGGGAACCTTCTTGTCGTAATCAGGAACCTTCATCTCAAACATTCAGAGAAATAGTATTGCAATTGTTTTCTACACCAAGGGATTTCTGTATCGGAACTTAGAATATTTGTTAGTTTCTCTATGCGTCAGGGAAAAGGTCTTCTTCTTTGTGGTAAATATTGATCTTTCTTCTCTAAATGTCTGTGGTAAATTGACAATATTTCCTCACATACAAAGTCCAAGGTGGTAGCATCATCAGGATGTACCCCCTCCTATGTCTTATCATAGACACTAGGGTCTCAAATATCCGCTGGCAGTAAGCACATGCCCATTCGGTAGCATCAAACTGGAATTTGCTATCGCTGTCTTCCTGCTTACTATCCTCCAGAATCTGGCTCATCAGCTTCTCATACTCAAAGGTTTTGTCAATGGGGTGTGCTTTATACCACTGTCCAGAGCGCTCCTTTTCTCTGTGGTAGCGCATGTGCACTGACCATCCCTCTGTTGTCAAAAATCCAGTTCACAGGAAGAACATCCAAAAGTAGGCTTAAGCCACTGAAGTCGGCCTTCGGGTGGAACTAAGGGAAGGTCTTGTTTCTCTGATGAGCTGGATGGCCCCGAAACCATTTGTGTCCGGTAAAAATGGTATCGTTTAGGGAGTTCCACAGCAAGCTGCTTCAGAAACTTGTGTCTTAAACGTTCTTGTAACTTTACTTGCAGTGTTACACTTATCCCCAGTATCAGAACAAATCAGACTTTGTGACAAAGAGCATAAAGGTCGAATTTCCAGGCCAGAAACAGAATGCAAGTTGAAGAAAAAGAAACATTAAGAGATTCACGAGGAATATTTGTTTACTTATCTATCTATTTTTATTAGAAGTGTACATCTATTAGAAGTATGCATTTAACAGTGTAAGGTTCATGGTTATAATATGAACATACAAATCCGACACGTTTGTGGGACAAAACATTTTATATTGTAAACAGCACGGAAATAAGACAAGATACAATAACAATAAAATACATGTACATACAAGAGTAGAGATAAAAGGACTTGAGGGTCCGTACATACAAAATCACTTACTAGTGATTTAGGGGGGGGGGCGAAGCCTCCAGGAGAGTTACATAGCGTTGGGAGCCGAAGCCCCCACCAAGAAGAAGGGTGTGACAATGTCTCTAACCCATGTGCTCGTACGAGAAGATGTAGCAAAAGAGCTAGACGCGTTTGAACCAGGCGCTTAAATACAATAGCCCCTGGTGAGAACAAGCGACACATCAGGGGGAAGATAACTCTTACAGGCCAATGGGAAGATAATCCCAACAACAGTATTGTGTAAAAAGTTAAAGTAAAGTCGTCGGGGCGGCCTAAAGTCGGTATCAGCCAGTCAGCGAGGGCGACTATCCCCTTTTCACTAGCGCTAGACCAAGGAGATTGTTTTTGCGTCTGAGGTGGAGCGCCACACCTACCATCAGCTCCTTACTTTACCGCACAGATCCCTGTGCTACTCATACGCTGAGTTAGCGAGGGCCGATATCGAACTAGGAACCTTGTGGTGTCTAGCCGAACGCTCTACCGACTGAGCTAACCCAGTGTGTATATATGTATTAAAAACATAATAGAGAACATTTTTATGTTCATTAAGACGTTTTAATTGTGAGCAGAAAAATAAATTAAAATAAATTAATTTTTGATATCACAAGTTTGAAAAAACATTTTACTAATTAGTTCTTATCTTTTTAAATACAATTTTGTCCATCCTTCTGAGAATAAAGATCAACGTATTTGTCTTATTTGTCTTCCTGAGAATGAAATTTATCTAAGTAAGCGGGAACACATTACTATCTGCATTGGGATATGTGTGAAACAGGTTATGATAAATGGTACACACACCAATACCTTTTAGTTATTCAGGTAAATATATACACACACACATACCTATATATATATATAAAGTTTTTTTTATAGTCTGTTTGAAGCATTGTGCGTATGTATAATATAAAGATGTTTGAAGGCAATTGACAATGCAATATGTGTTGAAAATTGTATCTATTTAACTTTTGTTTTTTAATTCTAAATATTTTCGGAATAAAATTCCATCATCAGAGTTATTAAAGTACTAGGTGTTTTTTTATTGTACTTATCCCAGGGCCATGGTGTAATCATCTGTTGCTTTAAGAAGTTGAGGAACGCCGTATATTTGAAAATTTTTTTTTTCGGTTAATTCCGTGATGTTAATTCGGCTATTTCCGTGATGTTAAGTCGGTTCGGCTGCTCCTGCGCTCGTGGAAATTGTTCGAACAGATGATTACATTGTCAATTGCCTTCAAAAATCTTTATATATTATATATATATATATATATATATATATATATATATATATATATAGTATAGTAAGAAATTTGAAAAAACACACGTTTAAAAAAAATGAGTTGTAAGTTTATTAGCAGACGCTGCAGTATTTAGATCCGTTAAGTAGATCTTCTTCAGGGCATTTGTTGATATAAGGAAAAGTAAAAAAAAATTATCACAGGATTGTAACAAACAATACATAGGAGAGACGTCCAGACACATTGACCAACGAATCCGAGAACACAAGAGAGATATCAGAAATGGCTAAATGAACAACGCACTTATAAAACACATCTCAGAAACTAACCATTCGTTCAATTTTAAAGAATCCAAATTGTTAGAATTCACAACAAAAACGAAAGAAAAATCGTAGAATCTAGCACCATCTCCATTTTCAATACAATTAAACAAAGACCCGGTTTTTTCCTTTTATCGCGGTACCTGTCCGAAATTATTCTCAAGAATCATAAAATTCCCTACATCTAACAATGTCTCACTTTATTTTCTATATATTAACTCCCCTTTAATTATAACTGAATCACCACCAACAATTTTTCTCTAAACATACATTCATCTGGTAACACGATATTTTTCTTTGATCTTTCAACACACAATAGATTATTGCACTTAAATTAAACCAACCTATTCAACAATAATAATATACTTTTAATAGTAATACTATATAAAATCTTCCCCTCAAATCCCCCACACACATATACTCCCCACTGACACCATTCACTTTTTTTCATCACCCACATACATTCATATTTTTCCACGAGAAGCTCTCATAATAAATCTCACCCCTTATGTATTATATATGCACATGTATGTGGATACCCATGTATGTGGATTTTTGTGTAAATGCATATTAGACAATTAATAAATGCACAATTATAATATAACAACTAACAAAAATAGTAATTATAAATACACAATTTTTATTAACAAATAATTATTTTTATATAAATAATTATAAATACACAGAAATTGTTTGTATAAATAATTACTAGTACACAATTGTAATGATAATAATAATAAAAAATCATTATAATAATCAATTACAATAATAAAACAATAATAATTAAAACTTTAACTACACAACTCTTACTATAAATTTTTTTATCCCCTCCACACACTCACCCCTTTTTTCTCTTCACTTACTTAAAACACAAACGTATATATAGACACACGCAGATATCTTTCTTCCTAACCCTCCTTACTTACAGCCCCCCACACAGCAACACAAAAGTTAAAAGAATATTTTCTCGCCACTTACTTGAAACAAACATTCTTCTTAATGAATATGCATTCACGCTCGCACACACACACACACACACACACACACACACACACACACACACACACACACACACACACACACACTTTGAGGTTTGTTTCGATGTCGTTTATCGTAAAATATATACACACGCTCGCAACCACACACACACACACACACACACACACAAAACGCCTAAAAAATGCTCAATGTAATTTTTCGACACACACACACACACACACACACACACACACACACACTCATACTCACATCATAAAAGAAGAATATTTGACGTCATATTTCAAACCGTCTACTTTTCCAGCGTTCCTTCTTCAAACTTCAAATTTTGAACAGATTGATAAACAAGGACTATCGCAGTTTTTTCTCATTATTCTGTGATAAAAATATTTTACTTTTCCTTATATCACAAATGCCCTGAAGAAATCTACTTAACAGATCGAAACACTGCAGCGTCGGCTAATAAACTTACCACTCATTTTATTTAAACCTGTGTTTTTTTCAAATTTCTTACTATACTACATACCGTCGGATTCACTTCCATCTCTTCACGCATATATAGATATATAGATATAGATAGATAATGCTTATAATTTCCCGCCTATCCTCCTTCTACTATACCCTTCCCCTTCTCACAACTTGTGCCCCCCATCGCACAAAAAATCACTACTGCATCGCTCGCTCGAACCACTACCATTCCTACAACCTCCCACTACCAATTGTTATTACCTCCCACTTTTAATTCCTTGCTACTACTTGTTCTCGTTAAAAACGAGACACGAAACCATACCATCGTTTCCTACCTGATGATGGCAAACTGTATTGCCGAAAGCGCTCGTTTTGAAACCTTTGGTGGACCGTTACACCAGTTACACCCCGACACCAAAAAGATGGCCCGAAAATTAGAAAGGATCAACGAAAAACTTGTCAGATAAGAATTGTCTGTACAGTTCAACAAAACTTGTATAGATATATATATATATATATATACGCATGAGCACCTACATACATAAAAAGTTGTTAAAGTATTAGATAAGTAATTTTTTACGTAGCGTAAAGATAAAGACTAAGAAATCTTAACTGGTTGACATGACAGTAAAAACATTTCCCAAAACTGATAATCAGTTAATAAGTGCTGTTTCCTTAGGTTTTAAGTGATTTAAAACCAGTTGAAAATTTCACGGCGATTTGCAGAGATTTTTTCAAAAAATCTTAAGAGATTAATCGAATTAAACATTGTTGTATTTTGTTGTTTAACATTCCAGAAATCTAACTAAGTAATAATGCTATGTAATTATTTTAAATTTCCAGCTTAAGAAACTATCTATAAACTTAATTACTAACGTTTAATTAAATGTGAATGATTATTTTAGTTAGAAACGTGATTCATTTTTTTTTCTTTTAATATTTTGAAATTTAAATTCTGTACACACAAAACAAGGCTTTATTGTTAGAGACTCCCTCTCGATGAAAGCCATGCTTTCTCCATGAGGAAATTTACATTAAAAACCTTCCTGAAAGAGTTTTAAAAGATTTTTCTTTTTACTTTCCACAACAAATAAATGTTGAAAGATTTAAACTATTTTTATTTTGCTTAAGACTAGTTCAAATAGCAAATAAGTAAAGACATTATTTATTTGAACTGTCAGCACATCCTTTTTTCAATATGTTATTGAAAAGAATTTAAAATAATTACATAGCATTATTACTTAGTTAGATTTTCTGAGTTCATGTGTTTTAAACAAGATGGAGACTTTTCACAGTTCCTGGTTAGCCTCTGAAATTCGTATTCTAGTTTCATGGTTAAGTTACTCTCTCTGTACACTTATAGTTCAAAGTGCACAAAGAGGACCAACAGTGAACGACAATCAGAACTAATGAAGTCACCTAATCTTGCTACCATTAACTAAACAAATGAGGTGCCCGACTTATTTTGTTTATAAGGTGTGTGTCGGAAGTCCACTTCTACTTATAGACTCGCCGATAACCATGTGACCATACTCTTGGCCAATCACTGGCAATACTCTGCTGCTGATATTGTTATTTATACCAGCTGTTCTAGTCATACCTACGCACACTGCGTTGAACCTTCGTGGACGACGGAACATAGGAATAAATATTGCGTTGAAAAATTAAATTGCCTAAGCTGTTTAAATTTGGGAATCTTGTAAAAGTTTATCTAACAAAATAAAGGATCACAAATTGTAGGAATAATATCACAAATGACTGTGAGTTGATATTGATTCGGCATAACTGCATCATGTGAAATTTAAGAGAATTTTCGCCCCATTGAAAGAATTTCTTGATATACATTTTTCAAATTGTAGAGAGCTTTTCCGTATCTTTTAAACAAATATTCGATGCCAAAAGCGAAATAAAATTGCTGACAAAGAGTATCAACTCCCAAAATTAGATAATATGCGTCAGTAGCGTAAATGAGCAGACATTTGACAATGTTACGAAAAAAGAAAAAGAAGCATCTGTTTATTACATAAAACACGTGCATTGAATATTTTCTCATGCAGGCTTCTTTTCTATAGCTGTCTCTTTGTTTATATATTTGCGGCAAATACCAAAGCAGACATGGTACAGTGCCAGTTGCCTATTTTCTGGCTTGTATATACAAACTTTACTGCTCATACGTGTCGAATGAAGAAGAAGAAGAAGAAAGAAGAAGAAGAAGAAGAAGAAGAAGAAGAAGAAGAAGAAGAATAATATATAATGCACATATGCATTGACTTTTTAAAACGAAATGCATTTACAGATAGGGGTACATACACATAGTCCCGCAGTCAAATACGGTTCTGATTTATTGTCGGATATACATGTCTGGTATTTGACATTTGTAGTTAATGAGTAGCAGCGGCTAACCACACTGTGTTTTCATTGAGAATACATAAATGTATCAAGTTTGATATGCTGATGTCAACGCACTCCATCGTATATATATATATATATATATATATATATATATATATATATATGGTTAGGAGGTTGATTTAGAAGGCTATCACTATGCAGTTTGGAATAAATAAAGAATAATAATACGGTAACAATGGTGTTGTGTGTTGACCTGTATTTTTAAAATTCTTTCTTGAATTTTCGAGGTAATACCTCTTTATCAAAAGAATTGAACTGAAGCAGTCCAGCTATGGCATTTCGCAAGAAATTTATAATAATTTTAGTTTTGATTTTTACTGATTAAATATTAAAATTCAAGTATTGGAATCATTCGTTTAATGGAATTCTTCACAGTTCTTCATTAAGTAGAAAAACAGTTTTTTTTATACAGCCTTTCGGGCGAATATATTTTGTCATACTCTGCCTTGAGTCTCGCATATCCATTACTACTGAATATTTGTCAATAGAAAATTTATACCGTTCTTCTTATATTCTGACATTATAATTTCTTTTTATATTTGTTGATCCCATTTTATCTCCTTTTCTGTTTTTCTTCCTTTCTTTCTCTTTCAATTATCTATTCTTTTTGTCTGTATTAATTATTTTCTCTTTCTGGGTTTATTTTTTTCTTTTTGCCTCGTTTACTTCGTTATCTATACTAGCAAATATATGCATCCTCCAGGTGCAAGTTTTAAGTTTTAATGTAATAAAATATATTAATTAGAAAGGCTATGAAACTAAATAAGAATGATAAAAGATCTGAAACAGATAAAAAAGATTTGAAACAGAGGGAGTATAATAAAAAATAGAACAACTGAAACTTACTCTTCCATCACTCTCGTTTTCATGTTATTTTTTTAATTTAAGTATTTAGTTAAAGAGGAAGTAAAGAATAAAATTACAGTTATTTATTTGTTAATGGATTTCATTTAAGATTTATTGAAGAGATTTTTCTTATATTCATTAAAATAAAACCAAACAGTTAGAAATCAATAATGTTAAGCACATATTTTTAAAAAATCATTTTTTTAATTTAATATGCAAATTAGCCTTCCAGTTCACACTGTAAACCGTATTTTTTGTATATATAAATATAATTGCATATTGATAAGATGTAGACATGGTTAACAGTATTAATAATGTAAAACAATTTTATTAATAATTGAGGTTAAAATAAAAATAAAATCATGGAGAATATGATGTAAATAACTAAGGAATTGTGACTTGATAGTAATATAGTTTCGGTTACAGACAGAAAAACACACAATCTCCATTATAATAAGATATTCTCATAAGTATTCACTTTTTTTTTTCTTCTCATTTACTTAAATATGCATTTACTATTACTTTCATTCTCATTTGTTTCATTTAATCATTCTTTTTTTTTTATTATTCTCGTTCATTTATTCATTCATTTATTTGTTTATCCTTTCTTATTCATTTCCCTTCATTTTTCTTCTTTTTCTTCTCATTTCGTATTAGTCTCCATGTTTCGCAGGTTTTTCTTTCGTTCTTATTGCATCACATTACTTTCTAAAACTTTGTTTCTTTTTTTCTTTCTATTCGCCCATTTCATTCATAACATAATATCAATATCATAATATCATAATTAAAAAAATTAAAGAAATAAAAGAAAGAAAGAAAGACAAAAATAATGAGTAAATCAATTAGAAAGATAAAATAAATCCACATAAAGAAGAGAGATTTACCAATTATATTTTTTATATTATCTTTTGAAGTTTATATTGTTCGGTGGACATTTTTTGTTGGTAGATGTGTTACATAATTATTAGATACCTAATATTTGTGCAATAGTGTAGAAATCAAAATGGCCGTTATAAGCTGCAGCCCATGGCCTTGAAGGATTTGAATGACAAGGCTTGACCTGTCCTGATCCTTCCTTCCGGTGGATACCGTGAGAATCGGTGGAGAAGACCCTCTTCCGGTTTAGATTAGAAATAGATTTCAGTCAGTCGGTGAGAAACCACGACGGTGGGGAGTCGTGTTATACACGCGACCGACTCGTTCTGCGCAGGTATTCTGGTGGGGGATTTCGACAATAAAATATGATCAAAGTAAATCAAAGTATTGTGTTATTATCTAAAAACTAACAATGACACAGGGCTTCTGATAAAGAGAAATCCCCAATGGAAGACCAGACACGAAGTCCCCGAGAGAAGTCCAGACGTTAGAATAGACCTGGAATAACTTAAGATGTCAGAAGAACAGAAGAAGAATAGAAGTAAGAAGTAAGTAATGAGAAGGATAGCAACAGATGTTATTGATTTAAGCGTGAGATATTTAAGAGATTTTAAGAAAAACTTTACAAACCTAATTAAAAAGTATAAGTAAAGTCGACAGGGCGGCCTAAAGTCAGTATCAGCCAGTCAGCGAGGGAGTCGATCCCCTTTTCAATAGCGCTAGACCAAGGAGATTGTTTTAGCATCTGAGGTGGAGCGCCACACCTAGCACCAGCTCTTACTTTACCGCACAGATCCCTGTGCTACTCAGACGCTGAGTTGGCGAGGACCGGTATCGAACTAGGACCTTGTGGTTTCTAGCCGAACGTTCTACCGACTGTGCTAACCCGTCCCCTTTTGATTAATTAGTAATGTTTAATTAAAAGCGAATAATTATTTTAATAGGACAGACAATTTGATTTTGATAAATTTAATTCTACATGATTATTTATGGTTTCTTGTAGATTTTTGTTTGCTTTTATTAACTCTTCTTTAAGAGAACCTCTTATTTGTCTCACGAGGAGCACTTAAAACCTTAGGTTCAATAAGTATGCATAGCAAATTTTGTAATTCTATATCAAATCCTTCGACTGTCTATAGAACACAGACAAACAAACTCTTTTCAATTATTGATATAATGACAGTGATCTGACACCAGAAACACAAAGATTCGGAAGACAGGGTGTAATTTTGGAGTTAAGAGCAATATGCCCATGTTGTCAAAATGTCAAATGTCAAATGTCAAATGTTAACAGATTTCAGACAATCTGATCATACTTCTGTATTCCGATCCTCACCCTTCTCCCCTCTCCCCAACACCCGTTCATTTTACCGAAGAAGAATAGAAAACCGACAACCAATAAAGTCAATTAAACTAAATTGAGCTCATTCTAAAATAGTAACCGACTGCAGACAATAAATTGAAAAAAAAAATTATTAACAAAGAATATGCGTTTACATTTATGAAAACACCGTGCATGAAACTTGGATGTTGTTGTACCGGCCGTTCCTACAGTGGAGAACATGCACCGGTTCTCACTATAAATAGTGAGACACCGAGTGGAAAGGGGGACTGTTCCCGTTAACGACAAGCTAGTCGTACATGTACCATTAATTGTAAATACACTTGTCTTATTTTACCCTATCTCGACTTGACTTCTTTTTACTGTTGGGACTAACATCACAACAGATGTCACCCACCCAAATGCCTCCACATTTCGACTCTAATTCCACAATGCATTCACATTTTGCTTTGTATAGCTCTTGTTTTTTTATAGGACTTCAAGGCGTCGTTTATATATAGATACATGCATATATATATATATATATATATATATATATATATATATATATATATATACCTTGTATTTCATTTTTTTTTGTTTTCTTCTGTGTATTTAGTTTGAGGTTTTTAAAGGAAAGTGTTCTTGAAACTTCTGCTCACTTCTACACACACACACATATATGCATACACCCCACACAGGCATATATATAATATATATATATATATTATATTATATTATAATATATAAGTAGTCTTCCAGATCCATGAATCCATTTGAATCACACACAGGATGCTCCATAAAAATCCCTATGTAAATAAAGACCTTGCATTGATCCAGAAAAGAAAAATTAATATAGAATTTTAGTATCATGATACAAGTAAAACTTATTATTAGATCCTAATTACCCAAATAAAGTTTATAAATTTTAAATATTCGTCAACAGAATGGGAGGTATTTTCAATGCGTAGTTATATGCAAATACTAAAAATAACACTTTCCAAGGTCGAAAATATCAGACATCCTAAAGTTTTAATTAATTATAAAATTGATAATTACAAGGATCTAATTTTCATCATAAAACCTGGATACATCTGTTTTGCATTGAAGACACAAAATATTCAAATATTTTAAGCAGAATTTTATCCGTGAATTACTTACTAATAGGTACATCTTGAAAGGATTTCCTACACGTTATCAGAATCTGGAGAATTTGCAGGCTAGTTCTTAACTATGATACGTTTGCATTCAAACCACTCAAACCATTATTCAACAAACTCAGCCTCTTGAATTATTAAATTTCTTCCGTGATGATAACAAATTGTACTCTTCTCTAAATTGTGCGTTTCTATTGCCTAAAAAAGTATTTCGATGCTTTTCATCTATCAAATTTCCTGCGAAATGGAAATATGGAAAATAACGTCAATAGTATTTCATTCCATCGTAAAGCATCTAAACGTAGTCCATTCGATGTCAAAACGGAGGACTGCTTGATAGATTGCAAACAGGAAGTTACCTGATTCATGGTTGAATTTAAACACATAGAACATTCTTCAAACAATTTCAAAATGGCTATTTTATATGTATTCAATTTTGAATGAATATTTTCGTTCTTTTCCTAATAAATTAAACTTTTCGTTTTTTTTATTATTTGGTAAGTTTTTCTCTCTCATCAGTTTCAAAAACTTGTGAAGTAGATGGAATTTTCAAAAGACAACGGATGGCTTTTAGAACAACAGAATAGATAGAAAAGTATAAAAAGTTGTGGAAAAGATCAATTAATAGTTTAATAATTATCCGTCCTTGGAATATGTGATTTAGAAAACAAAAATGCATATATGAGAGCAAATACCTACAAATCAATTTTAAAATTGGATTCCTTTTATATTCTTTAATATATGATTTAGTGGGTTTGACCAATATTTGAAATTTATAAACGTTGTATATATATATATATATATGAGAAGTAAACAAACAAACAATGTGTTTTGATAAGGCTTTATTTAGCCGACAATTTTTGGGAGAATATGTGCTTAATTGAAGTCGTACCTAATTTTGAAAATTAATTAATTAATAATTAATGAATTAGGCGGCCATACCTATTCAAATGTAAGGCTAAACAAATCGAGAAAAATCAATCTCTGTATGTACATTTCGGCCTATTAGGCCTCATCAGCAGAACTATAGACAGGACGACCACTTTGTGTGTGATTCGAACCCTGACTATATATATATATATAGTAAATGAAGAAAAACTCTAAACTTGCTTCATTACAATAATAACAGTATTAATATCTTCAGGTAATCACAAGAACATGACTCTTGAATAAATTATTGTAATGAAGCAAGTTTAGAGTTTTCTTCATTTACTAAATTCTTGCTCTGTTCTTTTATTCACTGTATTAGTACCTGCATCAGCTTGCCCTAACAACGGAAATAAACTATATATATATATATATGTGTGTGCGTGTGTGTGTGTTTGTGTGGATGTGTGTGGGGTAAAAATCACATGGAGTTTATATCAGAGTAAACAAAATATCAAAAATACGTGTTTTTATTAGTACATCGAAATGAATAACAAAATTCCTACACTCAATTAAATTTTGATTTGGTATATATATATATGTTTTTCGTGCATTTTCATTCTTCACAAGATTACTTGCCCATAAATATAACGACTAAAAATATAACCCAGTACACTTGAAAAGATACTCGATGAAAAGTACTAAGGCAATGGGAAATATATAGAAGCATATGCAACATGATCCATCAAACAGTATATATCTACATGCACATGAAAATACCCATCAATAGACAACAGTTAATATACACTTCCAAGATGATCAGTCTTACCTTCGACGCCAAATTCCCAATCAAACGGTGTCACGGCCAACCATGGCAATAACACCCATGCTCCGAATGAAAGTCGTTTCATCTCTGTAAGTCACTTAGTAGTTGTAGAAGAAGTAGAGATCCTATTAATTAAAAATATAACAAGCAGAAATTTAAGAAATGATAAAGAAAAGCTTCAACGGGGGTAGCGGATGTCAATAAAGAAAGGATAAAAATTATTATTCACAGCATTTGTCGAATGAAATGAAAGACAATGAAGATATCTTATTATAATGGAGATTGTGGGTTTGTCTGTCTGTAACCGAAACTATATTACTATACAAGTTACAATTCCCTTTGTTATTTACATCACATTCTCCATGATTTTATTTTTATTTAAACCTCAATTATTAACAAAATTGTTTTACATCATTAAGACTGTTGACCATATCTGCATACTAATAACATGCAATTGTATTTATATATACAACAAAATAGCAGTTTACAGTGTGAATGGGAAGGCTAATTTGCATATTGATCTTAAACATTTGATTTTAATAAATATATGCTTAATATTATTGATTTCTAATTGTTTGGTGTTATCTTTTTGAATATGAGCAAAATATCTTCAATAAATCTTAAAAGAAATCCATTAACAAGAAGAAATAACTGTAATTTTATTCTTTACTTCCTATTTTAACTAAATCGTTAAATTAGGAAAATTTACCAAAGAAAGACGGGAGTAATGGAAAATGATGGAAGAGTTAGTGTCAAAGTTGTTCTATTTTTCAATCATACCCCCTCTTTTCCAAATCTTTTTATCTGAATTTTTATTCAGTTTCATTAGGCTTTCTAATTTAATATGATATTTTATTATATTAAAACTTAAATACTTGCACCCGGAGGGTGCATATATTTGCTAGTAAAACTAATTGAAGAAGTAAAACCTTTTTACGTCATTTATTCTATTATCTAAAGATCTGTTATATTAAAATGTTAAAGAAAGATAAGAAGTCAACACTCGACAATGTGGGTGTTATAGAAATATAGAAAATACATTGACATGGATAATATTTTGGATTTCATAGGAAATAAATATTTCAAGAAATGCATGTTGACAGATATGTCAACCAGACATGCAGAATGTCTATCACAGATGCCTAGTTGGGGAAGCTTGTTATTTTATACTTATGAAAAGAATGAATGTTTTAACCCGAAGTTAAAAAAAACAACCTTTCAAGCAACCAGTTTTGTATTTAGTATATTAGCTGAAACCCAATTAATATTGTCGGTATTTTAAGCTAGTAACAGTGTACTATATTTTTGAGAAGCCCTATGAATAATAAATGTCGCCAAGAGGTTAACGTAGATATTCTTTCTGAAAGCAATTACTCGTACTACAAATATAGATACAACACAATATCTTTAAGTATTTATCTTCTGGTGACTAGAGAATGCCATAGAAAAATTTCATTGAAAAAAGTTATAATTTTGGCTTCGCAAAAAGTTTAGCATTATATTTAGATTGTTGAGAAAAAATACGTTTTGTCGAATAGTAGCAGAGCTACCCGGTGTGGCAAGGGATATAAAAATTTTAAAATAAATCATTTATCTATATTTATATATATATATATTTACCAATCCCTTCCGCACGAGCAGGATGTAACACAAGGCCAATTTCTTAAGCGGAGTTTAACAGGTTTGATTTCAGAGTTTTCCTTCTCTCCTAGACTGGTTAAGCCAGGGTTAAAGAACCCAACCTGCCCTGCTATTTACCCATAGCTGGAGGGAGAATTGGATTCATACCTTTCCCAAGGGTATTAGCGCTATGTGAAATTCAAACAGCTTCGTCCACGAATTGAACTCGGGTCGACGAGTCCATTTCCTATGACTCTAACCATTAGACCACGCGCCTCCATATATTTTGGAATTTTAAAAAGGTAATATGCTTAAACAGCCAGGTTGTCATTGAATGCGATAACAGATGGACAAAAAATCAAAACAAAAAACAAAAAACAAAAAACAAAACAAAACAAACACAATAAAAGAAAACATTGGGTGAATTATAATAAGTTCCTATAAAATTACTTGATTATTCAAGTGTAGATCAGTTTATGATTAAGGAAAGAGCAGTAGTATCTGTTCTATACAATTGAAATGTACAAGATGTAAAATATACCATTGAATTTCAAAGAGTATACAATTTAATAATTTCTCAAAAATATTAGGAAAGAAATATTTAAAAACATATATAAAAATATAAACTATTGTAACTTAAAATTTAGAATTTTTTAGTTTATTCATAATACTGTCTGATCCTATTCAAATGTTGAAAAGTGACACTTTCATCCGCATACTGATCCTAGCTGAATTTACAGATTAAAAAATACATATATAAATAAACAAAAAAAGTCAAAATATTTGAATATTCATCGAATTTTAGATTCCTCGAATATAGCCATTATTATTATTATTATTATTATTATTATTATTATTATTATTATTGAGTTTTCACATCAGCATTAGCTGATGGTCTTTCACTGGAGTCTGAGTGACAGCAAGTCTCCTCAGGTCTCCAGGACTCTTCTGAGTATTCTGGCAGATTGCAGCAGTCAGTGTTCTGAATCGTTTCAATCCTTCCTTTGATATCCAAACTTTCCAAACCCTTTTCTAATCCTTTTGGGACCGTTCCAAGTGCACCAACTACAATTGGTATCACTTTCACTTTCATATTCCATAACTTTTTCAGTTCTCTGGCAAGGTCCAGGTATTTGTTCATTTTCCTTTAGCTTCACCCTGTGATCTGCTGGCACTGCAAAATCCACCAGTTGACAAGTTCTTTCTTTTTTATTTATCAACACTAGGTCTGGTCTTCTTGCTGGGATAAGATGATCCCTTTTTATTTCAAAGTCCCAGAGAATTTTATGCGTTTCGTTCTCAAGAACAGATTCTGGTTTATGTATATACCATTTTTTTGCATAGTCAAAATTAAATTTTTTGCATAATTCCCAGTGGATCACCTTCCCAACCCAGTCGTGTCTAGTTTTGTATTCTCGTTGTACTAGTTTGCTACATTCGCAGAGAATATGGTTTACAGTCTCATCTCTATTCCCGCAAAGTCTACATTTACTATTTTGTTGGGTCCTATCAATTTTCGCTTTATTATTATTATTATATAATTTATTATTATTATTATTATTATTATTATTATTATTATTCTACTCTATTGCCTGCTTGATTACCAATATTAAGTATTGGTTGCTTGGTTATTGTGTGACTGACCATTCAAATATTGTATAAATGATATAAGTAGCCATCCATATCTGTATTTCGAAACTACAGACGTTGAAGCAGACTATCAATCTCAACGCCTCTGAGGTAAATAAGTTATAAATAAGTCAGTAACCAAGCAATTATATATTAAAATCCTTTTGAGTAGGGATGTCTAGAATGTTTTTATGTGACCACAGGTATTGAGACTGCACCATTAGACATGCTAATTACACCTTAGTACAGAATTGTCGATCACATTTGCATATATTTAGTCATAAAATTACCCAATTCTATACTATAGTGGATATTAGAGTGATTTGTGCGTTAAACAAGATGAAACACGTGCCCTCAACAAAAGGCACAAATGAGAAGTTGTGAGTTTATGACAGACAGACACAAATGGTATCTGATAATGTTAGCTTAGATCCTATAAAAGTAACCTGATTATCTATGAATGCAATATGTATTGTTTTGAGTATTAGATGGAGGTAAAAAAAAAAATCTCCGGCTGGTTTATCTGTAAAGGAAAATACAAACAAAACAGAAAATTTCAAATGTTTAGTGAGGCGACCGAGTGAAGAAAAATTACAAAGACAAAAAACATACATGAATACAAAAGAAAAAGAAATGATGAATTGAAACCCGAAAAGTTGAAGTAAAAAAAAAGGGGGAGGGAAGAAAATGAATTCGAAAATATTATGTATCTATCAATAATGGAGATTCGCTTCCGGTTTTTGTCTGTAACAAAAATTACGTCACTGCTTACGTCACATTACCCAAAATCGTCATAACAGAATAAATACACTCAAAATTTGAACATGCAACATTAGACAGTCCTCATTGTTTATTTAAAACAAGTTTTGATATATACATGACTGGTATTATATATCTATATATAGTTTGTTTTATTTTAATACATATTTAAAGTTTACATTTCAATTGTTTTATTTTTTAATCCTTTAATGAATTTGATGATTTTACTTACTTAGGGTACAAACTCGCTGACATTGAATTTTTTACTCCCACCCCTCAGGCAATATGTGTCAAAAATCTATTTTTACATCGCCCGGAGTGTGTTTTTTTATTTTGTACTAGTAATTTTAACATATCTAAAAATAATTAAATAAAATAAAACTGAGTAAAATAATTGTATACAGTTCAGATTTGTACATAATCTTATGCCCAGTAAAGAAAACTGCTTTAACATTTTCACAGATTAAAAAGTAAGAGGGCGAAATGCTGATGAAATCCCTATTCAGATACGTATTTAAAAGATTAATGTATAAGATAAGACAAGGAAGAGAAGAAAGAATTGAACAAATTCTAAAATTCAATTATTCTGTTTAGCGGATTATAGAGTGAAAATGGAAGAAAACGAAAAGATAGATAAATATTTGAATCTTGCCAGAGCTGAAAAGTTTGCGGATCATGAAAGTAACGGTGATACTGATTGTCGTTGGTGCACCTGGAACGGTCCTCAAACGCCTGTGATAAGAGGAAATAAGAGGAAGAATAAAGACCATCCAGACTACAGAACTGTTAAGATATTAATGTTTTGAAATTAGTGAAGTAATTTATACCGGTAAGCAACTGAAGAAAAAGGTTGAACGGACTATCAGACGCATTCAAAGCCAAATTCTTGTTCAAAATATTGCAACAATGCAGAAAAGAATCTAAAAGATATGAAGGATGGTAGTAGAATCTGAAAAATGAATTCCTCTTTTTACTAAAGTACACCTCCTCGACCTACCCTTTATTTTATTCCCTCTCCCACCCTCAAGGTATTCTTTCCAGCGTATCGACTGAAATTTTTGTGTCCTGTCTGATGTGTGTAAAAATATTTTATTTTGCAACGGGAAACTTTAAGTAACAGTGATATTACTTTTTAGTTTTTATACTACTCTGTTTGCGAGCATTCGCATACTCTTCTTCTTCTTCCTCTCTTTCTTTCTCTGTCTGTCTGTCTGTCTGTCTCTCCCCCTCCCCCCTCTCTCTCTCTCTCTCTCTATATATATATATATATATATATATTATATATATAAGATTTTTGGATGTTTGTTTTTAGAAGCATTGTTGAATAAAGTATATATTATTATTTATATTTTTGCTTGAAGGCAATTACAATGCGTATATCGTATAAAATTCGATAATTATAGAAAATAATCACGACAAGCCAACTCGACAAAGAATTATGTGATGCTAGAACATCGTACAGTCTGTTTTTTATTAAGTCAAAACAGACTGTACGATGTTCTAGCATCACATAATTCTTTGTCGAGTTGGCTTGTCATGATTATTTTCTATGATTATCGAATTTTATACGATATACGCATTGTAATTGCCTTCAAGCAAAAATATAATTAATAATATATGATATATTATGTGCTAAATAAATTTTGCCAATGAGATTGGCAATACTTCCTATTGCTGTTTATAGTTGTACACTTTTCAAGTGAGTCAATAGCAATGGGTCATTTCATGTCTCAACTATTCTTTATTGACTGCTGCACCCGAAACTTTTTATTTACCGGATAATCAGCGTGTTTTCATTTCAAAGAGTGCCCTTTTTTACTCATAGTAGCAAACCCATGTTTAGCCCATTTGTAAACATTTTTAAAATCAAATAATGTTTCTCCTTACACACAATACATTTTTTCTGTAAATTTCACATGGTTTGCACTTCCCCACCACGAAAAAATAGATGACAGACTTATATTTAAGCTTAGAGCAGTCTGTTTAATTTTTCGCTACTTTGAATAGCCTCAAAACAAATATTGTTGCGAGATTAAGATAATTTTTGCGATAAACCAATTCCAAACAATGCAAAGTTTTAGAACAAAGTTATGGAACAAAATTCTGATTTTTTTCCTTTTTAAAAAAATCCCTATTATCTATTCACCCTCATTTGCAGGGACGGTGCTATGGTCTCCTAGATCCAACTCCAAATCTATGATATTCAACCATGAATCTATTATACGTGTTCGCCACTCTATGTCAATTTTCATAAAATCCCGTAGTATTCATAGAAAATATATGAAACCCACCTCCAGTCAGGGGACCCGGTGGAAGTACGAACCGTCTCCCCCATATATATATATATATATATATATGTGTGTGTGTGTGTGTGGTGTGTGTGTGTGTATGTGTGTGTGTGTGTGTGTGAGGTAGGTAAAAGGATAGTGAACAGGAAATGATAACTCAAAACAAATCTAAGAGTTGAAACGTTTCGTCCGATTTATACGGACATCCTCAGTCAAAGATTTTTTTTTTCAATAAAAAATCTTTGACTGAGGATGTCCGTATAAATCAGACGAAATATTTCAACTCTTAGATTTGTTTTGAGTTATCATTTCTTGTTCACTATCCTTTTACCTACCTCATACTGTCGGATTCTACTACATCCATCCTATCTTCATATATATGTGTGTGGGTATGTGGGTATATATATATATCATTGCCTTTTAGTTCTTTCCTATATGTTTATTTCACATATTCAACCATCCCACTCTTTACATATACGTTAGATTTTTAAATCATATACATGCTAGTGTAATGGTTCGAGTGTCCGCCTGTCAGCCTGACAGGTACGGTTCGAATCACGCACAAAGCACTGCCCTGTCTATAGCACTGCTGATGAGGCCTAATAGGCTGAAATGTACATACAGAGATCGTCTTTTTCTCGATTTGTTTACGCTTTACATTTAAACCGATATGCATGCCTAATTCATTTAATTATAATTAATTAATTAACAAATTAGGTATAACTTTAATTAAGCACATAATCCCCAAAATATATAGCATTATATAAATACAATGTTTACAACATAATAGAAACGTATTGCATAGTACGGTCATTGTATGCACATATAAGTGATGTCATTATTGTACTATATACATATGAATAATATTATATTATAATATCTCCGTTTGTAACATCATATTATCTTATTATAATGGAGATTGTGGGTTTGTCTATCTTTAACCGAAACTATATTACTATACAAGTCACAATTCCCTTTAGTAATTTACATCATATTCTCCATGATTTTATTTTTAATTTAAACTTCAATTATTAATAAAATTGTGTTACATCATTAAGACTGCTGACCATATCTACATACTAATAACATGCAATTATATTTATATATACAACAAAATAGCGGTTTACAGTATGAATGGGAAGGCTAATTTGCATATTGATCATAAAATTTGATTTTAATAAATATATGCTTAGTATTATTGGTTTCTAATTGTTTGGTTTTATCTTATTGAATATGAGCAAAAATCTCGGGATAAATCTTAAACGAAATCCTTGAACAAGAAGAAATAACTGTAATATTATTCTTTACTTCCTATTTTAACTAAATAGTTAAATTAGGAAAATTTACCAATGAAAGACGGGAGTAAGGGAAAATGGTGGAACAGTTAGTTTCAAAGTTGTTCTATTTTCCGATTATACCCCCTCTGTTCCAAATATTTTTATCTGAATTCTTATTCAGTTTCATTAGCCTTTCTAATTTAACATGATATTTTATTATATTAAAACTTAAATACTTGCACCCGGAGGGGGGCATATATTTGCTAGTATTACTAATTCAACGCCATATTACACAACCACCGTAACACGCATTACGATTAGCATTGGACCATAATATCACATACGATATGCTAATATTATGTCAAACTTCGTATCAGGACTCATTAACATATTAATTTTACTGCTTAAATAAAATTCATATATTATTCTACACATTATTCCAAATTTTATTAATTTCATTACATTTATTATTCTTGCGTTCTAAACCAAATTTCATTTTCTTATTAACGATAAAAACTGGCCTCTTAGAATTTTTCTCATTCAAACCAACAGCATAAATAACAAAACATATTCCAGCTGTATTGACTACGGGGCAATTTCAGCCTGCTAAGTATTACCCCCCCCCAATAATCACATACAAAATCTCTTACGTCAGCAAATATACATACAATGCACAAAACATTTGTACACGTATATACGGATGTATGAACGCAGTGCCACGCATTTTATGTGTGCTTATGTTTGCGTGCCTACACAGTTTCAAATCACCAACACAAAATCCCTTTTGTCTATACTTTCTCACTGTTTAAACGAGCATGAACCAAATAATATCAAATAAGCTTACACACAATTCAATATTTACCAAATCTAATATATATTTATTTATTATTATTATTATTATTATTATTATTATTATTATTATTAATTACTCCTTTTGAGTTTTCACATCAGCATTAGCTGATGGTCTTTCACTGGAGTCTGAGTGACAGCAAGTATCCTCAGGTCTCCAGGACTTTTCTGAGTATTCTGGCAGATTGCAGCAGTGCAGTGTTCTGAATGGTTTCAACCCTTCCTCTGATTTCCAAACATTCCAGACCCTTTTCCAATCCTTTTGGGACTGCTCCAAGTGCACCAACTACAATTGGTATCACCTTCACTTTCATATTCCATAACCTTTTTAGTTCTCTGGCAAGGTCCAGATATTTGTCTATTATTATTATTATTATTATTATTATTATTATTATTGCTCTATCACAGATATTGAGCACTTGTTAATAATACTGTATATATTGGCTTACTACTGTCTCATCAAGAGTCGGGTTAGCTCAGTTAGAGCGTTCGGCTAGAAACCACAAGGTTCCTAGTTCGATACCCGCCCTCGCCAACTCAGCATATGAGTAGCACAGGGATCTGTGCGGTAAAGTAAGGAGCTGATGGTAGGTGTGGCGCTCCACCTCAGATGCTAAAATTATCTCCTTGGTTTAGCGCTAGTGAAAAGGGGATAGACTCCCTCGCTGCATGGCTGATACCGACATTAGGCCGCCCCGACGACTTTACTTACTTACTGTCTCATCAAGTGAGATAGAGTTAACCGTACACAGCAGTAATATATATATATATATATATATATATATATATATATATATATATATATGTTAAATTATTATTAGTATTGGAGAAATAATTATAGAGGGTTCAATTACTTATGTAAGAGCTTTATTTATTTATTCATTTATTAATTATTATTATTATTATAGTATTATTAATTATAAATAAATAAATTATAGATTAATTATAAATTATATATTAATTATAAATAAATAAATTATAGTATTATTAATTATAAATAAATAAATAAATAAATTTAATATATATATATATATATATATATATATATATATATATATATATATATATATGAAAAGTAAATGGAAGTGAATCCGACAGTCTGAATTAAACATTTTAGAAAAAAGCGAACCATAACATTATTTGTTTGTTTTATTCATACACACACACCACACACACACACACACACACACACACACATATATATATATATATATATATATATATATATATATATATATATATATATATATATAAAGAGAGATGTTTAAATGTTAAACGTCCATAGAGAAACTAAAGTGAAGTGACATATCGGATCTTTTTTTTTCATTACTTTTCGGTTCAATTGTTATGGTTACACGATGTTATGAGTGTTGCTTGTATGTTCTAAAGCTACCGGCATTATTATTATACCAGTTTTTTTTCTTCTTCTTCTTCCACCATTCACTTCAGCGTCTGTTAAATCAAAAGAACGAGAAACGCGCGTGAAGTTTGGAATCCATCTGTCTGGTGAGAACATTGATCAGAGTGAAGAAGAATCACTACCTGCAGTTCAAGAAGAAGAAGAAGAAGAAGAAGAAAGAAGAAGAAGAAAAGAAGAGAAAGGAAGAAAAGGCAGAAGAAGAAGAAGAAGAAGAAGAAGAAGAAGAAGAAGAAGAAGAAGAAAAGAAGAAGAAGAAAAAAGAGAAGAAAAGAAGAAAAGGAAGAAGAAGAAGAAGAGAAGAAGAAGAAGAAGAAGAAGAAGAGAAGAAGAAGAAGAAGAAGAAGAAGAAGAAGAAGAAGAAGAAGAAGAAGAAGAAGAAGAAAAGAAAGAAGAAGAAGAAGAAGAAGAAGAAAGAAGAAGAAGAGAAGAAGAAGAAGAAGAGAAGAAGAGAAGAAGAAGAAGAAGAAGAGAAGAAGAAGAAGAAGAAGAAGAAGAAGAAGAAGAAGAAGAAGAAGAAGAGAAGAAGAAGAAGAAGAAGAAGAAGAAGAAGAAGAAGAAGAAAAGAAGAAGAAGAAGAAGAAGAAAAGGCAGAAGAAAAAAGAAGAAGAAGAAGGAAAGGCAGAAGAAGAAGAAGAAGAAGAAGAAGAAGAAGAAGAAGAAGAAGAAGAAAAGAAGAAGTGTAACAACGCGTGAGATATTGGCAACATAACAACTCTTCACGACACATAAAATTAAAACATGGATCGTTTTGGTTCGCATTGTATTGATGATGAATATTTTGACACGCTTATCAGAGTAGGCAGGCAAGTCGGCATGCAGGTACATTGAAAATATTACTTTCTTTGAGGAAATTCGTTTAGAGCAACTCATCTGGAAGAAAAAACACTGATGTGTTTGGACCAATAACAGGTTTTATGGAAAATGATTCTATTTCAAGTGATTCTTTGGCATGATATGTAATCACCGACACGAAGTGATACAAATTTTGCTTTGAAATAAGAGCAAATATTATTGAACTTGTTTGGATAGAAGTTTCATAATTCAAGATGGTTACTAGTTATATGAAATTTGGATTTAATTCCCAATACATAAAAATCAACAATGAGTAGCATATCCATACACTAAAGCTTTGTTATTTATAAAATATACAATTTTTACATATCAATTTAATATATTTTTATGCACATTATATATACTAGCAAATATATGCACCCTCCGGGTGCAAGTATTAATGTCATAAAATATTATATTAAATTAGAAAGTCTAAAGAAACTAAATAAGAATGCAGATAAACACATTTGAAACAGAGGTGGGTATAATCGAAAAATATAACAGCTGTAGCTTCTTCTTCCATCACCTCCGCCTTTCCTTGCTAAACTTTTCTAATTTAACTATTTAGTTAAATTAGGAAGTAAAGAGTAAAATTACTGTTATTTCTTTTTGTTAATTGATTTCTTTTAAGATTTATCTCCGAGATTTTTGCTAATATTCATTAAGATAAAATCAAATAATTAGAAATCAACAATACCAAGCACATATTTATTAAAATCAAATTTTAAATATCAATATGCAAATTAGCCTTGCCGTTCACACTGTAAACCGCTATTTGTTGTACATATAAATACAATGCATGTTATTAGTAGATATGGCCAGCAGTATTAATAATGAAAAACAATTTTATTAATAATTGAGGCTTAAATAAAAATGATTAATGGAGAATGTGATGTATAATAAGTAAATGGATAGTGGCTTGAGTAGTGATATAGTTTCGGTTACAGACAAACAAACATAATCTCCATTATAATAAGATTTACCAACCCCTCAGCACGAGCAGGATGTGACACAAGGTCAATTTATTAAGCGGAGTTTAACAGGTTTGAATTCAGAGTTTTCCTTCTCCTAGACCGGTTGCCTAACCACGGTTAAAGAGCCCGGTATGCCCTACTATTTACCCATAGCTGGAGGGAGATTAGAATTCATACCTTTCCCAAGGGTATTAGTGCTAAGTGAAATGCAATTACCACGTCCAGGATTTGAACTCGGGGCGACGAGTCCATTTCCTATGACTTTAACCATTACACCACGTGCTTCGTACTTTTATGCACATTATAAGTACGTGGCGTAGTTAGTAACGTTGCTGGACTGCAACGTCGTAGTAAGCGTGTTCACACCCCAGTTGCTGCGCTATTATGTTCACTTTCGGACTAATACTTTTAGGTATTACAGCTATGGCTTAAATAGTACTACTACTGTTCTTCTACAAGGATGACTTTGGCATTGAATAACCCAGTAAGTTTTATATGCTATTAAACAAACAACCCATAGTATACATATAAAAAAAGTAAAGTCGTCGGGGCGGCCTAAAGTCGGTATCAGCCAATCAGCGAAAGAGTCTATCCCTTTTCAATAGCGCTAGACCAAGGAGATTATTTTTGCGTCTGAGGTGAGCGCCACACTACATCAGCTCTTATTTTACCGCACAGATCTGTGCTAATCATACGCTGAGTTGGCGTGGACCGGTATCGAACTAGGAACCTTGTGGTTTCTAGCCGAACGCTCTACCGACTGAGCTAACCCGGCCCCCTTCGTACTATAATGTAAAACTGCAGTTATTATCTATTTGACTCTTATTTTCCGGTATGACAGTTTCTTCAAATATCAAATCGCTCATATTCTTGCCAATTGTTAACTTTTATTTTGTTAATACAACCATCTACAAATTTTCCCAAAAAGCCGTCGTTTGTTGACATCCATTTTATTGTTGTATACTCTCTTTCCTTACTTTCTTACTTCTATTATTCTTCTTCTAGCGGCTCTTCTAGGCATCTCTTCTAGCGTCTGGACTTTGTCTTGGGGACTTCGTGTCTGGTCTTCAATTGGGGACTTCTCTTTATCAGAAGCCCTGTGTCATTGGTAGTTTTTAGATAATAACACAAGACTTCGATTTAACTTAGATCATATTTTATTCTGAAATCCCACCAGACTACCTGCGCAGATTGAGTCGGCACCGTGCATAACACAACTTACCACCGTCGCGGTTTTTGGCCGATCTGACTAAAATCTCTTTCTAATCTAAACCGGAAGAGGGTCTTCTCCACCGATTCTCACGGTATCCACCGGAAGGAGGATCAGGACTGAGGTCAAGCCTTGTCATTCAATCCTTCAAGGCCGCCGACTGAACTTATAACAGCCATTTTGGTTTCTACACTAATGTACATAAGTATTAGGAATATAATAATTATGTAACATTATGAGAAATGATGGCAGGAATTCCGGTGTTGAGATTAATCCAGCACTTTATTCGTACTTTAATAACAATCTGTAACTTGATATTCTTTCTATAAATAAATAGTAAGTAATTTATTGAACCCTCTGGTTACTGTACTATTACGGTAGGTCAATTTTTCACCTTTTTTTAAATATCAATTTACATGAGGCTGTGAAAGTTGTGTATTGGTCTATTAAGTACTGATACCAAAAATTAGATCTTAAACATGTACGCATTTTTGAGGAAATCACATAAAGATAGTAGACAAAAATGCACTGAAATCCTCGTTTTTGCAACATTTGATCAGAAAAATCTAACAATTTCAGTATTAAACCAGAGAATATTGTCATTTTATTTTATCAAAATGAAATTAAATTGCAAAATCATAACTAGATTTCAAATTAAAAATATGCCCCCACCTCCATTATTGCAAAACCAAGGATTTTAGTCATTTTTGTCTAAGATCTTTAATGCTATTTCTTAAAATTGGTAAAAACTCAAGAACTAATTATTGGTATCAGTACTTAATCAACCAATATGCAACTTTCAATGTTTCATGTAATTCAATATTTTAAAAAAGTGAAAAATCGACCTACCTACGCCATCACTTTTTGTGCAACAAATGTTTTTGTTCTTTCCACACTGTTATGGCCAGTTTGAATTTGTAAAACATAAGATCCTGAGTAAGTATGTTTCTATTTATGTTTGAGAAGAAATATTGCTTAGCAAAAGTTGATACAAGGATGAATTCTGTTAAAAACATTGCAATATTTTGTTGAAATAAACGATTTTTAATTAATTGATATAATTTTAATTACATTTGAATGTGGTTTCTAAAGGAATCCCAGAATTTTGTAATTATATTTTCCAAAATGTGTATGATTGACTTAGATTGCAGTGGGACACTGCAATCTAAGGCAATAACCTCACCCCCCCCCCCAAAAAAAAAACAACAAATGTTTTTTTTGTTCAAATACTTATGAACAGTACTTTCTATCGGGTAATGCTAATAGATACTATAGAAAAGAATCTATATATCAATACTCTTGTTCCTTAATTGTACGACTGTTACATCTTGCAACAACCTCTGGTTAAAATTGAGATCGACCTTGATGAAATGCAAGAATGTGAATCCTAATTATCTGCTGTTGGCTTTAGTGGCGAAAACTGGTTCATATAATACGTTAGATGGCTTCAGAGCAACCTTCCAACGTAGGTTGATATCTATCTATCTATTAATAATGGAGATTCGCTTCCGGTTTTTGTGTGTAACGAAAATTACGTCACTGCTTACGTTACATTACCCCAAATCGTCATAACATAGAATAAATACACTCAAAATTTGAACATGCAACATTAGACAGTCCTCATTGTTTTTTAAAACAAGTTTTAATAAATACATGACTGGTATTATATATCTATATATAGTTTGTTTTATTTTAATACATATTTAAAGTTTACATTTCAAATTTTTAATTTTTTAATCCTTTAATGAATTTGATGATTTTACTTACTTAGGGTACAAACTCGCTGACATTGAATTTTTACTCCCACCCCTCAGGCAATATATTTCAAAAATCTATTTTTACATCGTCCGGAAGGTGTTTTTTATTTTGTACCAGTATACATAATAAAAATCCAAACAAAGAGTTACAATATAACAAAAATACAGACTTTATCTGACGAATTCTTATTTCTTATGAGTGTCGTCACTTTATCTAAATAATTTTATATGCCAAATTGCCTGTTTGTTTCAAATATTTTGCCAGGTAAACCACACAAGTTCTATTGAAGCAGTTCCATGTACACAAATAGATACGCGTATAAATGCCCCCCTCTCTCTCCCTTTGTGTCTAGCCACACTGAAGAGGCGTGAAATGCCGAAACACGGTGTCGGAGGATGACTTATTATATGCTTCCAAATCTCGGCAGAGCTCTCTAGGGGTGACTTAAATTAACTTTCAAAGCTAGCATATATAAAGCAATGATCGTCTGTTTACAGCCTGGATCTCTCTGGTAATCGTAAAATATATAAACAAATGTATGTATTTAATAGTTTAAACACCATCCCTTTACGGCAGCTGTCAAATGGCCGAGAGGTTAACGAATCGGGCGGACGAAAAGTCAGTCGGATTTCGCTCCTGGTCAGAGTTAGTTGTTGTGTCTAGCCACACTGATGAGGCGTGAAACGCCGGAACATGGTGTCTTGATGACTATATATATATATATATATCATTATGTTTTTTAATTGAAGTAGAGATTTTTAATGGCATGCCTAAATTCATATTATTTCGTTTGCGTTGTGAAAACGTTATTAATTGATTTTGATTTTTTGTATTTTTTTTTTTGTAATTATTTGGTTTGTTTTTTTTTTTTACGGCATATCAACCTTAGTGGGTCATTTAATGCCCATAAAGTTTTGAAATAAATTCATTCTTAATGGATAATACAATTTTTTTATAAATACATTTTTCTATTTAACCCATAGATGGGACCATAACAGATATTTTTTGTAATTAGTAGACACTGATTCCCTAATAATTGTAAATGGAAACGGCTTATAGGTTCTTGATTCAAGAATTAGTTTCTATTGTAATTGCAATAATGAATCTTCATCAAATCAAATTAACACCATTCAAAACATGTGTGTATGCATTAGTGTTACGTAGCGCCTTTTCTTTTCTTCTCTGTCTAGTCTTCTATCTTCTAATTGTCTCGTCTATTCTCTGGCCGTCTTCTGATCGTCTAGTCTTCTATCTTGTCTCTAATGTCTGGTACATTGTTCCAAAGCCTTGTGTCATTGTTATTCGATTTACTTTGATGTTATTTTATTCCGGAATAACAGACAAAATACATCTTGCTAGCTTCAGTCTAACTCTCACTGACTAACTGCAACTAAAAATTTCTATTTCCGATTCTCACGATGAGCAAGGTGAGAGTGAGGTCAAGCGTAATCAGCTGTACTGATTGCCATAAGGATTTCTATGTAATAGGGAAGATTGTTAAAATACCCGTAGTTCAAAAAGGTATATTGAAAAAGTAAATCTATATTTGAAACTCATAAAAATGAATGAGGTGGATAGGAATGATAAGAGAAAGAATGCAAGAACAATAGAAAGATTCATTTTGATAGATTGTTAAATCGATAGATAGATCGATGAATATGAGCTGAGATAGATTTACATTTACACTGAATGTACAACTAATTTAATAGCTTAACTGTTAAATTGGTAGATACACGTTTTTTTTCTCATTCTAATCGACCCAGATTCTTTCATATTCATTGTTCTTATATACTTCACCGTTCTTTACCGGTTCTTATATCTATCTATCTATCTATCTATCTATCTATCTATCTTTATCTATTTGTCTGTCTGTCTATCGATTATAAATGATTCCAAAGCTTTAATGAGATTAACCTCCACCACATTCCAGTTGATTTTCAAATAGTTTTAAATATTTAGTGACAAACTGAATTAGCCATTCACAAGAATTTATTTCTTTTGCTGGAATGCCATTAAAAAACTCTACTTCAATTAAAAACCGCTAATAATTTCTACGCCCTCCCCCAAAAAACTTTTACTGCAGGTGCAAAACTATAAAATAAGATTAACTCTTTTCTTTCATTAGTTTAAAAACCACATAAAAAAGAGAAACCTTTTTCTTTTCAACTTTTTCACTTAGCTCAGATTTCATCTAGAAAATTATTCTTAGAAACAAATAATGAGAACCAAACATTGATTATGAAATAATTAAATATTCTCCTATATAAACGACCAAACAAACAGTTTTATGTGGATCCACCAAATTTGATAGACACGCTTATTAGACTCAAGGAAGTTTTTTTTTAAATGTAAGAATATTACTTTTTCGCATAGGAAAAAGGGTGTGTCGCATTGAGAAGGAGTCTTTAACAATATACAATAATTACGTTACGCTGACAATTATTATAAATCGGTTAAAAATCGAGAATATTCAAAAACATTAATTAATCAATCAATCACTTAATTAATCAATTTTATATCTATATTTCTGTCGACTTAGCATCTGCTGTTTACATGCCAAATTTCGAGCCGGGAACCCCAAACTTCACCAACCGTTTGGCAGCATAAGTTTGGCCTAATTTCAAATATGTCAACCTCAAATACATATCTATTTTTGAATGAGTGTCTGAATATAATTTCCCAATGCAAAACCCACAGAATCTTTATGAAGAATAACTTCAAATTGGCTTTTGGGCTTTTTTGTTTTTGTTTTTTGATTATTATCCAGCAGGCATTTGCTTTACTTTTTTTATTTATTTTATTTATTTTCTTCCCCTCGATTGGAATTGGCAGGTGAATTTGAAAAGTTTAAAATTGGGAAAACTCCCACAGGGAAGTGATGACGAATTCAGAAAGTATGTTCTAAAAAGTTAATCCTTGAGTCATTAGTAATGTTTTTGAAATGTTTAAACTATCAATAGGATATATCAAAATTGTCTTTATTGAAGTGATTTGCCCCCAGGATGATTAAAAAAAAAACAATCAAATTGGAGAAAGGCAGCGATGACACTTGGCTTAACATACTCGTTATCTGCTCGCACACAAATTTGAAGTGCCAGTTTTGGTAGAAGCAATTAGTTATGACTAAAACTAAAGTGTTAAATAAAATCGTCTTTTGTTAAAAAAAAAGACCGTCTTTTCATTCAGTAGAGTAATTTCTTGAACCTAACAACCTAACAATTACAGTATATATATATATATCTGAAACTATAGCTATGATATATGCTAGTATATATATTTACCAACTCCTCCGCACGAGCAGGATGTGACACAAAGTCAATTTCTTAAGCGGAGTTCAACAGGTTTGAATTCAGAGTTTTCCTTCTCCTAGACCAGTTGCCTAACCAAGGTTAAAGAGCCCGGTCTGTCCTACTATTTATCCCTAGCTGGAGGGAGATTAGAATTCATACCTTTCCCAAGGGTATTAGCGCTAAGTGAAATGCAATTACCACATCCAGGATTTGAACTCGGGGCGACGAGTCCATTTCCCATGACTTTAACCATTACACCACGCACTTTGCTAGTATAGCTAAGTTTGACTATTCATAAGGCCAATTGGAGATCCTATTGTTGCACTGTGGGTAAATTGTTTTTCCAAAGTTATAATATTCTTGACAATCTTTTGATAGATAAAAAGAAGCAGTAGTCTCAATAGATATGAAAAATACTATAGTATTTCATAGTATTAAATAAAATAACATTTTATGGATTGGCTCTCGAGATATTTTCCTTTAATAATAAAAGCAGATGTTTATATTTTTACCTGAGTTTTCCAGAATTCTGATCGAATTCATTTTGTGAAAATTAATATTTTTGTTTAGATTTTAATTCTCAAAAATTTTTGGTTTTGCATTTTTTTCAACAAAGGCTATGAGAAACTAAGGGAAAATAAAATCATGTGAAAATGTCAATTTCATTAATCAACTTTAACAAAACTAGCAAATATATGCACCCTCCGGGTGCAAGTATTTAAGTTTTAATGTAATAAAATATTATATTAAATTAGAAAGGCTAATGAAACTAAATAAGAATGCAGATTAAAGGATTTGAAACAGAGGTGGGTATAATCGAAAAATAGAACAACTGAAACTTACTCTTCTATCACTCTCGTCTTTCATTGTTATTTTTTCTAATTTAAATATTTACTTAAAAGAGGAAGTAAAGAATAAAATGACAGTTATTTATTCTTGTTAATGGATTTCATTTAAGATTTGTTGAAGAGATTTTTGCTCATATTCATTAAAATAAAATCAAACCGTTAGAAATCAATAATACTAAGCACATATTTATTAAAATTACATTTTTAATATCAATATGCAAATTAGCCTACGCGTTCACACTGTAAACCGCTATTTTGTTGTATATATAAATATAATGCATGTTGTAGTATGTTGATATGGTCAACAGTGGCTTCGGCCTCTGGACCATTGATATAATTAACGGCGTCGATCCAGGGGGCCATGCCCCCAGGCAACACCTGCCCCTTGATTTAAAGGGCAGGGCTGGGTTTATTGCCCAGTGCGTGAGGCGCCCCCTTGAGGGGGAATGCCGACGGGATCGACGCAATTTTTCACCTGCCACTCCATGAGCTTCGGTTTGTGGTGGTCCCACGTTAATAGGGACTTTGTGCCTGACCCGTACAAGTGGGATACGCGGTAAATACAGTATTTGATATGGTCAACAGTGGTTCGGCCTCTGGACCA
>CM042166.1:40726905-40764405 GCA_023376005.1 Doryteuthis pealeii | reverse complement strand
ACCCTCACCGTCTCAACCTTCCTTCTTTGGCACAGAAGTTAACATATTTCTGGGTGAGAGAAGATAGGGTAGCAAAGTAATGTGAAGCAGCGAGCCATTTTGATCTCTGAAGGGTTTTGACGTGTGATCAGCGATGAACGGTATCGATTATGCCCGGGTCAGCCGCAAGTCTAGCAGGTTAGGATCAATGTAAATATAGATCAGGTCGGTCGTCAGTTTTGTAACACTTAGTATTTTTGATGCATCAAGTCTTATTCAAGGGTAAGTAGAATTAGAGTATCAGAGGAGAATTGATAATCTCTATGGCAGATAGGTAAGTAAGAATACTGAGGAAGATGCTGGAAATCACAGAGAAATTAATGTCAATCTATACGCAGCAACAATCACTAGAAAATACCTATAAACATACAAACACAGGAGAATATTCGTATTCAGACAGCAGCATTACTAAAATTAGCTCCATAGTACTGGTAAGAAAGTCAAAGCAAATAACTAAGCGTGAGAAGAAGTGAAATCAAAATACTAAGAACATGAACACGATTTTTGTAACAGAATGGGAAAACAGAAGAGGAAGTTCCACTTTGTCAGATAGAAATCATTCTTGATAATATGAACGCAAAAATCACTCACTAGTTGAGTGTAAATAATTGCACAAATTTCTGTTGGGTACAATTTTAGCTAAAATTAACGATTTATAACGCTTTTTTTCATTTGAGAATTAGGTCATTAAAATAGATCATTTGGATTTGTGAGTTTATACAAGTGATATTTCTCTTCTTCTTCTTCTTCTTCTTCTTCTTCTTCTTCTTCTTCTTCTTCTTCTATAGAGAACATGAGTTGTGTTACCATAATCTTCTTCTTCAGCTCAATCTTTCTTCTTCTTCTTCTTCTTCTTCTTCTTCTTCTTCTTCTTCTTCTTCTTCTTCTTCTTCTTCTTCTTCTTCTTCTTCTTCTTCTTCTTCGATAGAGAACATGAGTTGTGTTACCATAACAACTGAACTTCTCATTACTCAATAGCGGCATCGGATTGTTAATACATTCAAAATTAAAAGAATCTGAACCAAAAATTGATATGATAAATCCCCAACCCCCCCCAAAGAAAACAAACAAAACAGACAAAACTTATTTCATCACTTATTTAGTTAACTTTATTTTTTTGCATTATTTGCTCCTTTTGAGTTTTCACATCAGCATTAGCTGATGGTCTTTCACTGGAGTCTGAGTGACAGCAGGTCTCCTCGGGTCTCCAGGACTCTTCTGAATATTCTAGCAGATTGCAGCAGTGCAGTATTCTGAATGGTTTCAATTCTTCCTCTGATTTCCAAACTTTCCAAACCCTTCTCCAATCCTTTTGGGACCGTTCCAAGTGCACCAACTACAATTGGTATAACTTTCACTTTCATATTCCATAACTTTTTCAGTTCTCTGGCAAGGTCTAGATATTTGTCCATTTTTTCATTTTCCTTTAGCTTTACCCTGTGATCTGCTGGAACTGCAAAATCCGCCAGTTGACAAGTTCTTTCTTTTTTGTTTATCAACACTAGGTCTGGTCTTCTTGCTGGAATAAGGTGATCCGTTTTTATTTCAAAGTCCCAGATAATTTTATGTGTTTTGAGATACAGACGGATCACCTAATTCCGGCCAGGAGACCGGATCTAGTATTGATTGACAAGAAAAAGAGAACCTGTCATCTCATGGATTTTGCCGTCCCAGTCGACAACCGAGTAAAAATGAAAGAAAGCGAAAAGATAGACAAATACTTGGATCTTGCCAGAGAACTGAGAACATACATTTGAAGGTCGTACCAATAGTAATTGGTGTCCTTGGAACGGTCCCCAAATCTCAGGAAAAGAATTTGGATGAATTGGAAATCAGAAGAAGAATAGAGACCATCCAAACTACAGCACTGTCAAGGTCGGCTAGAATACTCAGAAGACTCATTGAGACCTGAGGAGACTTGCTGTCACTCAGCCACCATTGAACCACTGGTCACGATAGGTGTGAAAAACTAATAATAATAATAATAATGATAATAATAATAATACGAAAATTAAAAAGAAGCAGAAAGAAAAGAGACTAAATCTGTGTAAATTAACATTTTGATTGGGTAACAGTTGTGGAAGTAGAGAAAAACAAAAAAATGAAAAGAACAAAAATTTGCCATCATTTACAAATGATCTATTCACAACCGATTGGAATAAATGAGAATAAACGTTAAAAAGACGCAGTTAAAAAAAAGAAAAAGAAGATTAAAGTCTCCATTTTCTTTATTTTTTCATTATCAATGACGTATCTTGTTTTGAGAAAGAAAAAAAAATGTTTGAAACTCGATTTTACAATTATAATGGAGTTTGTTTTTATTCTCTTTTTTTCTCACTGCATTTAAAAAATATCCTATTTAAATGAATGTCAGCATGTGTATTCGATTTAATATTCTTAAATGTATTTTTTGTGAAATTCTTTGGCGTTATTTGTGGCTGTGAGTTGGGCTGTTTTAACTGAGTCAATCTTTCTTATTTAGACATTTTCGTTCTTTTGTGTAGTTTTCTTTTTCATTTTCCATACGAAGTCTCTTCCTTTTATCGTTTTTTTAAAAGGATTTCATAATTCCCCTTGTCATATTTTTTCTTGATCTTCACAATCACAGCGCGCACACTCGTGCGTATACGAGAATATTCAATATGAACGCATTTTCATACACACCAATATACACAGACATATACACAATCATATAAACATATACATGAAATGTACATAGACACTTGCACATAAGAGAACTAACATATAAATTTATATACATGCACACATACACACGCACAGATACGCACACATACACATACAGGTATATGAGGCAAGTACATGCAATTTATTTCCTAAAATCAAACTTGCCTTTCTGCTAGAGATAAATCCTAGTTTAAAGCCTCTTCCTAAATTGTATTTTCCCAAATTTTTTAGAAAATTGAAATAAAAAACAAACAGACCAATCATGTATTTCCAGATATAAAATCCAAAATTATGAAAACTTTAAAAATACGGAGTTCACATGAGAGATGAAAGTAATGAGAAAAAAAAAAGAAAAATATCTAATTCTAATTATCAACCGTAGTTAAACTTGTTTTGCCATATTTACAATAACCCCAGGAAAATATAATGGAACCGGTTAAATGAGTAACAAATAACACATTTATCAACTTAATTTATTTTTATTATTTTATTGTCATAATTATTACATTTTCGCTCGAAGAAATATTTAATTAATAATCTTTAATTAGATGTAAACAATTTATTAAGACAAAAGATTCGATAAAATTTTTCTTTTCAAGATGGAAATTTGGATTCTGTACGATTAGTTACGTCTTGCAAACAACTTATCTTCCATCTGATTATTGTTTATTGTTAGAAAATCTTCAAAGAACTTCTCTTTTTCCGTAAATATTTTCGTTGAATTTAAGACATTCCTGTGTACATAGCAAATTTGGGAGATATACATAAAACCATTTGGCAGTATACAGAGGACAGACAAACAAATGTTTCCTAATGATTAATATAGACAAGCAATCTCTTTGCACACAATGTCACACAGTCACAGACAGATATTATAAATATATTGATGAATACAAAATTTAATTTTTTATTCCTCCTTCTACTCTCTTGCTAATTCAAAAATGTCTCTTTCTATAATTGATTGAAAATCAGGCGATAATTTCCCCGAGAAATTCAATCAACATTTATTCGTTCAGTTGAGAATAGTCAATCTTCAAACCAATCTAAAAAAACAGTATTTCCGATGCTCTTTTCAACACATGACTTTTTTCTTCTCTAAAGATATTGGCACAGTTAAGCAACAATGAACCTGTTCAGTACTTAGATGGGTTATCACTTAGTAAGAGTAGTCAATCTTCGGGGCGGGGGTCCGGTGAGCTTCAGCCACTAGACCGGTGAGTTGTGTTAAATTAATAGCGTCGATCCCACGGGGCTACCCCCCAGGCAATACCCGCCCCCTTGACTTAAAGGGACAGGGCTGGGTTTATTGCCCTGCGCCCGAGGCGCCCCTTTGAGGGGGAATGCCAAAGGGATCGACGTAATTTTTGTTCTTTCCCACCCATGAACTTCGGCTTATGGGTGGTCCCACATTAAAACGAGGCCTTATGCCCAGTCCATACAAGTGGGGTATGAGACAAATATTCCTTTACTTAGTAAGAGTAGTTACTGTAAGCAATATAAGTCCTGTTTATAAGCTTAGTAAATAACAAACTTTCTATATTTGGGCATTTAAATCAAAACACGTTGGTTAGTTGGTTAAATGGCATGCTAACTTTTATTGGGTTATTAATGCCAAAGTCTTTTGCAAGTAATTATATGGTTTCAAGTAACTAATAATAATCCTTTATAAACAATTATAGCCTTAAGTAACTATTCATAATATATATGCTAACTTTTATTGGGTTATTAATGCCAAAGTCTTTTGCAAGTAATTATATGGTTTCAAGTAACTAATAATAATCCTTTATAAACAATTATAGCCTTAAGTAACTATTCATAATATATATGCTAACTTTTATTGGGTTATTAATGCCAAAGTCTTTTGCAAGTAATTATATGGTTTCAAGTAACTAATAATAATCCTTTATAAACAATTATAGCCTTAAGTAACTATTCATAATATATATGCTAACTTTTATTGGGTTATTAATGCCAAAGTCTTTTGCAAGTAATTATATGGTTTCAAGTAACTAATAATAATCCTTTATAAACAATTATAGCCTTAAGTAACTATTCATAATATATATGCTAACTTTTATTGGGTTATTAATGCCAAAGTCTTTTGCAAGTAATTATATGGTTTCAAGTAACTAATAATAATCCTTTATAAACAATTATAGCCTTAAGTAACTATTCATAATATATATGCTAACTTTTATTGGGTTATTAATGCCAAAGTCTTTTGCAAGTAATTATATGGTTTCAAGTAACTAATAATAATCCTTTATAAACAATTATAGCCTTAAGTAACTATTCATAATATATATGCTAACTTTTATTGGGTTATTAATGCCAAAGTCTTTTGCAAGTAATTATATGGTTTCAAGTAACTAATAATAATCCTTTATAAACAATTATAGCCTTAAGTAACTATTCATAATATATATGCTAACTTTTATTGGGTTATTAATGCCAAAGTCTTTTGCAAGTAATTATATGGTTTCAAGTAACTAATAATAATCCTTTATAAACAATTATAGCCTTAAGTAACTATTCATAATATATATGCTAACTTTTATTGGGTTATTAATGCCAAAGTCTTTTGCAAGTAATTATATGGTTTCAAGTAACTAATAATAATCCTTTATAAACAATTATAGCCTTAAGTAACTATTCATAATATATATGCTAACTTTTATTGGGTTATTAATGCCAAAGTCTTTTGCAAGTAATTATATGGTTTCAAGTAACTAATAATAATCCTTTATAAACAATTATAGCCTTAAGTAACTATTCATAATATATATGCTAACATTTATTGGGTTATTAATGCCAAAGTCTTTTGCAAGTAATTATATGGTTTCAAGTAACTAATAATAATCCTTTATAAACAATTATAGCCTTAAGTAACTATTCATAATATATATAATTTTCAAACGGTTATATGGTTTAAAGTATTTGTTGAGTAACTGGCCGCCATCCTTGGTTCCAGTTATAAAAGAACTTGTAAACAAGTAAGTAAATCAATAAGTCCTTGTGGGATAGTGCCCTTTAGGTCCGACGTCCTAGATGATCCAAGTGTGAATGAACTAAGATTAGAATCAGGCCTGGTATAAATACAACAACAGCAGCAGCAGCAGCACTGCCACTGATTGGACAATAGGAATCTCTCCCAGGTCACGTGCCCATAGGCGAGTCTATAAATAGAAGTGACCATTTGCTATATTGTTTAGCAAGCTAGATTAGCAGCCCATTGTTAGTGAGTTCGATTCTCACTGGGGGCCCCATTCTTCTGGCCTTGTGCCACATCTAAGCTAAGCTTAGTAAATAACTATATACCAAAATTCCAACAGTATTCCTATCTAATACAAATGATTTTTAAACAGAAAGATAGATGGGACCCTAACAGGTCCACACACCATGTCAGAGTAGACCTGGGGCTAATGGCAATGAAAGAGTGATTCCACACTCCCATTAACTGGAGCCTTTATATATATATATATATATATATATATATATATATATATATATATATATATATACACACAAGGTGTGTCATAAAAGTATCAAGTTTTTCGGTACTTTTTGACACACATTGTACTCTGAAAAATTAAAGTTCCATTTATTCTTCATTTCTATCTCGGTAAATACAGCTTTAAAATCTGTACATTTTTGACACACCTTGTATTCTGAAAAAAAAAATAACGTTACATTTATTGTTCATTCCTATCTTGGTAAATACAGCTTCACTCTCGATACTTTTTTGACACACCTTGTATATATATATATATATATTTAAAGAAAAAACTTCATTTAGTGTCTACCATGCTAATTGAGATTATCTATGTTCTTCAGAATTCCTGATTTTTATTTATTTAGCCTTGGATGTATTCTACTGTTCTTAAGGTTTTGTGTTATATATTGTACAAACGGAAATATGAATTTCCGGTTTTATTAAACAAAGTTTAACAACTGCCCGTTATCAGATCAAGAGATAAAAATGCGTGGGAGTAGCTATGAATATAAAAGAACCGAGGGCTCGAGACAGGTCAGTCGTCAGTCAGCCCCGGAGGCAGTCAGCCGGAGAGAGAGAGTGAGGTGATCGGGGTCAGTAATCGGGAGAGTCGGTACGAGTTAGTTGGCCGAGCGGGACCTCGTGTAGTTGGTGTCAGAAAAGCTAGCCTTAATATTTACCAACTGAAAAAGCTTGTCACCCAGAAATTTAATCGAAGGACCGAAAGTCTAAAGACTGAATATATTAATTAAACTGACCCTCTCTCTCGAAGTTAAGAAGCTTGAATTTATTTCAATAAACTTCTGGAGGATAACGTTGGTGTTATTGTCATCTCTTACAACGAAGATAAAACTATTGTAATTTAGTACCGTGACGACGCGCTATGCAACATTTGTACCTAGATTTTTATTGGATTTCTTTTATTATGTAAGAATATTTTTTTTATGTTATCTCGTTTTATCTCTGCTTTTGACTCCCAGGGAACATTACACTTGGTTATTGGTTTAGTTGGTATGCACCCAGCTGCTACTTCTAAATGGACAGTAAAAAAAATGTTCATATTTTTCACTTGGAGTAAGTCTTTCAGATTCCCGTGAAGTGTATCAAACTTGTTTCCAACAGTTACCGAATGGTGGCTACATATATTACTATTGTCAATATCGTGCAGACTTGGCCATGTTTCTTATTTCTGTGTATTTTTACTTTATTTCATTACTGAATAGTAAAAGATTTTGAGAAATTTCGATTTTCACGGAGTACCCCATAATTGCGCCCTTGTGTCATATCCCACCCGTAACCAACGTGTTGGATAAATAATAACATCTATGAAAACAAGGCGTAGCATCGTGTTGTAATGTTAGCAAGCTAGTCTCGCATATCCATTACAAGTGAAAAGTGAGTTTGATTATCGCTGGTCGCCCCATACCTGCGTTCTTTTATCACATCCTACCCGCGGTGAACAGGTAGGGTAAAGGTCATCTCTATTTGGATTATTTGGATTATTCGGACTATTATCCTCATCTTTATTGTTATCTACACAATGTTTTGGCCAATGTGCCCTTCTTTCGTTATTTCTTGTCCGACTCGGGAACCTTCTCGAACTCGGGAACCTTCTCTTCGAACTTGGGAACTTTCCTGTCGAACCTCGTGTCTTCATCGGGAGCCTTGACGGAAATTCGAATCGAACCCTTTATTCACTCCGCAGAGGTAACTGTTCACATTCCGTTAACCATGACCGGGAACAAGTGTTAAGCTGCGTTAATCATTCCAAGGATTGAACCTGTACTCCCGAAATGACTGTCACTTAGAACCAATTTCAACTGTATCAGAAAATACTCCTTCAAAAGATGAGTATGCTTCGTAGTTAATTGTTTATCTACTTACACACACACACACACACACACATATATATATATAATATATATATATATATATATATATATATATATATATTATCAAATCCTGGATGTGGTAATTGCATTTCACTTAGTGCTAATACCCTTGGAAAGGTATGAATCCTACTCTCCCTCCAGCTATGGAAAAATAATAGGGCAGACTGGGCTCTTTAACCTTGGTTAGGCAACCGGTCTAGGAGAATGAAAACTCTGAATTCAAACCTGTTGAACTCCGCTTAAGAAATTGACCTTGTGTCACATCCTGCTCGTGCAGAGGGTTGGTTAATTATATATATATATATATATATATATATATATATATATATATATATATATTATCAAGTTTGGGCTTTTGGGTTATTAGGATAGCTATAAGTCCTTATTTTTTCCTTACTTTTTAAAAGTTTGGTGTTTGGGCATACAAGTTTTTTCTAGAGAGGAAAGTCGGATAGATGTTCAACATTTCTCTTGGGAGAGTTGTGTATACAGAATTTATCATTTGTGTCGTATTTGAGCGTTCATGTCTTCACTGATGAACAGAATGTTTAGGAATGTGTCGAACTAGGGAAGATAGAATGTGTTGTCATTTTAAAATCACTGACATTAGTAGGACTGCATCATGAGACGATTGTTGTACAAGGACCGCCTTTAAATGTAACAATTTTTGTTGGGTTTTCTTTATGCTACTTAATGATGATAGCGCATAAGGACTGAGAAGCATTCATGAACCTTCAATGGCGGCATTGACGGAGTTTTGTACGCATATAATATCAATATTTCTAGGAAACGAGTGGTGTAATGGTTAAAGTCATGGGAAATGGACTAGAGCCAATCTATAAAATGTTACTTTATTTAATACTATGAAATACTATAGTATTTTTCATATCTATTGAGACTACTGCTTCTTTTTATCTATCAAAAGATTGTCAAGAATATTATAACTTTGGAAAAACAATTTACCCACAGTGCAACAATAGGATCTCCAATTGGCCTTATGAATAGTCAAACATTGCTATACTAGCAAAGTGCGTGGTGTAATGGTTAAAGTCATGGGAAATGGACTCGTCGCCTCGAGTTCAAATCCTGGACATGGTAATTGCATTTCACTTAGCGCTAATACCCATGGGAAAGGTATGAATCCTACTCTCCCTCCAGCTATGGGTAAATAGCAGGGCAGACTGGGTTCTTTAACCATGGATAGGTAACCAGTCTAGGAGAAGGAAAACTCTGAATTCAAACCTGTTTAACTCCGCTTAAGAAATTGGCCTTGTGTCGCATCCAGACCGTGCGTAGGTGTTGTTAAATCATATTATAATGGAGATTGTGTGTTTTTCTGTCTGTAACCGAAACTATATTCCTACTCAAGTCACAATTCTCTTAGTTATAGACATCACATTCTCCATGATTTTATTTTTATTTAACCTCAATTATTAATAAAATTGTCATACATTATTAATACTGTTAACTTTGTCTACATATTGACATCTTGCAATTATATCTATATATACAACAAAATAGCGGTTTACAGTGTGAACGGGAAGGCTAATTTGCATATTAATATTAAAAAATCGAATTTAATAAATATGTGCTTAGTATTATTGATTTCTAACTGTTTGGTTTTATTTTAATGAATATAAGCAAAAATCTCTTCAATGAATCTTAAATGAAATCCATTAACAAGATAAAATAACTGTCATTTTATTCTTTACTTCCTCTTATAACTAAATACTTAAATTAGAAAAAAATAACAATGAAAGACGAGAGTGATGGAAGAGTAAGTTTCAGTTGTTCCATTTTTTATTATACTTCCTCTGTTTCAAATCTTTTATTATACTCCCTCTGTTTCAAATCTTTTTATCTGTATTCTTATTTAGTTTCACTAGCCTTTCTAATTTAATACAATATTTTATTACATTAAAACTTAAATACTTGCACCCGGAGGGTGCATATATTTGCTAGTATATATAATATCGATATTTTGATCGTCTTGCAGACGCAGTAAGCTCGAGTTTATAATACTTAATGTTCTTACGTTAAACTTTGCAATGCTGAGAGTTTTCTTGTCTTTAAACAAGTTTGGTTTGGATTAGGTCTATGCAGCTGACTTTTTTGAACGTTGTTTATCTTATTTTATTTTATTTTTTTAGACCAGGAGGCCCGAACGCATTTATGCTATCTGCCCCAAAAATGTTGGCTTATTTTCAATTAAAAACGAATTAAAATTACTAGCAAATATATGCACCCTCCGGGTGCAAGTATTTAAGTTTTGATATAATAAAATATCATATTAAATTAGAAAGGCTAATGAAACTGCCTAAGAATGCAGATAAAAAGATCTGCAACAGAGGGGGTATAATCGAAAAATAGAACAACTTTGAAACTAACTATTCCATCATTTTCCATTACTCCCCTCTTTCATTGGTAAATTTTCCTAATTTAACTATTTAGTTAAAATAGGAAGTAAAGGATAATATTACAGTTATTTCTTCTTGGAAATAAATTTCTTTTAAGATTTATCCACGAGATTTTTGTTTATATTTCTTAAGATAAAACCAAACAATTAGAAATCAATAATACCAAGCACATATTTATTAAAATAAAATTTTAAATATCAATATGCAAATTAGCCTTCTCGTTCAAACTGTAAACCGCTATTTTGTTGTATATATAAATACAATTGCATGTTTTTAGTACGTAGATATGGTCAACAGAATTAATAATGTAAAACAATTTTTATTTATAACTGAAGGTTTAAAAGAATGAAACCATGGAGAATTTCACGTAAATAATTAAGGGAATTGTGACTTGAGTAGTAATATAGTTTCGGTTACAGTCAGAAAAACACACAATCTCCATTATAATAAGATTTAAATCCATTATTTGAGATCAGATTTTTGTTTTAGTCGAGAAGTAGTAACATAATGGGCATCAGTAGAAAAAAGCAACTTAAAATGACATATGTAATGTTTTTATCACTCTTTTAAACAATTAAATTCGTCCCAAAAGGCGTTTTTTTTCTGTTTAAGTTAATTACCCTAAGAAATTGTAGCACATCTTTTTTAAGAAAAATCATAGCTGAAGCCAACTCCTTTTTTATTTGGCTTTCAGTAATTTTTCAATATTCTGATGCAAATAAATGAGAACAATCCTTAGTTAAAAAAAAGAATAAATAAAAATTCGGAAAACATGTCTTATTTAACATGATTATTAAAATCTATTTTTTGTAAATAGGTTAGATAAATATTTAATTTAAAATATTTCATGTTGAGTGAAGGTAGTTACTGAGTTTTTCTAGATATTTAAAAATGATGGAATTTTGAATCTTTCGGTAAGTATTTGTTCTCATCAATACACATTCTCCTTATAGATGAGTAGCAGTAGTTTCCTGATTTAACTATTTAATCTTGGCCATTGACCTATGTGTTTCCTCTGTCCAGCATTAGAAAAAGCGCATCGTTGGCCTACTTTTAGATCAATCCGCCTTGTTTCACACCCACCATGCTACATTACATGGTTTCCAATGCTACATGTTTGTTACAAATTATATAACATCGTCTTCTTTTTCTTCAGAATTTGATATACAGTGATAGTCCAGTACAAGATGATTGAATGATTATAGAGGCCGCATGTTTAATTCTCGCGGAATTTTGCCTCAGTAGATTTTATATCGTAGATTTATGCATGTCTAGTACTATGCTTGTCGAATTTTAAAAATGAGAGTTTTCCTTCTCAAATCCCATCAAAATGAGGAATTTCATTTTATTTGTGAACTGGGTAGTTAAAAAAAAAGAAGAACGTGTACAATATTATGTCATGGTCTGCTTAGGCTATCAAAGAAGTGTGTTTGTGTGAATAAATAATAAATGATACATCAATATCTCTTATTATAATGGAGATTGTGTGTTTGTCTGTCTGTAACCGAAACTATATTACTATACAAATCACAATTCCCTTCGTTATTTACATCACATTCTCCATGATTTTATTTTTATTTAAACCTCAATTATTGATAAAATTGTCTGACCATATCAACATACACAGAACATGCAATTGTATTTATATATACAATAAAATAGCGGATTATAGTGTGAATGGGAAGGCTGATTTGCATATTGATCTTAAAAATTTGATTTTAATAAATATATGCTTAGTATTATTGATTTCTAATTGTTTGGTCTTATCTTTTTGAATATGAACAAAAATCTCGGGGACAAATCTTAAAAGAAATCCATTAACAAGAAGAAATAACTAATATTATTCTTTACTTCCTATTTTAACTAAATAGTTAAATTAGGAAAATTTACCAATGAAAGAGGGGAGTAATGGAAAATGATGGAAGAGTTACTTTCAAATTTTTTTATCTGCATTCTTATTCAGTTTCATTAGGCTTTCTAATTTAATATGATATTTTATTATATTAAAACTTAAATACTTGCACTCGGAGGGTGCATATATTTGCTAGTTCTACTAAAGGACACTACACGTTACTGTATACGGAAATCAAATCCTATTATATCTGATCCTCTAGAAGAATGCTACTGTTTAAAGTATTCCACATTCAGCAGATCTGGTCCCCCCCCCTTCTGCCATTGATGAGGCATCTGTCCGTCAAGTTGAGGCTGCCATTTTGGAAGATCGACGCATAACTATACACCAACCTGGGGTGTTCTACAAAAACCGTCTCCAGAGCTGCATCAAACGATGGGAGAAATGCATAACTCTGGGTGGTTCCTATGTAGAAAAAGACTAATAACTGTGCCAAGTTTCGTTGCTCTACTGCTATGGGAAGTGGGGGCAGGGGCATTACTTATTGAACGCCCCTCGTATAACTTACTTTCGCTCATGCTATCCTGAATATGGTGACGCACGTATCCGGTAAAAAGTTAAAATTTAGTTCTTGTGTATAATACGCACACCTAACAGTTAGATCGAACAATCTGAAAAAATAGTGCGTCTCATACACAAATAATTATGGTCGTATTTTTGTTTCCTTTTTCTTTTTTGATCCAAGTCAATGGGGGAAGGGAGAGGTAGCGGTTAAACAGTTATCATTTAATTATTGTGTATAATACATTTCTTTTCTTTAATCATTTTTCCTCATATATATATATATATATATATATATATATATATATATATATATATAATATATAAAAGGTGGAATTAGTTTTGGGAATATGCGTGTTATTGAACTTCATTTATAAATCAATTACAATATGTACTCGTACACACTTCTCTTTTCTCTAAAAGACTAAAACTGGTTCAAATCACCGTCTTTCCGTTCGTCTTATCGATCAAGTTAAATCGATGTTTAGAATTGTGTTTGTCACTTTAAAAAAATTCAATTCCCTTTTAGAAAAGGATGCTGGGTTTAGGGACTTTATTGTGTATAATACGCACCCTTAACAATTAGATAGAACAATCTGGAAAAATAGTGGACCTTGAGATTTCCTAGCTAATAATTTTGTTCGAACCCCCGACAAGTCACCATAAAACATTTTAAGTCATGATGCAAGGAACAATTTGAAGCACTTGCCGTTCAAGGTTAACAGATGGAGGAAAATCAATACAGAAAAATATGAATTAATTATATATACCAACCCCTCCGCACGAGCAGGATGCGATACAAAGTCAATTTCTTAAGCGGAGTTTAACAGTTTTGAATTCAAAGTTTTCCTTCTCCTAGACTGGTTACCTAGCCATGGTTAAAGAGTCCAGTCTGCACTGCTATTTACCCATAGCTGGAGGGAGAATTGGATTCATACCTTTCCCAATGGTATTAGCGCCATGTGAAATTCCAACAGCTTCGTCCAGGAACTGAACTCGGGTTGACGAGTCCATTTCCTACGACTTTAACCATTAGACCACGCACCTCCATAAATTATTAAATTATTAATTATACAGAAAGGAAAAGTTCAAAATTGCCTTTTTATATTTAACATATTGACACTCATTATACAGACTTTATAAAGAAACACTTAAAGTTTATTATACTATTTGTCATAGTGGAAAAATATCACAACAGCTGCGATTTCGTTCAAAATTATCTGAATATATATATATATATATATATATATATATATATATATATATATATATATATATATATCTGGAATGTTAATCTCAGACACATATCAATAAAAAAGAGATCAGATGATCCTGTTAATAAACAAAAAAAAACCTTACTTAGAGGCAAATCAAATCTGGAATAATAATTAAAATAAGATAAAAAGAAATGATCAGACACACAGACATAAGCACGCCCCCCCCACACTTATACACACAAGCACGCACACACATACACTTACACACACAAACACACACATAAACAAGCAACCCCAACCACACACACACACATAATTTGGAAGACCTGAGACAGAACAAATTGAGCAACTGCTAGGACCACTTCAGTTCGAGTATTCTTCTTCTGATGGGATTTTTCATCCCGAAATATTAAAGATAAAGTGACAGGTTAACAAACAACATCATAGTTACCTTCTTTTTTCTTTACACTTGCATTGTGACAGCCTTCAAAACCAACCATCAAACCAATATATATATATATATATATATATATATATATATATATATATATATATATATATAAGGTCTGTTTAGAAATTATCCATACATTTAATATTAAGGAAAGATTGGTGAGATTATAAAATGTTCCCAACAAATGGATTTTTTTTATTGACAAATAAAAATTAATCAATATAAAAGATAAACTTTGTTGTTCGATTGTAAGCTTATCATTGTTCGATTAAACAATCGAATAAGAATCATAGTTTATGATACATCTGCAACTATATATGCTTATAACCGCCTATGTCTTTATCTTGTGTTCATATCTATCAGGTGCCTATCCGAAGTGCAATAGTAAGTAAGTTGGTTTTACAAAAATGGGCTACTTAGGGCAAAGGAAATAAAGGTTACTTTAAGTAAGTCCCTCACTTTTATCCCAAAGTTCCACCCAATTTTTGAAGCAGTTTTCTTTTGGTACCACCGTCATCCACATTATGGGATCAACTATCTTTCTACGCTTGTTCTAACTGAATGATTCATAAAACAATTTGCCAATATATAATATATATATATATATATATATATATTATATATATATATATACATATATATGTGTGTGTGTGTGTGTGTGTGTGTGTGTGTGTGTGTGAAAATGGAAAAGGAATTGAATCCGACAATATGAGGAAAAATGAGTAAAGAAAAGAAATGTAGATGAATAAAATGAATTTAATCGATATCACATTAATCGATATCACTTACACATGTGTTTCGGTCAGTTTATGTGAAATATTTTCACACACATAAACTGACCGAAACACATGTGTAAGTGATATCGATTAATGTGATATCGATTAAATTCATTTTATCCATCTACATTTCTTTTCTTTACTCATTTTTGCTCATATATATATATATATATATATATATATATATATATATATATATATATATATATATACAAGCGAATGAATGAATAGCTTGGTGGAGATATGAATTTATTTCAGCCTTACTCTGCCTCTTCAGTCTGATTTTATTAATTCGAAGACCTCACTGGTATGAACTTCCCGTTTCACTGATTCTTTTCTTTTTACTATTTCGAATTAATAAATATCACACTGAAGAGGTTAAGAAAGGCCGAACAAATGAATATCTGCTACAAGGTATCCATTTAGTCATTTATTTATAATACTAAGTATACGTAAAAATATATTCGCAAATATTTATGTGCTTGAGTTCTCAATTTTGGTTGAATTTTATAAAGTAAACACTTGAGATCATCCACCTATATATATCTGATGAATGCACCAGTACAAAAAACAGACTCAAATAGTTCAATGTAAGATATATATATATATATATATATATATATATATATATATATATATATATATATACGTGTGTGCGGTGTGTAAGTGTATATGCGTGTGTGCGGTGTGTATATGGATTTCATCGTGTGTATCGGCAGGGAATTGGTGATACAATATTAAAAACCCGGTACTAATCATAAAGATTTTTTTCTCCCCCGCCCCTTTCTAACACCACTAATATAAAACCCCTCCCAACAGGCCATACCATAGCAGAAAATAAGACAGCTGGACTTGGCTTGCCTAAGAAGAGATCCCTGCAGTAAGTCACTTTTCCGGCTTTAAAAACGGCCAAATTACAATTTAATCTGTATTATTGGCCATTTTAGCTACAATGCATTTTAAATGCTTTTCCTTTCTCTTCAATTCTATTTTTTATTATTATTTTTATCTTTACCTTATTCCAAGGAAAGGCTAAGGGAGTGAACTCCGAAAACAAATCAGGAGCTGGAGTCCATAAGGTGGGTAGTGCTAAATCACAGCATTTCCCAGCAACTCCTGTAATTTTTGTTACAGACTAAAACCATAAGCGAATCTCCATTATTAATATTAATAGATATATAACACATTTCTGGATTCAAAATGCATTAATAATATGGTCAGTTTTGCAGTAAATCTAACTCAGCCATCTCGCTCTGTTGCCTGGAGTTGAGAATAAACCGAGTGCACCACTGCATAGGGATAAAACCCACCTATTAGTTTACTTGTTGGCCATGAGTGGCGATGCGTAATGATTAAGGACGGAATCTTAGTGGCTTAGCAGTACACGGTATTACTTAGGCTAGGCTGGTGGTCAGAGAGGCCCCTTCCGATCAATTGGCTGGTCACGTCAAGCCCCAGCATGATTGTCCTGACCCTATTCCCCTAGTGGCAAAACCCCAGCCAATTTTATCATATATGTGCGAGAAGGTGGTAGTTGAGGGTCTTAATGTCCTGGGTATGATGTTAAACTCCATCTAATGGTGAAATTACAATTCTGGAGCTCCAGTAAGTATGGAGTACCATTAATCCACATTATTCCCTTGTCCCCCTGACTCCAATTGGTGGTACCTGTTAGGGTCCCATCTATGGGTTAAATAGAAAAAAGCATGAGTTTAAAAAATATCTTTAAAAATTTGAGTTTTAAAAATCTTTAATACCCAATATTAATTTAATATCAATCCACAGACGTTCTGATTATCATACCCACCATTTTTCTAAAGATCGCAGCCTGTATGCATTCAAAATTGTTGGCTGTTTTGTATATTTCCAACATACAGAACTTTCCAAAACGTAAATCGTTTTTAATGGATAAATTTGAAATCTTGATGCTTTAATTTCTATTGGATGGAGGAAGTTGTTTATTAAATCATAATCTAAAACCTTAATCATTTGAATTTCAAGCAAAACTTGTTGAATGTTTCCTGGGAACACAAGTTATGTGAACATAAGTTGTTTCAATAAACTGACTGAGTAATCTCACAGGAGAGTGTCTGTTAATGCATGTACAGTAAAGTTCTCTAATTGGTTGTCAAATTACACAAAATGTAAACAATGTAACTTTAATTGGAAGTTACGCACCCAATCAAGAAAGTATTCGAACGCACACACGCGTTTTAAGGTATGTATACGCAGCTATCCCTGTGCAAGTGAGGTGGTGCACCACACCTACCATTAGCTTCTCACTTTACTGCACAGATCTCTGTGCTACTCATACGCTGAGTTGGCGAGGGACCAGTATCGAACCAGGAATCTTGTGGTTCCTAGGCGCACGCTCTACCAACTGAGCTAAACCGAATAATTATTAAAGAGTTAATAACAAAATCAATAAAATGATTTTAAAAGAAAAAAAAGAAGGAATTTTATGCTATATTTTGTTTGTTTGTTTGTTTTGTTTTACGGCATATCAACCTCAGTGGGTCATTTAATACCGAAAAAGTTTTGAAATAAATAAATTCTTAATGGATAATACAATTTTTTTATAAATACATTTTTCTATTTAACCCATAGATGGGACCCTAACAGATACTACCACTCCGGGTCAGAGTGGACCAGGGAGCAATGGTGATGAAGGGGTGCTCCACATTCCCCAAACCTCCAAAACTGGAAACTCACCATCAGATAGAGTTTAACATCATTCCCAGGACATGTAGACCCGCAGACACCGCCTTCTAGCACCCATATGATAAAAAGGGGTTGGGGCTTGCCATAAGGGCAATAGGGTTGGGAAAATCATATAGATGCTAGGGCTTGACGTGACCAGCCGATTGATCAGAGGGGGCCTCTCCGACCGCACGTCTAGCCCAAGATAGGGCCAAAGTAGAGTATTGCATGTCATGAACTGCTCATCCACCTGGGCTCTATCCTTAAGTATCACGGGTCGCCACCCACGGCCAACAGGTGGCCCCATTGGGGGATTCTTACCCCTCTGCAGAGGTGCAGTCGGTGCATTCTAACGCCTCAGCTGACAGGGCGGTGCTATATTTTATGTTCATTCATAAAAGTAATACTCAACCCTTAAGAATATATCTACTCTATAATAAATAAATAAACAAATAAATAAATGAGGAAAGATCGGTCAAAAATCAATTATAAATGTTATAGTAAGATAAATTGGCAACAATACCTACCAGTATAGATAATAATTTAGATACTTAGGCAGTAACATCTCCTCCACAGAAAACGACGTTAATGCACGCATAGGAAAGCCATGGGCCGCTATAAATAGATTATCTATCATATAGAGGTCCAATCTCACAGACAAGCTAAAGAGACGGTTCTTCTAGGCCGTTGTCGTGTCAGTACTGCTGTATGGCTGCACCACCTGGACCCTAACTAAGCGACTAGAGAATAAACTAGATGGGAGCTGCACAAGAATGCTGCGGGTGATCATGAACAAGACGTGGAAACAGCACCCTACGAGAAAAAAGCTGTACGGCCACCTACCACATATCACCCAAACCATCCGAGTAAGACGGACAAGACACGCGGGACACTGCTGGAGAAGCAAGGACGAACTCATTAGCGACGTCCTCCTGTGGAAGCCAGCACATGGACAAGCCAGTGTGGGCCGACCAGCAAAAACGTACGTTGATCAGCACTGTGCGGATACGGGATACTGCATAGAGGACCTCCCGAGAATGATGAGTGATCGGGACGGATGGAGAGAGATTGTCATGGATATCCGCGCTGAAAGCGTGACATGATGATGATGATGATTGATAAAAGTGTCAAATTTATTGAGCATGAGAAATTATGAGGAATTCGCTAAACGGGTGACTTACTAAAGAACATAATTATAAATTCTTTCTGATAACTTGTGGTAAGCGTCCAGCGACCTGTGTGAGTTTAATAGTGCACTCACTGAGCGCACGGTGAAAAGACACCCATTGTGTCAACCACATTGTGACCCCCGCCACGTTACACTGGTAAGAGGATCATTCTTGTTAGTGGCAGATAACCTGCATGATATTCCCTACATATTTCTTATAAATGTCGTATTGAGACAGAGTACCAAAATATTTTTTCATTTTTTTTTTCTATATCGATTTTTTTATTAGTGACGTTTTGTCAAATGTTGCCGCGTATTTACATTATAAGAAAATCTATGATAGAATATTTCATGTGTCAGTATTTTATTTTTATGTCAAGACTAAGAAGATAGTTTATAGTCAGCGGGCCATCAAGTTCTTTTTATGTGGAATAATGGTTGCATCAAGAAATCAATTTTGTAGGTTCAAAAACAATCGATTGAAAAATAAAAAGGTAAAATTTTGGTTTATAGGTTTACAGGCAGCGATGCGAAAAAGTGAATTGATATTTATAGAGAGAATTGAATTGAGACAAGAAATCTATTTAGTCTGTTAATTCATATGAATGTGTATAAATAGGAAGAGGAGAGAGATCAAGAGAAGAGATATTTCAACTATGCCTGTTTGTGTGTACTATATATATATATATGTATATATGAAAAGATAAATCTAATGAGTCAGACGAACCTACTAAAAGTTTCGCTTAATGCTCTTCAGGGCTAAGATCTTAGCCCCGAAGAGCATTAAGCGTAACGTTTAGTAGGTTCGTCTGACTCATTAGATTTATCTTTATTATTTGCTCTACTTAGGTATTGAGCACTTTTTACTTATTAGCTTTAGTCTCGGGTTTGTATGTATATATATATATCTTATATATATATATATATATATATATATATATATATATATATATATATATATGCATATAAATTTTTTTTTCTTTTGGCAAAGATATTGTACTAATAGATTTGTTTGGTTGGTACGATTATCTTGGTCTTTTCTTTTTTACAAAAAAATTTTTCTTCCCGGTTGATGTTTGGTAGTATATTTTTACAATCAAACTATTTGCTGGTTTTTTTCTCAACGCGAGGATTTACCAACAAGTTTGGTATATATATATATATATATATATATATATATATATATATATATATATATATATAAGGTGGAATTAGTTTTGGGAATATGCGTGTTATTGAACTTCATTGATAAATCAATTACAATATGTACTCGTACACACTTCTCGTTTCTCTAAAAGACTAAAACTGGTTCAAATCACCGTCTTTCCGTTCGTCTTATCGATCAAGTTAAATCGATGTTTAGAATTGTGTTTGTCACTTTAAAAAAATTCAATTCCCTTTTAGAAAAGGATGCTGGGTTTAGGGACGGGCTTTGTATGATACTCAGCAGAGTGTATTTTGCTTGACATCATCGTTTATTGGCGTTATCTTAAATACACGTCCGTCAAACTGCATTTGGCGCGTGACTCATGCACTGAAATATGAGCCACGGGAATATTTCTAAAATAAGATAGGTGACATCTTGGATTTAAAAAAAATTGTTAACAAATTTCTATTGAAAGCTAAGATGAAACTTGCTGTCAGAACTTAGGGTTTCGGATATAATAAAATCTTTGTGCTGGTGATATATCTTTTTCAAGATTTCATTTTGACTTGCCAACAAGGATAGGAATACAAAAAAAAAACATTACGATTTAATTTCTCAGAAATATCATTGGGAACATCATTTTAAGAAAATATTTCTGTTTGTTTCTGTTGTACCGGCCGTTCCTACAGTGGAGAATATACACCGGTTCTCACTATAAATATTGAGACACCGAGTGAAAAGGTTGTACTGTTACCATTTAACGGCAAGCTAGCCGTTTCTGTACCATTATTGTAAATATACTTGTCTTATTTTACCCTACCTCGACTTGACTTCTTTTTTACTGTTGGATTAACATCACAACAGTTTCTTTTTTATTTTAATTGTTGACCGTAAGAAACCTAATTAGCGTTTAGAACATAACCCAAGTGTGTGTGTGTGTGTGTGTGTGTGTGTGTGTGTGGTTGAGGACTGGACATTACTGCTAACACAAATTCATTGAAAACGGGAAAAATCGATTCATATTGTTTCGTGAGTTTTTAGAGCTCCAAGATTTTTTAAAAATTCCCACCTAGTTATAGGCCAATTATAGGATTTTAGTCAAAAAAATTTCGGTATTTAAAGCAATAAAATATGAGGTATCTTTTAAAAAAAACTATAGGATAAAATCCTATATTTTATATCCAAATAAGGAAAAACATAAAATTCGCACCAAGCACGATACTTTTTCCAAACTTAAGGAAAATAATTATATAACTGACAGAATTCGATTGGATAAAGCTAATCACGAGTGGTGTTTACACATACCTCCGCGCTTTCGAAGCCTCATAAATTCTTACCGCCAAAAATAAAAATATCGAAATCGGAGCTGATCTTCAGATATTTAAACGGAGAACAAATGAACAAAGATTCAGATTCCATTCCGCTCCGAGACAAAACTAACGACGTTCGCAGCCACCAACCTGTCATTGAAAAAACAGATGTACGCGACTTAACTTCGAGCAAACGATTTGACTTGCTGATTAGAAAAACAAACTTCAACCTGTTAAGTCAATGAAATGAAAAGGTGTATGTATATATTGAATGTGTACAAAAGTTTCCAGCTCACCTTCGTCATGGTAAACTCTTGGGAACTAGACTCTAGATACGAAAATAATGTACTTTACTCACAAGATTACATCCATCTCGCAAAGTGAGATGGATGCAGTCTTGTTTTTTTTTGTTGTTGGTGGTGTTTTAATTTAATAATGAGCCTTGTTGTATTATATGATAGTGGATCTGAGTGAGTTAATTTAATCAAGCATCAAAAAATCAGCGAGTGAGTCTATCCCTTTTTCACTAGCGCTAGACACGGGAGATTGTTTTTTGCGTCTGAGATGGAGTGCCACCCTTACCATCAGCTCTTTAATTTACCGCCCAGATCCCTGTGCTACTCGTACGCTGAGTTGGCGAGGGCCGGTATAGAACTAGGAACCTTGTGGTTTCTAGCCGAATGCTCTACCGACTGAGCTAATGCATGAAATGTCATTGTTGGACCAAAGGCTAAATCAAGAGTGCTTCGTAGGAGCCAGATTAATTGATACTCAATAGTTACATATATCTACAAAATTACAGCGAAATATAATTTATTCAAAGAAATCGCCATTGGCTTTAACCTCAGTCTTCAGATGATTTCTTTTCCCTTTCGTCATCATTCTTTCTTTCTTTCTTTCTTTCTTTCTTTCTTCATCATTCTTTCTTTCTTTCTGTTTTTTTATATTAACTAGCAAATATATGCACCCTCCGGGTGCAAGTATTTAAGTTTAAATGTAATAAAATATTAGATTAAATCAGAAAGGCTAGTGAAACTAATTAAGAATTCAAATAAAAAGATTTGAAACGGAGGGGGTATAATCGGAAAATAGAACAACTGAAACTTACTCTTTCATCACTTCCGTTTTTCAATGCTAAATTTTCCTAATTTAACTATTTAGTTAAAATAGGAAGTAAAGAATAAATTACAGTTATTTCTTCTTGTTAATGAATTTCTTTTAGGATTTATTGAAGAGATTTTTACTCATATTCATTAAGATAAAACCAAACAATTAGAAATCAATAATACCAAGCACATTTTTATTAAAATCATTTTTTTAATATCAATATGCAAATTAGCTTTACGTTTACACTGAAAACTGGTATTTTGTTGTATATATAAATACAATTGCATGTTATTATTATTTAGATAAGACCAACAGTATTAATAATGTCAAACAGTTTTATTATTAATTGAGGTTTAAATAGAAATAGAATCATGGAGAATGTGACGTAAATAACTAAGGGAATTGTGACTTGAGTAGTAATATAGTTTCGGTTACAGACAGAAAAACACACAATCTCCATTATAATAAGATAAGAAATCCATGAAATCAAACATTTTAAATGGTTGATGTAGTACCAATTAATAACATTTGCATAAGTGAAATTTGCATAATTGAAAATTTGGATTAAAAAAGGACGCTCTCGCTTTTCTGAGTTTCACTATCGAAATTCTATGAAGTTTTTCTTCTACTTCTACGAAACATTTAAGACTAGAACAACATAAAGTCACAACTAAACCGATTCTCTACATTTAACCAAAGGAAAAAACAAAAAAATGTAAGTCTGTATTTCACTCTTCTTTTACACTGTTGTTCGACCAGCCTTTGTGATGATAAAAGGTCACGTTTCAAAGCGACTCTTGTTACCATTTCAGCAAAAATGTCGTTCAGCTATATATAAGAATTACTTTCAAGCACTCCTAATTTTTTCAAAAATTTAGCGTTAGAAGTAATGGTTCTTACGATTACCTAATATAATTATGAAGATATAGCGCCGGGTTAGCTCAGTCGGTAGAGCGTTCGGCTAGAAACCACAAGGTTCCTAGTTCGATACCGGTCCACGCCAACTCAGCGTATGAGTAGCGCAGGGATCTGTGCGGTAAAGGAAGGAGCTGCCGGTAGGTGTGGCGCTCAACCTCAGACGCTAAAATAATCTCCTTGGTCTAGCGCTAGTGAAAATGGGATAGACTCCCTCGCTGATTGGCTGATACCGACTTTAGGCCGCCCCGATGACTTTTTTTATAATATAATATATTATAAGGTGAAAGAATTCCTTTGGTTGCTCGGTGAGATATATCTGACATAATAGTGTTTAGATGATTGATAGTCCTGATCTGCGATTTCTATACATTCAAACCAGTACCAACAGACAGAACGTTCTAAAACGACGTCAACTGCACGCGATGAACGTTCTCATTCAAATCATTCAATGCTCACAGTAAACATCGTATGCTATATATCATACCCACATCCTCGACAATGACCAACGAATGTCGAAAGTACACGGTACTTGGGATACAACAATAGACATTTCGAACAATATTTTACAGCCTTCATCCTCATTTGCGACATGAAAATGTTATTAAAAAAAACTCAAATCTAATCTCTAGTCTGTCATCTTTAAGGAAATAAGCCTACACACACGGACGCGCGCGCACACACAAAACACACACACACACACACACACACACACACACACATATATAATATATATATGTATGTGCATATATATATATATATATATATATATATAATATATAAAAGACGTGACCCGTTGGGTCACCCATTGAGCTCATGTTAGATTGTTGAAAAAATCTCAGGATAATATCATTTCGTCAATCTAATAGCAAAAAGATAAAAATGGTTATTGACGAACAATCTGAGATTATCTAAAAGGTACTTGCTTAAAAAGTAGTTGTACAATTCTGTGATACAAACTTTAAAACAATCTATCTAAAATCTAATTTCTTAAAATGATATCTTGTTAAGGTTAAGGTTAGGTTTAGCGTTGGGTTAGAGTTAGGATTATAATTTTATGTTTTAACAAATGATAGTGGAAAATATCATTTTTCTACTTTGGAAAAATGATGATAGTCAAATTTACCTTCATCATATTCTTTAATCTTTTAGTAAATTTGGTAAAAATTCACGTTTGATAACAAAGTCATTAACGGTATCTATTTTTCATTTAGAATAATTTTTTGTATATTTATCCTTCACACACACACACACACACACACACACACACACACACACACAGACACACACACACACACACACATATATATATATATATATATATATATATATATATATATATATATATATATATATATATGAATAGATATGAATAAACTTTTGTGTTAAATCTGTGTTGTTATTTCTAACATTACTTCCATTCATGATCAAAATATTTACAGGGACGGTAAAATAAGCATAAAAGTAGGTTTGTATATTTTACCTAAATAGCCTCTTCCTAAATTTTTACTAACAATTATTTCATTTGTTTCCCCCTTTGACCCTACACATTTTTAAAATTAATAATTAAATTAATTAAAAAATCCATCTTAAAACATGACATTCAATTGTTTTTACCACCAAGAAAACAATTTTAAATCACATTGTGTACGAATCTTATTTACACATTTTAAGAAATCAAACAATTATCTTATGTTTCCCCTCCCTCGATAAATCCTAAGTAGACTTTTGAGCTTTGTAAATTCAAAGTTTAGAAAAAAAACTTTCGAAATTTAAATATTAAAACAAACTTTAAATCACGTAGATTTCTGGTTATATATACTTGTCGTTAAGGGGTATCACACGAAATTCTTCAAAACTTGTCAAATAATTATCCAATTTTAATAAAATTTTATGTATATGGAGTTATAGATAAAAAGACTAACTAGTAATGTTTGGTTCTTAGAATTATACGGAAGAGCAAAACTGACATATTTGTTTTACAAAGAGACGAGACGCTTCTGAGCAACTGAAGTTTGTTTTTCTTTGGTCAAAAAAGTTAGATAAAATGACTTTTTACACTATTAGAATAAAAAGTAAGTATATATGATTATTTTATCAGTTTTTCTCTTAGAAAAAATATTCAAATTTTCATTTCATTTCATTTTCGATTTTAAAAATTAATACCAAAACCGAAGATATTTTTTTAACGTCAATTTCACGGTGACATTTTAATATTAAATTTTTTCAAGTTTTTATTCATTTTAATAGTAAATTTTAATTGAAAAAAATAAAAACGACCGGAGAATTAAAAAAAACAACAGCATTAGTCTTCTCTCTGAGTGTAAGGAGAGAGAGAGAGAGAGAGAGAGAGAGAGAGAGAGAGAGAGAGAGAGAGAGAGAGAGAGAGAGAGAGAGAGATTTGCTTTCTCACTTTATTTGTATGTTGTACATCTCTCTCTCTCTTTCTCTCTCCAACCCTCTCTCTTGACGCTAAGAGAGAAAGTAACATATATAACGAAGAGGTAATCAAAATATATAAAGAGAGGAAGAAAGAAACAGACAGAATGTTAAGTGAGAAACTGGTAAGTTTTTCACTTAATAGCAAATTATGACTAATTAAAACCAAATAAAATGTTTTATCAAAATATAATTTAATCCTAAATCTAAGAAATATTTTGAGATGTGTTTTGTGTCATTAAACTAAATAGGAAAAAAACAACTTTAGGAGACAAATTTGATTCGCTCATCTTTAGTATAACATATATATATATATATATAGAGAGAGAGGACTGTACATGTCAGAAGTCACCCTGGTACAACATCATGAAGCTAAGAGGTCCATAAGAAAGCAACGGCAACAAAGCACCGGAACATCATCATCTACAGGGACAACCTACAAATGCAAAATCTGTGGTCGAGAATGTTTCTCAAACATAGGACTTCATAGTCACAGGAGGCGCTGCAACTTCAGGGGCACACAAAAACTTTTATCATAGTCTTTCGAGACTGAATTGCCAATAATATATATATATATATATATATATAACTTCACCAAGTGTTTTAAAATAACAGAGTAGGAAGCAAATATCAACCATGCTGTTTCTTTGATTCCTTTTGAGAACGGAAGAAAAAGTAAATGAAATATAAAGATAGGTCAATAAATACATTTAGAAATATGTTTATCCATTGTATTTTTCAAGCAGAGAGGGTTAATTCATAGAAAGTGAAACCTACTTTTTTTCTCTCTTTCGATTGGAACGCTGAATAAGCGGAGAGAATAAAACCATTGATTAGATTGACAGAAAACTAATAACATTGACTTATTGCATTGGCAGATTTATCTCGGAAGGTCTCCATTTCTCTTTGCATTGAATGATACTTTTCCTTCCTATTGCTAAGGTCATATCAAATCTCTTGAAAGGGATATTATAAACTTTATCTAAAACAGAATTATGAAGTTGCTATCATAGTTACATAAAAAAGGGAAGTTGTTTTACTCTTTTCGATTTGATTTGTATATTGTTAGTTGAATTTCACCCTTTTTTCCGTTTTCTGTTCACCGTCCCCCACGTTCCCCACTATATATATATATATATATATATGTATATATATATGAAATTTAACATTATGAAAAAACATATGATGTTTGTTATGTAATGTTTGTTATGTAAAAATGTTTTTTCATAATGTTAAATTTCATACTGTCGGATTAATTTCCATCTATTTTTCATATATATATATATATATATATATATATATATATATATATATATATATATATATATTTAAAAATTTGTTTTGGTATGAAACAAAGAAATCAGTGCTCAACCACAAATTTGTAGGAGCTTTATTTATTTGTTGAATTATTCAAATATAAAAGTTTTTCATAAGCAACTACCCAGGTTTCAGGTTATTACACCATCGTCAGGCTGCTCAATCTCCTGGTGTTTATTTGAAGAGATTTTGTGTTGTTATCCGACACACACACACACACACACACACACACACATATATATATATATATATGTGTGTGTGAGTGTGTCGGACGCGATGTGGCCATTTGTCGCCATTTTCCATTACTGATTTCGCGCATGTGTTTTGTATGTTTCCGGTTTACAATGAAATAAACAAGAGTCAGTCTAGATGGAACTCTTCTGAGGAAAGAAGCGCCACAACGCAATTTAATCCTCATGATATTTAGAAACAGCATGCTATACTGCTTGACATTCATGCTGGAAGCTCCAACATGAAAATATCTCGGTTTAGGTCAATCTGAAGACATTATAGAGGATTTGAAAAGAGTTGAACGAGTCCAATGGCAGTTCGGAGGCCTTCAGATAGCTAGCTGCACAAGAAACAAATCGTAGAAACAACACCCCACAAGGTAGCAGCTTTACGGCCATAGCGCGTATTATCTAGCATTTTTGGTACGTTTGAAACGCACCAAAAATGCTAGATAATACGCGCTATTTATGGTTCTTCCTTTCTGAAGGTAATCGATTAACAAAATACCTTGCACATCCCAAAATATGGAGACCACAACCTTGTCTGCTGATGTTTGCGTCTTTGGTCGCTTTGGACGGCTTTCACCTGCTGTTGTCCACTCAGAAGGAAGAAATCGCCAAAAAAAAAAAAAAAAAAAACGGCAGCAAATAAAGAAAAAAAGTTCACATTAACCAAGACAATGCACCGTGATACAAGTCGATCGCAACTATGGAAAAACTACATGAATTGAACTTTAAATATCTTCCGCACGGACTCTATTCTCCAGATCTCGCTCCCAGCAACTACTGGCTGTTTGCAGACCTCAAAAGAATTCTCCAGGGAAAGAAATTTGACTCCAATGAAGAAGTAATATCGGAAACGGAGGCGTATTTTGAGGCCAAAGACAAATCGTTCTACAAAAAAGGCATCGAATTGTTAGAGAAGCGTTGGAATCAGTGTATCACCTTAAAAGGAGATTATGTTGATGAATAAAGTTGAATTTTGTCTACAGGTTGTTGTTTTATTACTTAGATCCGGGACTTATTGAGGGATGTGTTAGATCAAAACGACTTGCAGCGGGAATAATCTTTTCGACAAGAAAAGTGTGTCCAACAAAATCAGGATTTTTAAACATCCTAATTTCCTCAATTAAAGGGGTTAAAAACGTTTCGAAATTTAAGCTGTTCAAATCATTCTGTGTCAATTATCTATAACTCTGGGTGTGAATGTTAGGCAGCCAAAACTGAACTTGCTGAAGATATAATTCACGCTTAATCATGGCACCGATCGGTCCGTACTAGTCGAATGGTTACCCGAGGATAAAAGGCGTTAAGATATTATACAGTCATTATTCTTGAATTATTTATACCTATCTGATATATATATATATATATATATATATATATATATATATATATATATATATATATATAGTTTCATTTCCTGATGATCGAATCAATATTCTATTTCACATGAACCTTTAAGTCATTTACCGTCAACATTTCTTACACACCAGAAAGGAAGAAATATTATATATGATACGTATGATACGGATAGATAGATAGATAGACAGATACGGGTAGGCAGGCAGGCAGACAGACAGATAGATAGATAGATAGAGAGACTGCCAGGGAGGTGAGGCAGACAGATAGACAGATAGATAGATAGATAGATAGATAGATATATGGAGAGGCTAGCAAGCTGGCAACTGGAAAGTTGAGAAAACTGGAAAGTTGAGAATGATATAAAAAAGTTGAAGTACTCTTTACAATTTATCTTTCAATTATGATGTTTGATACTTTATCTATCTATCTATCTATCTATCTATATATCTATCTATCTATCTATCTATCCCAGTAAATTCATTATATATATTATACTTTAAGGGAACTGATAAGAATACCAATAGTTTATCATCTTCTAACAAAGTAACACAGACCAAGACACTATAATACTTCCACAATTCTTTGGTAGGGTCAACTGGATATCTCAAATAATGAGATAGCCTTGCTCGTATCCCTACGAGTATACTTCTAAGATGACTAGGAGTCACTATAAAAAAAGTAAAAGTAAAGTCGACGGGGCGGCCTAAAGTCGGTATCAGCCAGTCAACGAGGGAGTCTATCCCCTTTTCAATAGCACTAGGAGATTGTTTTAGCATCTGAGGTGGAGCGCCACACCTACCATCAGCTCCTTACTTTACCGCACAGATCACTGTGCTACTCATACGCTGAGTTGGCGAGGGCCGGTATCGAACTAGGAACCTTGTGGTTATCTAGCCGAACGCTCTAGCGACTGAGCTAACCCAGCCCATAGGAGTCACTATACTTGGAGATAAATGTCTTAAGGACACATCTAACTGTGCTCTTACATATTCCAATAGAGTTATTAATGTCAGACTAGTATGGCGCACCTTGTGAATGATCGCAATCAACAGAAAATACTGCTGGACAAAGTTATCTAATTCCATTAACCTATCTGTCACATTTCCCACAGGGTTTCCATATTACCAATCAGCCAGTTTATAGTGCCTCTGTTCTTAGATAATTCCACTCTTGTTACATTTAAAATTGATACGCTTTCCTTAGCTACCTGGGCTAAAACTCAGTTTTCTCCTGATTGTATCACCACTCTCTTTGGTCTGGTTTGCAACAACTCTATCCCCTTCAAATAATTATGCATTTTCGTCCACTGGTATGTTATTATAGAAGTCTCTTGTTCCAAAAAATCTAACAACCTTAGGTACTTATCATTAACCAAATATCTCCCAGTGACCTTTTCTTTAATTTTCCTAAGTTCAGATAATTCTTTCACCAATTTGGTCGACAGCTCCCCATACAGCCTTAAATCTATTAATTCATATATAAGTTACTTGCCCTAATGCTTGGTGAATTCAGTCTCAAAATATATCCGTGAGTAACTCCCCACCCCCTGCATGGGGGCCCTTCCATACAAACAGCTGCACACGTGAACAATTTAAGACATTATCCAGGTTTGTTGGTGTGGAAATTCGAGATCAAAATTATTTTGTTTTGATTCAGTATCTATTATATACTGATGATTGTGACCAAGTCACACATTGTCTGGAAAGCATTCAGATGTTGGTGAACAGGATTTCTGTATCTTATGAATGATTTGGTTAATTACTTTAAAGAAAACTTTTTGTAATGTATCAACCAACTCGAAGGAAACTGCCTATGTTGAGGGTAAACATTAAGAAGCTTTTGAAAAGTTCCTATACGTTGGAATATTTCAAATCATCATAACATTTTAGATGATAAAAATTAATGTCTTGTCATAAACTACTGAGGAGTTCAAAGTATTTTGATATTTATATTTAGTCTCAACGAAACATTTCATCTAAGATTATACCATTTCAGTAATTCTCTATTCGTTTGAAACGTGTATTCCTTATTGAAGAAACTTAAAGGAATTAGAATGCTTCTATCAGCACCGTTCCAGTGGAAGACAAAATATTCGTTGGTCTTGCTACATTTCAGACTATGTTGTCCTTCTGCTCACTCCCTCACAATATATGGGAACGTTTATCTACGACTAAAGTTGGCAGGGCACCTACGGGGCAATTCCAAGGAGAACTTAAAAGCGTTTGCCGTGAAAAGTTTTAAAAGATTCCTTATCTTATTCCCTTTCGCTGAATAACGAATGCACAAAAGTATGAAGAATATATTTTCTAGAGCTGCTTTCCGTGCTGCATTAACCAAACCAAAAGTAAGATAGGAAGCAGAAAAGAGGCATTGCTTTGACTCAACTTTGATTTGTAAAGAACATAGCCGTACTTTGTCATCACAAACTGAGTAGAAATGTCATATGAGGAATCATGTGCAGAAATCCAATGAGGCCTTTTCAAACGTTCAACTGTTATTTGTTATAACAAGGATGGCTCTCAACTACATACTTTATAAATACACAGAGGCTACAAATTTACAAAGTCAGGGGAAAAATGAATCTTGGTATCTTGAATGATACAAAGATATATGGTAAAACTAAAAAATGAAACCCTTTGTACAGACCATAAGAATATATAGTCAGGATATAGGAATGGAATTTGAAATCGAAAAGTGTCCCATGCTCGTGATGAAAAGGGGGAAAGAGAAACAACGAAAGGAACAGAACTACCAAATAGAAAAATATTAAAACACTTTCGGAAAAGAAGAATTAAATAATTTAAATAAGAATTTAAATAATAAATATGAAATTCATTGAATATCTAAGGAAATGAATTAAAAGCGTAACTTAACAAACATATATTAGATCTATTTATTGGTTGTACAAACGTTTTTTGAATAAATCTTATTTATCGAAAAGAATATTCAAAGAATTTATTTTTCAACAAAATTGAACTAAATCAAATTTTGACATTGAATTTTTAACTCCCACACAACGCAATATGTTTTTAAAAAAATATTTTTACGTCACTCGGTTGCTAATAATAATAATAATAATAATAATAATAATAATAATAATAATGATACTCTGGGACTTTGAAATAAAAACGGATCACCTTATCCCAGCAAGAAGACCAGACATAGTGTTCTTAAACAAAAAAGAAAGAACTTGTCAACTGGTGGATGTTTGCAGTACCAGCAGATCACAGGGTAAAGCTAAAGGAAAATGAAAAAATGGACAAATATCTGGACCTTGCCAGAGAAGTGAAAAAGTTATGGAATATGAAAGTGAAAGTGATACCAATTGTGGTTGGTGCACTTGGAACAGTCCCAAAAGGATTAGAAAAGGGTTTGGAAAGTTTGGATATCAAAGGAAGGATTGAAACCATTCAGAACACTGCACTGCTGCAATCTGCCAGAATACTCAGAAGAGTCCTGGAGACCTGAGGAGACTTGCTGTCACTCAGACTCCAGTGAAAGAACATCAGCTAACACTGGTGTGAAAACTCAAAAGGAGATAATAATAATAATAATAATAATAATAATAATAATAATAATAATAATAATAATAATAATAATAATTCAAAGATGAAAAATGAAAGTATTCTGAAAGTAGTTCAAACAATGAATACTTCAGTTGGAACTATTAATCGAAATACACTAAAAGCATTTGAGGAAATTTGCAACAAATGGAGCGGAAAAAGTATTGAAGCTGAATGAAAGGAAGAAAAGTTACTATTGAAGAGGAACATTGAAGATATTGAAAATAACTGAAAATAAGGAACACGAAAGGAATTAGTAGTTGGGCTGATATAACTGGTCTTATTTAAAAACTGGACGAAAAATGAACTGGGAATGTTGATTCACAAAACAAGGACGTTAGTAAATATGTATAAAACCTTACTCCCAAGATAATATTACTATGTGGGTGAGGAGTAAAACCACCAGCTCCTGACTACATAAATAGTAGGCTTGTCCAATTTAAAATTAAGTCACATTAACTTTTGAATATTTGTTTTAATGAGAGTGTAAACAAATATAGAATGTCTGTAAGAATAATTAACGAGTGGGAATGATAATTTCCTTTTGATAATTACCTGATTCAATTAAAGACCATCTTAAGTTATATTACTTTTTGAATTTGGGTTAGTAAAGCAGATATGAGTGGTATATCTCAACTGCTGTTTAATCTACCACTTTTGAACATCATTATGCGTAGGTTAAATACATTAAATTACTTTTTGGAATTATAAACATCTGATAAAAAAGATGCGTTACGGTAAATCATGGTGGTATTGAATTGCAGTGAAACAAGAAAAGTAGTTAAATAGAAAACAAACAAAATTAAAGGACTAAAAAAAAAAAAAATTAAAAAAATTAAAAATTAAAAAAAAACATTTTTTGGGATCATTGAAGCAAAAAGGGTTCTTTTCAGGAGATAAAATCATATCATCATCTCTACTCGCTAATTGGTTGAACAGACAATCCATAATTGTTTATACTTTCGTAGAAGCGTGTGTTTGACCGCCAAGTCATTAGAGTGTGTTTGATTACTCAATTCGAACGGAATCCATATAGTTCAGGGACGAGTTTTGAAGAGAATCCAACTATTAACCACACATACACTCTCCTACCCCCACCCTCTCCCCCTCTTTCTCTTGTCATATAATCATTATAGACTTATATAGGGTGGAAAACAATAAACCGCCCTGTCGGCTGGGGCGTTAGAATGCACCGACTGCACCTCTGCAGAGGGGTAAGACTCCCCCAATTGGGCCACCTGTTGGCCGTGGGTGGCGACCCGTGATGCTTAAGAATAGAACCCAAGTGGGTGACACTTTGGCCTTATCTTGGGCTAGACGTCAAGCCCTAGCACCTATATGATTCTCCCAACCCTATTGCCCTTATGGCAAGCCACAACCCCTTTTTTTATCATATGGGTGCTAGAAGGCGGTGTCTGCGGGTCTACATGTCCTGGGAATGACGTTAAACTCTATCTGATGGCGAGGTTCCAGTTTTGGAGGCTTGGGGAATGTGAAGCACCCCTTCATCACCATTGCTCACTGGTCCACTCTGACCCGGAGTGGTAGTACCTGTTAGGGTCATATCTATGGGTTAAATAGAAAAATGTATCTATAAAAAAAATTGTATTATCCATTAAGAATTGATTTATTTCAAAACTTTATCGGCATTAAATGACCCACCGAGGTTGATATGCAGTAAAACAAACCAAACCAAACCAAACCAAAACAATAAACTCATTTGGGAACAAAAATTCCTTGCGTTCGTATCAGTTGCTTTTAGGAATTGTGAACCTGCATACGCTCCAGTCGGACAAGGACCGAACGAAATCCTACTAGTCATTCACCACCTCTTTAATCCATCACTTGGATGGAGATTGAGAATTGACTTAGTCCTCTCCGGCACAACAGTCATACATTCGTCCGCCGTCGCTGCCACCACCGTCAACACAATACAGATTCTCTTCGGGCCTGTGCATGTGACACACAGATATTTGTTCCTTCGGCTACTCCGGTACATATATTGTTTTGAAATCATGCAGATACGTTACAATATGATGATAATGAATGTGAAAATGAATGAGGTGAGAAGTGGATTCGTCGGCATCAAGCAATGCATCTACTCTGAAATCGTAGGTAAAACTATATAGAGCAAAGTAAGGCATGACGATAAATAGAAAATTAGAAAAGCCGAAACCGAGAAATCAAAAACAGGAGTAAAATGCAAACGTACAATCGTTTCAAGAGAGAAATAGAAGGGATTTCAGATGAAATGGCGAAGACATGGTTGTAAATTATATACTGATCAACAGCCAAATGGGAATAAACCAAACGCAGCTAAGATAGAGTAAATTAGTACAAGCATATTATGTGAAGATAAAACTAAATGTATTACTAATACTAGCAAATATATGCACCCTCCGGGTGCAAGCATTTAAGTTTTATTGTAATAAAATGTTATGTTAACTTAGAAAGGCTAATGAAACTAAAGATGCCGATAAAAAGATTTGAAACAGAGGGGAAACAACTAAAACTCGCTTTTTCTTCACTCCAGTCTTTCATTGTTAAATTTTCATAATTTAACTATTTAGTTAAATTAGGAAGTAAAGAATAGAATTACTGTTAATATTGTTAATGGATTTCTTTTAAGATTTATTGGAGAGATTTTTGCTCATATTCATTAAGATAAAACCAAACAATTAGAAATCAATAATACTAAGCACATATTTATTAAAATCACATTTTTTATATCAATATGCAAATTAGCCTTCCCGTTCACACTGCAAACCGCTATTTTTTGTATATATAAATACAATTGTATGTTATTAGTATGTAGATATAAACAACTGTATTAATAATGTAAAACAATTTTATTAATAATTGAGGTTTAAATATAAATAAAATCATGGAGAATGTGATGTAGATAACTAAGGGAATTGTGACTTGAGTAGTAATATAGTTTCGGTTACAGACAAGAAAACACACAATCTCCATTATAATAAGAGATAATAATCAAATGTAGAAAGTTGATTAAGAAAGAGTACAAAACTGAACATGACTATTTGGGATAGGTGATGTATTGGGAACTGTGCAAACAACCAGGTTTGACCTTACAAACTAATGGCATATACAGAAATCAGAATTTAAAAAAATAGTCTGTACGATAGTAAAATGTAAAAAAAAAAGAAGCTTTCCTGATCCAGCAGACCAAGTCTCATTATCATAATTAAAAACATTTATCAGACAGTGGATATTAATGTTATTTAATGTTAATGTTAATTAGCAGCTTATAAAGTAAAATAATGTGAAAAGCTGGAGAAATGTATGCACACTTAAAGAAAGAAGAATGCATAAAGAGAAATATAACATTTTCCCATCATTGTTGGCAAACTCGAAACTGCCCTGAAGCCGCTTGAAAAGTTGGAAGTATTTTAAATCATTATAACACTTTGAATAATGAAATTTATCTTCTCTTTCCAAACATTAATTTGTTTAGTCTCAACGAAATTCAAGTATGAATTAAAATAATCAAAACAACAACGTTACGAAATCAGCTAGTGTACTGTAAAAAGTACTGAAGTACTGAAGTAGAACTGCTGTCATTTGATATTCAGAGAAGCCCACAAGGCTATCAGACCTGCTGAGGGGAAAACTCGATAAACACAAATAATAATGATAATAATAATAATAATAACAAGGAAAATGAAAAATGGACAAATATCTGGACCTAAACTCGATAAACACAAATAATAATAATAATAATAATAATAATAATAATAATAATAATAATAATAATAAAATGGACAAATATGGACAAATATCTGGACCTAAACTCGATAAACACAAATGATAATAATAATAATAATAATAATAATAATAATAATAATAATAACAAGGAAAATGAAAAATGGACAAATATCTGGACCTTGCCAGAGAACTGAAAAAGTTATGGAATATGAAAATTAAAGTGATACCAATTGTAGTTGGTGCACTTGGAACGGTCCCGAAAGGATTGGAAAAGGGTTTGGAAAGTTTGGAAATCAGAGGAAGGATTGAAACCATTCAGAACACTGCACTGCTGCAATCTGCCAGAATACTCAGAAGAGTCCTGGAGACCTGAGGAGACTTGCTGTCACTCAGACTCCAGTGAAAGAACATCAGCTAATGTTGATGTGAAAACTCAAAAGGAGTAAATAATAATAATAATAATAATAATAATAATGACAATAATAATAATAATAATAATAATAATAATAATAATAATACTGTTGCAATAAACTCACTGAACTGAGATAAATAAATAAAAATTGAAAGGGAATCAAAATTAGAAATGTGAAGGAGGCAAAAGAAAATGAAGTTTGAATGAAAAGAAAGTTAATGTACAAATAAATGAAAACTCAACTACAAAACACGTGAAAAGATTTTTGTGAAAAATAAAGAATTCACTTAAAGAAAACAAAAACAAAAAAGTCGGGGAATACTTTTGAGGCGAGTGGGGGTGGGTTTTAAGCGCTGAGTAACATTAAGAAGCGACTGAAAAGAACTAAAAAGAAATGGTGACACAATTCTTTCATCCATTTTGTTGTTATGACTGATGTAATAACTGAACATTTGGCGGGGGGGGGGGGGCGGTGTCTGCAGATGCGGCGAACAAAAGACAGGAAAGGAGAAGAAGTAAAAAGACTGAATAATAAAATAAATAAATAAATAAAAAAAGACGAAGCGAATGAGATGTAAAGAGAAAATTAAGAGCGAGTGAAATACAAAGAGGGAGGCAAAAAGAAACAGGTAAATGGAAAGCAGAGAGAAAATGAAGCAAGATAAAATTGTTAAATGACGAGAGAAATAGGGCAGCAGTAAAAAAAAAAAAAAAAAAA
>CM042166.1:40711905-40719405 GCA_023376005.1 Doryteuthis pealeii | reverse complement strand
TTATGATTAATAATTTTAAATGATTTTTTTTTTTACCTATACTACATGTACTATTTTGCTGAGTTCTGTCGGTCTTGGCTTTCGTATAGTTTATCAATATTGCAGAGCGAATGAATAAACGGTTATTTGCCTGATTATTCATCTGAAACATTTTGTCTATAATGTTCAGACTATGTGCTTTACGTAAGAGATTGAGTTAAGTGAATTTTCAAGAAAGGTGATTATGTAGAAAAATAATTATTTGTTGTGCCTGTTGAATATCTGGCCGGCATCCTTAGTTCCAGATGTAGTAAATAAGTAAGCAAGCCAATAAGAATCCGGTGTTATAGTATTCTTTGTAAGTCCGACGTCCAAGATGGTCCGAATAGCAATGAGCCAAGGTTAAGAATCAGACCTCTATAAATACACCATCATCAGCAGCAGCACTGCCAGTGATTGGACAATGGATTGCCTTTGGTGGTCACGTGGTAGTCAACGAGTCTATATTTAGGAGTAGGCATCTATCACCCGCCTTATATCACAAAAACTGGGGCACCTCACGTGGTGTAATGGTTAGCAAGTTAGATTAGCAGACCATTGATAGTGAGTTCGATTCTCACTGGGCGCCCCATACTTCTGGCCTTGTGCCATATCTAAGCTCAGCTTAGTAAATAACTATATCACAAAAACTGGGGCACCTCACGTGGTGTAATGGTTAGCAAGCTCGCTTCGCAAACCATTGTTAGTGAGTTCGATTCTCATTGGGAGCACCAGACTTCTGGCCTTGTGCCATATCTAAGCTAAGCTTAGTAAATAACTATATCACAAAACCTGCAACAGTGCAAAGTAAACATTTCTTTCATTATTAGATTCATTGATTTACCACCTTAGAATTATTATAGGCTGCTCTCTAAAGAAATTAGTATTTATTTGTTATCTCCCTTTGAGAAAATATAATGATTGCGGTGTATGTAATCGCAAAAACAGTATTATCATTTAGTTTAAAATCAAATTGGAAATTGTTTTATTCAATAAGTTAGTGCATGTCAACGCAGTTGTAATCGCAAAAGATTTGCTACAATGTGACATTTTTCTATGTCACAGCAACATGGATACTGAATTTAGATCATTATAATAAGAGACTATACTTTGGATAGAACCTATTTTTTGCCTTTCCATAATTTATCCCACAACTATTTTTCTGGAGTTTCTTAATTTGGCAAATAAATCTGATCGCTATTTCTGTTAGAATTTCAATAGTGTATAGAATTTTGGACATCTCTTTCGATTCTTTGTGAAAGCTCTTCACCAAAGGACAAGCTGGAATTAACGCGCTGCCTGCAATATAGCATTCTAAATATAATAACTGGTTATTAGTCTTGCCAATCGTGTGTACCACGTATGCAGGATTGATTGATGTATGTAAATAGCTTGTAATAATTACATATTGTCGGTTAGTATAAAGGAATATTTAGATAACGTAGCACTACATACAAAAGAAAACAGACACATAGATATGAACACACACACACATACACATACATATATATATGTATATATATAATATACATATATATATATATATGCACACACACACACACACACACACACACACACACACACATATATATATATATATATATATATATATATAATATGGGAGCTATATTTATAAGCAATCAGTACTCAATATCATGGATATAGCATTTATATATAAGTTAAAGTATCCTGGACATGGATTCTACGATGCCTGGTTACTGACAGTTTCTCGCCAATGCGATTTTCAGACCAAGTCTATCTTATTTGGAAGAAGATCGCACAGGCGAAAAACTGTCAGTAATCAGTCGCCGTGACTCCATGTCCATGCTATCTAAACATATATAATGCTATATCCCTGATATTGAGCACTGTTTACTTATATATATATATATATATATATATATATATATATATATATATATATATATAACATTTTTGATGTTTTTTGTTTTTTTGATGAGACTTAATAAAGTCGAAACAATCTGTACGATGTTCTATACACCGATCGATCCTTTGCCGGGATTACACTTGTCAAGTTTATTTTCTATAAAGTATCGAATTTTATGCGATACATGCATTGTAATTGCCTTCAAGCAAAAATATAAATAATAATATATACTTTATTCAATAATGCTTCTAAAAAACAAAAGCAAAAAAAACAAAAAAAAACAAACATCCAAAAATCTTATTCACTTCGCCGAAGAGCATAAGGCCTGATTTGTTGTTATTATTCACTCAGCGTCCCCTTACCTATTATGGTAGTGGCGTGTAAGTATCATTGACAAGGTTAATTTCGCAGGGATTGTTCGCTGTGTACCGTGGCCGAAGCGATATGGTCTCTGACTATGCCTGCTGAGGTCCCGGTTTCGATTTCTGTCGGAGGGAAATCGTTAGTATGCATCGCTGATGAGACTTAATAAAGTCGAAACAGTCTGTACGATGTTCTACACACCGATCGATCCTTTGCCGGGATTACACTTGTCAAGTTTATTTTCTATAAAGTATCGAATTTTATTGCGATACATGCATTGTAATTGCCTTCAAGCAAAAATATAAATAATATATATATATATACTATATATATATATATATATAGGTAATGTAAACAAAAATTTTTTTTGCGAATGAAACAAAGAAAATACAGTGCTCAATCACAGTTTGTAAGAGCTAATATTTATTTTATTTTACAATGTTTTCATAGATCAATGTTCATTATCAGCGACCGCGGTTTCATGCTAAATAGCAATCATCAGGCTGAGGAGCAAGATCCTATGGTGTGTTTGGAGTTCTTTACTCAATGTCACATTTAGGATTGTAAATAAACGTCGGTTAGTTTTACGGACGCTGTTATTTTTTTTTTTAAATTTGAATTTTTTGAAGTAATGCCAACGAAGTTGCCTCCCTTTATTCTTAAAAAATAGGAACTTTTTTTTAACTTTTGAAAAAATAGGGCTGTCATTGTTTAGAACTTGAGTGCACCTTTTCACATTGAACTAAGAGAAATATAGACCAATGCATCTTATATTTCTTAGAAACATTTATAATCTGAAAAAGATACTCCTGCACAAGTATCAGTATATGTTTTAAAAGATAATTTTTTCGTAACGTCCAAGAATATAGTTGAACAATTGATTTTTATTAAGAGATGTATGTATGCGTGGGTGTTATTGGTTGAAGCATTGGAATTTACGCCAAAGCGATTTACGCAAGTGTAAAGCAGAAGAAAAATATTATCCGAGGCATTTCGTGTTCATTCGTACAAACACTCATCGAAAAAAATTCAGTGAAAATGGTATGCGCATGTTCTCAGAATTTATTTCACTGTTAATAACATTGTAAAAGAAAACAATTTTATTTCCCTCTTTTTTTTTCAATTTCTCGTTCTTTTTAAACTTATTCTATTTTCTAGTTTATTTCTTCCCATTCTTTCTTCTTCTTTGTTTCTTTATTTGTTTACTCGAGTGATTTAAAAGTAGTTCATTAGCCCAATATTGCACTGCTACAAAAACAGAAGTGTCAATGCATTTCCTAAATAATCCCTTTATTTATAATTTGAACAGTACTAGTACTTAGTCATGGCTAAACAAATCTTTTTAATCCAGTTCTAACAGATTCGATCGTGATAAAAAAAAATAAGGTAAAATATTCTTTCAGAAATTATTAGAATAAATATTGTAGCTAATTCTGTCTGTTGAAATTTCCAGTTATATGTAATCTTAGGTTATATTTAAATTAGAAATGATTAAAAGTAAACTATAAATGAAAAAACAAAACAAAACTTTTAGTTGTAAAAATAAAAGAAACTATAAAATATTACTTTCTATGGTGAGGTAATTTTGCATAAAAAGAACCAAATGAAAATATAAAAAAAAACCCCCTGATAGATGATACAAAAATTATAAATACATAGAGAAACCCGTGCTGTCGACACGCTTTTGAAATAAATGATAATGATGATGAATGATGATGATGATGATGATGAATTAGTTATTTAGTGGATAGAGCTAAAAATGGCACAAGGATCAAGTTACAGAGTGACCAGTAAGGATCAGGTTCAATACACAGGTAATTTTCGCAAGATTAATTTTCTAAACACCTGCACTACGGTAGGCACCTTCGATCAATGATAAAAAAATGAGGTAAATATTCTTAAGATATTACTATTCTATTGGGTAATAATTTGCATAAAAAGAACCAATGAAAATTATAGAAAAAAAAAACCCTGATAGATGATACAAAATTGTAAATACATAAGTAAATTGATATTTTTGATACCAAATATTAATAAGACATATAAAGGTCATTATTTAAAAAAATTAATTTTGTACATTTTCAAACACAACTTCTCTAATTTGTTCCATTGTTCAAATGTGATTTTGTCCCGTTTTTTTCTGTAGTTTTTTTTTTACCACAAATTAATTAGTGTTTTCTAATATTATTAGTAAACAACATTTTTTTTTAATTTCATCGCTTACTCAATTTTCATCAGTCTAGATAATGTATTTGTTTACAAAGTTTAGCTTTTTTGTTTCTTTCTTGCTGATGCAAAGTTTGATGACATTTAAAAAAAACAAAAAAACTTTTCAATGTTAACGAAAAAAAAAAAAAAATCCCAAAAATAAAACAAACACTGTAATACCCAAATTTTCGGTGATTTTTTAAACACTTCTATTTGGAACACTTCCTGGTGTTCCTAAAAATGTTTGCATATATGTATAATGTGTGTGTGCATATATATATACATATATATGTGTGTGTGTGTGTGTGTGTTTGAGTGTTTAATTGAAACAACATAACTTTTCTGATGTTCTTTTGCTTTCTCTTTGACTCGTTAATTATTAAAAAAGCCCCTAGGGGGAGCTTGTCGCTACCGAAGGCGGTCCTGAACAAATCTCTTTTCAGCTAGCAGAGTTAATATTAAAGGACTTATCATACTTGTAAGTAAAAAAGTAAAGTCGTCGGTTATCAACCAGACAGCGATGGAGTCTATCCCCTTTTCAAATAGCGCTTAGACCAAGGAGATTATTCTATCATATGAGGTAGAGCGCCACACCTACCATCAGCTCCTTACTTTTACCGCACAATCCCTGTGCTACGCATACGCTGAGTTGGCGGGGACCGATATCGAACTAGGAACCTTTGTGGTTTCTAGCCGAACACTCTACCAACTGAGCTAAACCGGCCCCTTGTAGACATCCTTAAATCGCAACCGGAGGTGACAAATCTGTCTCTTGGCAAATGAAAGTTCCGCATAAAGAATGTCCTTGGGATTCGCCCATCATCCTCCGGCGAACATAGCACAGCCAGCGGAAACGATGTTGTCACAGTAGAGAGCACGCTTACCAGCTTGGCTCTCTCTAGGGATGCTATGTTATGATTATGTACCTAACTTGATGCCCACTCTTACTCTAAGTTACGAAGTTAGATGGCATTTCTCAATCCGATCATTATCTATGGAGAGACGGGTCGGCTCCAGGGTTTCGCTTGCCAATATTTAGATTCTCTTTTAACATTAAATTAAAGTCATTACCGAACAAGCGAGTCAAGAAATGAATTAGAACAATTCCCTCAAAAAGAGCGCCTCCTTTGCATATGTGCTGTGACCTTACACACAATTCTCCAATCTGGTCTCCTCTATATCTCCTCTAATACTGTATTCGTTAGCAGACACTATAGTCTTGACCAGCTCGTCCAAGTTAGGTCCCAATCGAGTAGCTCCCTATTACTCTCTCCTAAATTCAGTTCTGACATGCCTCTATTCTCTGCTGACTCTCAGAAATCAATGGTCTGTGTGTCTATCTCTTTTAATTCGGCTAACACTGATCTAACTGCTTACCCGAGATCGGTATGCTTCAGTATCTTTTATTAAAACAGCAGTGGAACGACAATAGAGCGAGCGAACCTAATTGATACGCCGTGGTGGTATCCTGTGACATATATTGGCCCCCCTTCTCTTGTTCCCAATTTGATAGGGGAGCCATATAAGTGACGAAGCCATGGCCAAAGCTCTTCATATATAACACACGGACTATCTGAGCCTCTTCTCACATACACATATATACCATCTCTCTGCCACGTGGATAGTGAATCATACTCCTCTCCAGTTATAGTCTGTACAACTCATCACCAGCATCACAAATGCTGCTCTGATGTCTCAGGGAATGAGTGAGAGATGCGTATACTTACTGGGTAGACTTAGTGTTGATATATTACACTCTAGCACCTCTTGTCTACATGCGACAATGAACTTGTAAGTATATCTGGGACTATTATTATTGCGTATACATAACACTCTTAAAACAAACATCTCACAAAATACAAGGTATATCTATTATATATCTATCTCTAACTATGTATATTGTCAATATATAATACACACTCATTGTCCTTTCACACCAGATGGCATGACGTCTGCGGTCTAAGGCATCGTTTCCCGGCCCCGTAAGCCATCAGATTACCCATCTAACCAGGCTGCCCCAACCCAGCTCTCACGATACACCAGACTTTGTCGCGGTTTGATGTCACAAATAGTCAGGACTGCAGATCCACCCGTGAGTGCGGGCTTAGAGCTTTCTCCTGGATCTTTCTTCTATGTATTTTCCTATTCTGAGTGGAGCAAAGTCAAGTTTAGACAAAAATGCCAACGTTTGAGTTGGTAATAAATCCCGGCATCCCGACTTCGATGGCGAAATACATGGCAATATATACATTTCGCCTATCCATCCGTTTTACTTGGACATCCCATCATACTAGCAAATATATCTGCACCTCCGGACGTGCAGTAACTTACTATCGAAATCCGTGCTCAGTGCAGCTCACACTTCAAGCTCGGCAAGACTATCTATAATGTGTGTTGATGTCAACCAAGACGTTACTTCATAACACCCTATTGTTCGAGTAGCAGATATATCTATATCCCAGAATAAGAATGAATTTAGATACAGCGAACAACAAGACCCACCATAGAACAACTGAAACTTACCATTCCAACCCCTCCCGTCTTTTCATTACTCAAATTTTTCTAATGTAAGTATAGATTAAAATAGGAAGTAAAGGAATACAATTACAGTTATATTCTCTCTTGTCTAAGATTTCGTTTTAAATTTATCCCGATATTTTATGCTCACCCTCATCCTAATACACGATAAACAACCAAACAAGTTAGAAATACAATATACTCTATGCCATTAAATTAAAATCAAATTTTAAAATCACACCCTTACCCGTTTATACTGTAGGTGCTATTTTAGTTGTAATATATAAAATACTTTTTGTGCAATTGCATGTCTTATTAGTACGGTAGAGGTACCGGTGTCAACATATTAATAATGTAAACAATTTTATTAAATTCGAAGTTTAAAAGAATGAAACCATGGATAATTTACGTAATAATTAAGGGAATTGCTGACTTGAGTCACGTGATATAGTTCGTACAGACAGAAAAAACACCACAATCTCCAATCCCACCGAACCAACTTATGC
>CM042166.1:40686844-40711805 GCA_023376005.1 Doryteuthis pealeii | reverse complement strand
AGAGAGAGAAGAGAGAGAAGAGAGAGAGAGAAGATTTGCTTTCTCACTTTATTTGTATGTTATACATCTCTCTCTCTCTCTCTCTCTCTCTCTCTCTCTCTCTCCACCCTCTCTCTTGACGCTAAGAGAGAAAGTAACATATATAACGAGGAGGTAATCAAAATATATAGAGAGAGGAAGAAAGAAACAGACAGAATGTTAAGTGAGAAACTTTTTTCACTTAATAGCAAATTAGGACTAATTAAAACCAAACAAAATGTTTTATCAAAACATAATTTAATCCTAAATCTAAGAAATATTTTGAGATGTGTTTTGTGTCATCAAACTAAATAGGAAAAAAACCTTTAGGAGACAAATTTGATTCGCTCATCTTTAGTGTAACATATATATATAGAGAGAGAGGACTGTCCATGTCAGAAGTCACCCTGGTACAACATCATGAAGCTAAGAGGTCCATAAGAAAGCAACGGCAACAAAGCATCGGAACATCATCATCTACAGGGACAACCTACAAATGCAAAATCTGTGGTCGAGAATGTTTCTCAAACATAGGAATTCATAGTCACAGGAGGCGCTGCAACTTCAGGGGCACACAAAAAATTTTATCATAGTCTTTCGAGACTGAATTGCCAATGATGATGATGATGATATATATATATATATATAATATATATATATATATATATATATTATATAAACTTCACCAAGTGTTTTTAAAATAACAGAGTAGGAAAGCAAATATCAACCATGCTGTTTCTTTGATTCCTTTTGAGAACGGAAGAAAAAGTAAATGAAATATAAAGATAGGTCAATAAATACATTTAAGAAATATGTTTATCCATTGTATTTTCAAGCAGAGAGGTTAATTCATAGAAAGTGAAACCTACTTTTTTTCTCTCTTTCGATTGGAAACGCTGAATAAGCGGAGAGAATAAAACCATTGATTAGATTGACAGAAAAACTAATAACATTGACTTATTGCATTGGCAGATTTATCTCGAAGGTCTCCATTTCTCTTTGCATTGAATGATACTTTTCCTTCCTATTGCTAAGGTCATATCAAATCTCTTGAAAGGGATATTATAAACTTTATCTAAAACAGAATTATGAAGTTGCTATCATGTTACATAAAAAAAGGAAGTTGCTTTACTCTTTTCGATTTGATTTGTATATTGTTAGTTGAATTTCACCCTTTTTTCCGTTTTCTGTCACTGTCCCCCACGTTCCCCACTATAATATATATATATATATATATATATATATATATAATATATATATATATATGAAATTTAACATTATGAAACATATGATGTTTGTTATGTAATGTTTTGTTATGTAATGTTTGTGTAAATGTTTTTTCATAATGTTAAATTCATACTGTCGGATTAATTTCCATCTATTTTTCATATATATATATATATATATATATATATTTAAAAATTTGTTTTGGGATGAAACAAAGAAATCAGTGCTCAACCACAAATTTGTAGGAGCTTTATTTATTTGTTGAATTATTTAAATATAAAAGTTTTTCATAAGCAACTACCCAGGTTTCAGGTTATTTCACCATCGTCAGACTGCTCAACCTCCTGGTGTTTATTTGAAGAGATTTTGTGTTGTTATCCGACACACACACACACACACACACACACACACACACACACACACATATATATATATATATATATATGCGTGTGTGTGTGTGTGTGTGTGTCGGACGCGATGTGGCCATTTGTCGCCATTTTCCATTACTGATTTCGCGCATGTGCTTTGTTTGTTTCCGGTTTTCTCTACAATGAAATAAACAAGAGTCAGTCTAGATGGAACTTATCTGAGGAAAGAAGCGCCACAACGCAATTTACTCCTCATGATATTTAGAAACAGCATGCTATACTGCTTGACATTCATGCTGGAAGCTCCAACATGAAAATATCGTCGACGATTCAGAGCGTTGTTTGCAACTGTTTCAACGCTACAAAAAGGTTTTAAATATATGACAATGGATGAAACATGGATCCACCACTTAACCCTGGGGTAAAATAGGCTGTCAGCTGAGTGGACAACTGCAGGTGAAAGCCGTCCAAAGCGACCAAAGACGCAAACATCAGCAAACAAGGTTTTGGCCTCCATATTTTTGTTAATTGATTACCTTCAGAAAGGAAGAACCATTAATAGCGCGTATTATCTAGCATTTTTTTGTGCGTTTGAAGTAAGAAATCGCAAAAAAAAAAAAAAAAACGGCCGCAAATAAAGAAAAAAAGTTCACATTAACCAAGACAATGCACCGTGATACAAGTCGATCGCAACTATGGAAAAACTACATGAATTGAACTTTGAATTGCTTCCGCACGGACTCTATTCTCCAGATCTCGCTCCCAACAACTACTGGCTGTTTGCAGACCCCAAAAGAATGCTCCAGGGAAAGAGGTTTGGCTCCAATGAAAAAGTGATATCGGAAACTGAGGTGTATTTTGAGGCCAAAGACAAATCGTTCTACAAAAAAGGCATCGAATTGTTAGAGAAACGTTGGAATCAGTGTATCACCTTAGAAGGAGATTATGTTGATGAATAAAGTCAAATTTTGTCTACAGGTTGTTGTTTTATTAGTTAGGCCCGGAACTTATTGAGTGATGTGTTAGATCAAAACGACTTACAGCGGGAATAATCTTTTCGACAAGAAAAGTGTGTCCAACAAAATCGGAATTTTTAACATCATTTGGGAACAAAAATTCCTTGCGTTCGTATCAGTTGCTTTTAGGAATTGTGAACCTGCATACAGTCCAGTAGGACAAGGACCGAACGAAATCCTACTAGTCAATCACCACCTCTTTAATCCATCACTTGGATGGAGATTGAGAATTGACTTAGTCCTCACCGGCACAACAGTCATACATTCGTCCGCCGTCGCTGCCACCACCGTCAACACAATACAGATTCTCTTCGAGCCTATGCATGTGACACACAGACATTTGTTCCTTCGGCTACTCCGGTAGATATATTGTTTTGAAATCATGCAGATACGTTACAATATGATGATAATGAATGTGAAAATGAATGAGGTGAAAAGTGTGTCCAACAAAATCAGGATTTTTAAATATCCTGATTTCCTCAATACGGGAAAGAGGGTGGGTGGGTAAAAAGGTTTCGAAATTTAGGCTGTTCAAATCATTCTGTGTCAATTATCTATAACTCTGGGTTTGAATGTTAGGCAGCCAAAACTGAACTGGCTGAAGATATAATTCACGCTTAGTCATGGCACCGATCGGTCCGTACTGGTCGAATGGTTACCCGAGGATAAAAGGCGTTAAGATATTATACAGTCACTATTCTTGAATTATTTCTACCTATCTGATATATATATATATATATATTATATATATATATATATATATATATATATATATTATATATAGTTTTATTTCCTGATGATCGAATCAATATTCTATTCACATGAACCTTTAAGTCATTTACCGTCAACATTTCTTACACACCAGAAAGAAAGAAATATTATATATGATACGTATGATACGGATAGATAGATAGATAGATAGATAGATAGATAGATAGATACGGGTAGGTAGGTAGGCAGGCAGGCAGACAGACAGATAGATAGATAGATAGATAGATAGAGAGAGAGACTGCCAGGGAGGTGAGGCAGACAGACAGATAGATAGATAGATAGATAGATAGATAGATAGATAGATGGAGAGGCTAGCAAGCTGGCAACTGGAAAGTTGAGAAAACTGGAAAGTTGAGAATGATATAAAAAAGTTGAAGTACTCTTTACAATTTATCTTTCAATTATGATGTTTGATAATCTATCTATCTATCTATCTATCTATCTATCTATCCCAGTAAATTCATTATATATATTATACTTTAAGGGGAACGGATAAGAATACCAATAGTTTATCATCTTCTAACAAAGTAACACAGACCAAGACACTATAATACTTCCACAATTCTTTGGTAGGGTCAACTGGATATCTCAAATAATGAGATAGCCTTGCTGGTATCCCTACGAGTATACTTCTAAGATGACTAGGAGTCACTATAAAAAAAGTAAAAGTAAAGTCGACGGGGCGGCCTAAAGTCGGTATCAGCCAGTCAACGAGGGAGTCTATCCCCTTTTCAATAGCACTAGGAGATTGTTTTAGCATCTGAGGTGGAGCGCCACACCTACCATCAGCTCCTTACTTTACCGCACAGATCACTGTGCTACTCATACGCTGAGTTGGCGAGGGCCGGTATCGAACTAGGAACCTTGTGGTTATCTAGCCGAACGCTCTAGCGACTGAGCTAACCCAGCCCATAGGAGTCACTATACTTGGAGATAAATGTCTTAAGGACATATCTAACTGTGCTCTTACATATTCCAATAGAGTTATTAATGTCAGACTAGTATGGTGCACCTTGTGAATGATCGCAATCAACTGAAAATACTGCTGGACAAAGTTATCTAATTCCATTAACCTATCTGTCACATTTCCCACAGGGTTTCCATATTACCAATCAGCCAGTTTATAGTGCCTCTGTTCTTAGATAATTCCACTCTTGTTACATTTAAAATTGATACGCTTTCCTTAGCTACCTGGGCTAAAACTCAGTTTTCTCCTGATTGTATCACCACTCTCTTTGGTCTGGTTTGCAACAACTCTATCCCCTTCAAATAATTATGCATTTTCATCCACTGGTATGTTATTATAGAAGTCTCTTGTTCCAAAAAATCTAACAACCTTAGGTACTTATCATTAACCAAATATCTCCCAGTGACCTTTTCTTTAATTTTCCTAAGTTCAGATAATTCTTTCACCAATTTGGTCGACAGCTCCCCATACAGCCTTAAATCTATTAATTCATATATAAGTTACTTGCCCTAATGCTTGGTGAATTCAGTCTCAAAATATATCCGTGAGTAACTCCCCACCCCCTGCATGGGGGCCCTTCCATACAAACAGCTGCACACGTGAACAATTTAAGACATTATCCAGTTTTGTTGGTGTGGAAATTCGAGATCAAAATTATTTTGTTTTGATTCAGTATCTATTATATACTGATGATTGTGACCAAGTCACACTTTGTCTGGAAAGCATTCACGTGTTGGTGAACAGGATTTCTGTATCTTATGAATGATTTGGTTAATTACTTTAAAGAAAACTTTTGTAATGTACCAACCAACTCGAAGGAAACTGCCTATGTTGAGGGTAAACATTAAGAAGCTTTTGAAAAGTTCCTATACGTTGGAATATTTCAAATCATCATAACATTTTAGATGATAAAAATTAAAGTCTCTTGTCATAAACTACTGAGGAGTTCAAAGTATTTTGATATTTATATTTAGTCTCAACGAAACATTTCATCTAAGATTATACCATTTCAGTAATTCTCTATTCGTTTGAAACGTGTATTCCTTATTGAAGAAACTTAAAGGAATCAGAATGCTTCTATCAGCACCGTTCCAGTGGAAGACAAAATATTCGTTGGTCTTGCTACATTTCAGACTATGTTGTCCTTCTGCTCACTCCCTCACGTTATATAGGAACGATTATCTACGACTAAAGTCGGCAGGGCACCTACGGGGCAATTCCAAGGAGAACTTAAAAGCGTTTGCCGTGAAAAGTTTTAAAAGATTCCTTATCTTATTCCCTTTCGCTGAATAACGAATGCACAAAAGTATGAAGAATATATTTTCTAGAGCTGCTTTCCGTGCTGCATTAACCAAGCCAAAAGTAAGATAGGAAGCTGAAAAGAGGCATTGCTTTGACTCAACTTTGATTTGTAAAGAACATAGCCGTGCTTTGTCATCACAAACTGAGTAGAAATGTCATATGAGGAATCATGTGCAGAAATCCAATGAGGCCTTTTCAAACGTTCAACTGTTATTTGTTATAACAAGGATGGCTCTCAACTACATACTTTATAAATACACAGAGGCTACAAATTTACAAAGTCAAGGGAAAAATGAATCTTGGTATCTTGAATGATACAAAGATATATTGCAAAACTAAAAAATGAAACCCTTTGTACAGACCATAAGAATATATAGTCAGGATATAGGAATGGAATTTGAAATCGAAAAGTGTCCCATGCTCGTGATGAAAAGGGGGAAAGAGAAACAACGAAAGGAACAGAACTACCAAATAGAAAAATATTAAAACACTTTCGGAAAAGAAGAATTAAATAATTTAAATAAGAATTTAAATAATAAATATGAAATTCATTGAATATCTAAGGAAATGAATTAAAAGCGTAACTTAACAAACATATATTAGATCTATTTATTGGTTGTACAAACGTTTTTTGAATAAATCTTATTTATCGAAAAGAATATTCAAAGAATTTATTTTTCAACAAAATTGAACTAAATCAAATTTTGAAATTGAATTTTTAACTCCCACACAACGCAATATGTTTTTAAAAAAAATATTTTTACGTCACTCGGTTGCTAATAATAATAATAATAATAATAATAATAATAATAATACCCTGGGACTTTGAAATAAAAACGGATCACCTTATCCCAGCAAGAAGACCAGACCTAGTGTTAATAAACAAAAAAGAAAGAACTTGTCAACTGGTGGATTTTGCAGTGCCAACAGATCACAGGGTAAAGCTAAAGGAAAATGAAAAAATGGAAAAATATCTGGACCTTGCCAGAGAAGTGAAAAAGTTATGGAACATGAAAGTGAAATGTGGTTGGTGCACTTGGAACAGTCCCAAAAGGATTAGAAAAGGGTTTGGAAAGTTTGGATATCAAAGGATGGATTGAAACCATTCAGAACACTGCACTGCTGCAATCTGCCAGAATACTCAGAAGAGTCCTGGAGACCTGAGGAGACTTGCTGTCACTCAGACTCCAGTGAAATACCATCAGCTAACACTGGTGTGAAACCTCTAAAGGAGATAATAATAATAATAATAATAATAATAATAATAATAATAATAATAATAATAATAATAATTCAAAGATGAAAAAATGAAAGTATTCTGAAAGTAGTTCAAACAATGAATTCTTCAGTTTGAACTATTAATCGAAATACACTAAAAGCATTTGAGGAAATTTGCAACAAATGGAGCGGAAAAAGTATTGAAGCTGAATGAAAGGAAGAAAAGTTATTATTGAAGAGGAACATTGAAGATATTGAAAATAACTGAAAATAAGGAACACGAAAGGAATTAGTAGTTGGGCTGATATAACTGGTCTTGTTTAAAAACTGGACGAAAAATAAACTGGGAATGTTGATTCACAAAATAAGGAAGTTAGTGAATATGTATAAAAATCTTACACCCAAGATAATATTACTATGTGGGTGAGGAGTAAAACCACCAGCTCCTGACTACATAAATAGTAGGCTTGTCCAATTTAAAATTAAGACATATTAACTTTTGAATATTTGTTTTAATGAGAGTGTAAACAAATATAGAATGTCTGTAAGAATAATTAACGAATAGGAATGATCATTTCCGTTTGATAATTACCTGATTCAATTAAAGACCATCTTAAGTTATATTACTTTTTGAATTTAGGTGAGTAAAGCAGATATGAGTGGTATATCTCAACTGCTGTTTAATCTACCACTTTTGAACATCATTATGCGTAGGTTAAAGACATTAAATTACTTTTTGGAATTATAAACATCTGATAAAAAAGATGCGTTACGGTAAGTCATGGTGGCATTGAATTGGGCAGTGAAACAAGAAAAGTAGTAAAATAGAAAAAAACAAACTAAATTAAAGGACTCAAAAAAAAAAAAAAAATGAAAAAATATTTTTTGGGATCATTGAAGCAAAAAGGGGATCTTTTTCAGGAGATAAATCATATCATCATCTCTACTCGCTAATGGGTTGAACAAACAATCCAAAATTGTTTATACTTTCATAGAAGCGAGTGTTTGACCGCCAAGTCATTAGAGTGTGTTTGATTACTCAATTCGAACGGAATCCATATAATTCAGGGACGACCTTTGAAGAGAATCCAACTATTAACCACACATACACTCTCCTACCCCCACCCTCTCCCCCTCTTTCTCTTGTCATATAATCATTATAGACTTATATAGGGTGGAAAACAATAAACCGCCCTGTCGGCTGGGGCGTTAGAATGATCCGACTGCACCTCTGCAGAGGTGTAAGACTCCCCCAATGGGGGCACCTGTTGGCCGTGGGTGGCGACCCGTGATGCTTAAGGATAGAACCCAGGTGGATGACACTTTGGCCCTATCTTGGGCTAGACGGGCGGTCGGAGAGGCCCCCTCCGATCAATCGGCTGGTCACGTCAAGCCCTAGCACCTATATGATTCTCCCAACCCTATTGCCCTTATGGCAAGCCCCAACCCCTTTTTATCATATGGGTGCTAGAAGGCGGTGTCTGCGGGTCTACATGTCCTGGGAATGACGTTAAACTCTATCTGATGGTGAGGTTACAGTTTTGGAGGTTTGGGGGATGTGGAGCACCCCTTCATCACCATTGCTCCCTGGTCCACTCTGACCCGGAGTGGTAGTACCTGTTAGGGTCCCATCTATGGGTTAAATAGAAAATGTATTTATAAAAAAATTGTATTATCCATTAAGAATTGATTTATTTCAAAACTTTATCGGCTTTAAATGACCCACTGAGGTTGATATGCAGTAAAACAAAACAAACCAAACAAAACAAACCAAACCAAACCAAACCAAAACAATAAACTCATTTGGGAACAAAAATTCCTTGCGTTCGTATTAGTTGCTTTTAGGAATTGTGAACCTGCATACACTCCAGTCGGACAAGGACCGAACTAAATCCTACTAGTCAAGCACCACCTCTTTAATCCATCACTTTGATGGAGATTGAGAATTGACTTAGTCCTCACCGGCACAACAGTCATACATTCGTCCGCCGTCGCTGCCACCACCGTCAACACAATACAGATTCTCTTCGGGCCTGTGCATGTGACACACAGATATTTGTTCCTTCGGCTACTCCGGTATATATATTGTTTTGAAATCATGCAGATACGTTACAATATGATGATAATGAATGTGAAAATGAAGGAGGTGAGAAGTGGATTCGTCGGCATCAAGCAATGCACCTACACTGAACTCGTAAGTAAAACTATATAGAGCAAAGTAAGGCGTGACGATAAATAGAAAATTAGAAAAGCCGAAACCGAGAAATCAAAAACACAGGTAAAATACAAACGTACAATCGTTTCAAGAGAGAAATAGAAGGGATTTCAGATGAAATGGCGAAAACATGGTTGTAAATTATATACTGATCAACAGCCAAATAGGAACAAACCAAATCCAGCTAAGACAGAGTAAATTAATACAAACATATTATGTGAAGATAAAACTAAATGTATTACTAATATAATAATCAAATATAGTAAGTTGATTAAGAAAGAGTACAAAACTGAACATGACTTTTTGGGATAGGTGATGTATTGGGAACTGTGCAAACAACCAGGTTTGACCTTACAAACAAATGGCATATACAGAAATCAGAATTAAAAAAAAAAGTCTGTACGATAGTAAAATGTAAAAAAAAAGCTTTTCTGATCCAATAGACCAAGTCTCATTATCATAATTAAAAACATTTATCAGACAGTGGATATTAATGTTTTAGAAGTTTATAAAGTAAAATAATGTAAAAAAGCTGGAGAAATGTATGCACACTTAAAGAAAGAAGAATGCATGAGAGAAATATAACATTTTCCCATCATTGTTGGCAAACTCGAAACTGCCCTGAAGCCGCTTGAAAAGTTGGAAGTATTTTAAATCATTATAACACTTTGAATAATGAAATTTATCTTCTCTTTCCAAACATTAATTTGTTTAGTCTCAACGAAATTCAAGTATGAATTAAAATAATCAAAACAACAACGTTACGAAATCAGCTAGTGTACTGTAAAAAGTACTGAAGTACTGAAGTAGAACTGCTGTCATTTGATATTCAGAGAAGCCCACAAGGCTATCAGACCTGCTGAGGGGAAAACTCGATAAACACAAATAATAATGATAATAATAATAATAATAATAATAATAATAATAATAATAATAATAATAATAATAATAATCTTGCCAGAGAACTGAAAAAGTTATGGAATATGAAAGTAAAAGTTATACCAATTGTAGTTGGTGCACTTGGAACAGTCCCAAAAGGATTAGAAAAGGGTTTGGAAAGTTTGGATATCAGAGGAAGGATTGAAACCATTCAGAACACTGCACTGCTGCAATCTGCCAGAATACTCAGAAGAGTCCTGGAGACCTGAGGAGACTTGCTGTCACTCAGACTCCAGTGAAAGACCATCAGCTAACACTGATGTGAAAACTCAAATAATAATAATAATAATAATAAAATGGACAAATATGGACAAATATCTGGACCTAAACTCGATAAACACAAATAATAATAATAATAATAATAATAATAATAATAATAATAATAATAATAATAATAACAAGGAAAATGAAAAAATGGACAAGTATCTGGACCTTGCTAGAGAACTGAAAAAGTTATGGAATATGAAAGTTAAAGTGATACCAATTGTAGTTGGTGCACTTGGAACGGTCCCAAAAGGATTGGAAAAGGGTTTGGAAAGTTTGGAAATCAGAGGAAGGATTGAAACCATTCAGAACACTGCACTGCTGCAATCTGCCAGAATACTCAGAAGAGTCCTGGAGACCTGAGGAGACTTGCTGTCACTCAGACACCAGTGAAAGAACATCAGCTAATGTTGATGTGAAAACTCAAAAGGAGTAAATAATAATAATAATGACAATAATAATAATAATAATAATAATAATAATAATAATAATAATAATAATAATAATACTGTTGCAATAAACCCACTGAACTGAGATAAATAAATAAAAATTGAAAGGGAATAAAAATTAGAAATGTGAAGGAGGCAAAAGAAAATGAAGTTTGAATGAAAAGAAAGCTAATGTACAAATAAATGAAAACTCAACTACAAAACACGTGAAAAGATTTTTGTGAAAAATAAAAGAATTCACTTAAAGAAAACAAAAACAAAAAAGTCGGGGAATACTTTTGAGGCGAGTGGGGGGTGGGGTTTAAGCGCTGAGTAACATTAAGAAGCGACTGAAAAGAACTAAAAAGAAATGGTGACACAATTCTTTCATCCATTTTGTTGTTATGACTGATGTAATAACTGAACATTTTGGCGGGGGGGGGGCGGGTGTGCAGATGCGGCGAACAAAAGACAGGAAAGGAGAAGAAATAAAAAAGGCTGAAAAATAAATAAATAAATAAATAAAAAGACGAAGCGAATGAGATGTAAAGAGAAAATTAAGAGCGAGTGAAATACAAAGAGGGAGGCAAAAAGAAACAGGTAAATGGAAAGCAGAGAGAAATGAAGCAAGATAAAAATTGTTAAATGACGAGAGAAATAGGGCAGCAGTAAAAAAAAAAAAAGAATACAGATTGGGGGAGGGTAGAAATACAATAATGGGAATAACAAACGACTGAGAAGATTCATAAGAGACCCGCTTTTTTAACTTCAACCGGCTGACGTACTCGTCTACGCCGGGTAAAATTTCAGCTGGTTCGTTTACAATTTGTTTTTTTTTTGTATCTAGCAATTACAAACGGTAATCGTTACTCTGAAAGATAAATCTTATTATAATGGAGATTATGTGTTTGTTTGTCTGTAACCGAAACTATATCACTACTCAAGTCACTATCCATTTAGTTATTGTACATCACATTCTCCATGAATCAATTTTATCTAAGCCTCAATTATTAATAAAATTGTTTTTCATTATTAATACTGCTGCCATATCTATGTACTAATAACATGCAATTATATTTATATGTACAACAAATAGCGGTTTACAGTGTGAATGGCAAACCTAATTTGCATATTGATATTTAGAATTTGATTTTAATAAATATGTGCTTGGTATTGTTGATTTCTAATTATTTGATTTTATCTTAATGAATATGAGCAAAAATCTCAGAGACAAATCTTAAAAGAAATCAATTAACAAAAAGAAATAACAGTAATTTTATTTTACTTCCTAATTTAACTAAATAGTTAAATTAGAAAAGTTTATCAAGGAAAGGCGGGGTTGATGGAAGAGGAAACTTCAGCTGTTATATTTTTCGATTATACCCCTCTCTGTTTCAAATCATTTTATCTGTATTCTTATTTAGTTTCTTTAGACTTTCTAATTTAATATAATATTTTATGATATTAATACTTTTCTTTTGAAGTTTGGAAATTAAAATTTGTTTGGTTTGTTTGTTTTGTTTTGTTTTACGGCATATCAACCTCAGTGGGTCATTTAATACCGATAAAGTTTTGAAATAAATCAATTCTTAATGGATAATACAATTTTTTTATAGATACATTTTTCTATTTAACCCATAGATGGGACCCTAACAGGTACTACCACTCCGGGTCAGAGTGGACCAGGGAGCAATGGTGATGAAGGGGTGCTCCACATTCCCAATCCAAACTGGAACCTCACCATCAGATAGAGTTTAACGTCATTCCCAGGACATGTAGACCCGCAGCCACCGCTTCTAAGCACCCATATGATAAAAGGGGTTGGGGCTTGCCATAAGGGCAATAGGGTTGGGAAAATCATATAGGGCTTGACGTGACCAGCCGTTTGATCGGAGGGAAGCCTTGATATGCCGCAAAACAAAAAAAAAAAAAAAAAAAAAAAAACAAACAAACTCCACTAAGCTGAAGATATAAATCAACGCTCTTGTAACAATTCTTTAATTCTTCAGCAACTTTGCGTGGTCCATAATTTTGTCTGAACCTTTATATTCGTCTTAATTTTCAACTTATCCTTTACAAAAAATGTTCACACTTCAAAGTAAAATCAATTTTCATTGATACTTTGAAAGAACTTATTTTATAAACTGCTAATCTGCCTAATAAATCTTTATCAGGCACACAAAGTAATATATGTGTAATTATTTCCAAAAGTCAACGATTAAATGTTTTGCACAGTTCTTGTATTATTTAAGTTTTGTGAGACTTTTTGTTGAGTTACAGATAAAAAAAATGTTGCATTAAAATCTATATTGAGCTCGAGTTCATGTATTTCCATGCTCGCCTTTAAAAGTTCCCCTAAGCTGGTAAAATTTCTATAACTTTTCTTGTCAATATCGTAAAGAATTCGTACTGTTATTAATAGGTATAGGTTTTTATTCTAACTTACTGGTGATAAATTACGTGTAAAGTAACAAACATCCCCCGCACACACACACACACACACACACACACATATATATATATATATATATTATATATATATGCAAAAATGAAATTACTTTTTTGAAAAAACAAACAAACAACCCCCCCAAAAAAAAACAAAAAAACAACATTCAAACCATTTTGCGGACATTGTTTCTCATAGAATATCTAATTTTCTCCCGTTGGACCCATAACGCCACTTTATACATACATATATATATATATATATATATATATATATATATATATATATATAAAATTATACATAGGATTGCTTTTTGTGTATGTAAATATTTGAAAATACTGTTATTAGCAACAAAGTTAATAAAATAAAGAAATAGCATTTATAGTTAAGTAATGTCATCGAGACGGCCTAAAGTCGGTATCAGCCAGTCAGCGAGGGAGTCTATATCCTTTTCAATAGCGCTAGACCAAGGAGATTGTTTTGACGTCTGAGGTGGAGCGCCACACCTACCATCAGCGCCTTACTTTACCGCACAGATACCTGTGCTACTCATACGCTGAGTTGGCGAGGACCGGTATCGAACTATATATATATATATATATATATATATATACAGTTAAACCTAATGTGTCAGATATACTTACTAATATATAATATATATATATATATCTGTGTGTGTGTGTGTGTGTGTTGAGAGACACGGAGATAAAGATAAACAGTGGGAGAAAGAAAGAATCGCTCATAAATAAACGTCTAATAATAGAAAATAAAGACTTAATTTTCTTCTCAACCAAAGTTATCTATGAATTGGTGAACAATTTGTTTTCCACTGTATGTTTTGGCGTTTTGTTTCCGTGTCGTGTTGAAAACAATACGTTTCATCAGATCTTCTGAAACACCTCTGCATTAGGATCAAATGAATCAGATGAATCAGATGAATCATAAAACTGACGTAGCTTCTACTCATAAGTCAAGAACCGAAAAATCATCTTTGAGGATTTTTTTTTCTCATTCCCAAATTCTCGGTTAGTACCTGCCACACTATTTCCTGATTCCTGTTCTGCAATCAGAATTACTTTGTTCACATTTGCATCTGTTCTTTCTGTTTTTGCTACTCGCTTCTTGCATCAACCTATATATTTGCTCGTCCTTCCCTGAACTACCTGTGTCGCTCAAAAACAATCGATTTATTCAAAGCGTGTTCCCATTTTTAATGGAGATAACGTTTCACTAGCACTTTTATCAATCTTCTGAGGTTAATTCGATGCCCCAGATTGCTTTTACTCATTTTATGATAATAGTCTAAACATAAATTCGCACAACACCGTCTAATGTTCGGGAATAAATGTCCCTTCTCGTTTTTCGTCTCCAGAAAGGGTAAGTTGGAACCAGTCCTGACTCATCAATCTAGTGACACACTGCAGTCATTCCGGGAATTAAATTGTTGTCCTATTTCGTATATATATATATATATATATATATATATATATATATATATATATGAGGTAGGTAAAAGGATAGTGAACAAGAAATGATAACTCAAAATAAATCTAAGAGTTGAAATATTTCGTCCGATTTATACGGACATCCTCAGTCGAAAGATTTTTTATTGAAAGCAAAATTACGTGTATGTACATAATATTTCTTATCAAAGAAAACATCGCTAAGAAACGTCAACACAATGTTTCTCATTGTTAACTATCCTTAATTTACAGAGTAACAAAAGTAATTAATATTAATAATTTAAACTACCAATCACAGTTTAAATATTATTAAAATACTTTTCAAAAACCTTTTGAAGCGTATAATTAATTTTATAAAATATATTTTAGAATTTATATTCAAAATGCGCCAAAACATTTTTCTTGCGTCTAAAATACGTGCAAGAAAGATTTTTGAACTACTTCTATAGAAAAATATATAAATTGATTTAAAAAAAAAGATTTGATATCCTCTTGGTCAACGAAGCTCTTTTGGGGAAGTACTCAATACTCTTGTTCCTTGAAGTCATTGGAAATTCTATTTTCCTCGGGTGTTTTACAATTGTAATTAAGTTAAATTCATCCATATATATATATTCCTGTAGGAAGCGCGTGGTGTAATGGTTAAAGACATAGGAAATGGACACGTCGCCCCGAGTTCAAATCCTGGACGTGGTAATTGCATTTCACTTAGCGCTAATACCCTTGGGAAAGGTATGAATTCTACTCTCCCTCCAGCTATGGATAAATAGTAGGGCAGACTGGGCTCTTTAACCGTGGTTAGGCAACCGGTCTAGGAGAAGGAAAACTCTGAATTCAAACCTGTTAAACTCCGCTTAATAAATTGACCTTGTGTCACATCCTGCTCGTGCGGAGGGGTTGGTAAATATATATATATATATTCCTCATTATCTGTAATCTTTTTTATGATATACGGAATAAACTGAATTCATAATAGGTACAAACCTATACTTACTGGATATAGAGAAAACGTATTTTTTCTTAGTTGTTTTTACTCATCCTTCATTTTTCTCATTTGGCTTCTAATTAATGTTTTAAGATTTTGAGTTGTGAAGAAAGAATTTCAAACAGGTGGATCAATGTTCATAATTTGATAGGTAATTAGTTGCTGGAATTCTACTTAAAATTTGCATGAGATAAGGTTTTAGACACATTTATTATACGAAAGATCACGAAATGTATATACAAATTCGAATTTGCGTAGATAAAACGAAAACATGCACAATAAAATTGATTATATATATATATATATATATATATATATATATATATATGTGTGTGTGTGTGTGTGTGTGTGTGTGTGTGTGTGTGTATGTGAAACAGACAGATAGACAGATGTTACATAATCTATGCGGTTGCATAAGATTATTGTCAATCCCCTGTATTTCTAAAGGGATGGCCCTTTTCATATCACGGGCGGGACTTTCCATGGAATAGTACAGAAAGCCCGGGAAATACCTGAAGTCACGTGGGACCTGGTTGGGTCCTCAATTTTCAGTTTGGACGTCAGGCAGTGAAGATGTCCTGCCTTAACTGGAACTCACTGCATACGCGCGCTATGTTAGTTACATGAAATGTTTAGTTAAGTAAAATAATAAGTAAATAAAAGTTTAAGAAACATAACACAATTTTGTGGTTGGTGAATGTCTTGGTAACAAGACTGATCTAGAAGAAGAAATGAGTTAAGTGCGACCGACCCAAGACGAAGTCCAGACGCTAGAAGAGATGTTAGAAGAAGACGTAAGATAGAAAAGACGCCAGAAGAAGAATAGAAGAAAGTAATGAAAAGGGTATACAACACAGACAGACAGACAGACAAAGTATTGACTGGTTAATTGATTGACTGGTTGATAATGATATTAAAAGACATCCTATTTATTCCTGCACTTTTATTACACAACTAGAAATTTATAAAAGTTTATCACTTTTCTTCACTGGTATGTTGGTTGGCCGCACACAGTCCCAGGGGCCCTTATGTTCCGTACCATCGACATAACACGGAGCTTAAGGGGCCCCGGAACTGAACTGGGCTCCTGAATGATTTACAGATTCAATCATCATTGAATTCTATTTTTAGGGGTCTTTTTACTTTTTACTGCATATATAATTGGTTTTCATGGTCAAATCCAGACGTTTACACACTTGAAAGTGAATCACTTTTCCCATTGATAGTAATTTTTGAACATCTTAGTCTGTTACATAATTATTAGATTCATAATACTTATTTACAGTAGTGTAGAAACCAAAATGGCTGTAATAAGTTGCAGCCGGTGGCCTTGAAGGATTGAGTGACAAGGCTTGACCTCATCCTGAACCTTCCGGTGGATACGGTGAGAATCGGTGGAGAAGACCCTCTTCCGGTTTAGATTAGAAATAGATGTTTAGTCAGATCGGCCAAAGACCACGACGGTGGTAAGTCGTGTTATGCACGCTCCGACTCAATCTGCGCAGGTAGTCTGGTGGGGATTTCAGAATAAAATATGATCTAAGTTAAATCGAAGTCTTGTGTTATTATCTAAAAGCTACCAACGACACAGGGCTTCTGATTAAGAGAAGTTCCCAATGGACGACCAGACACGAAGTGCCCAAGACGAGGTCCAGACGCTAGAAGAGACGCTAGAAGAGACTAGAATAATAGAAGTAAGAAAGTAAGGAAATAGGTATACAACAAGTCAACTGGTTGCATTCGCTAATTATGATTAATAATTTTAAATGATTTTTTTTGCCTATACTACATGTACTATTTTGCTGAGTTCTGTCGGTCTTGGCTTTCGTATAGTTTATCAATATTGCAGGGCGAATGAATAAACGGTTATTTCCCTGATTATTCATCTGAGACATTTTGTCTATAATATTTAGACTATGTGGTTTAAGTAAGAGATTGAGTTAAGTGAATTTTCAAGAAAGGTGATTATGTGGAAAAATAATTATTTGTTGTGCCTGTTGAGTATCTGGCCGGCATCCTTAGTTCCAGATGTAGTAAATAAGTAAGCAAGCCAATAAGAATCCGGTGTTATAGTATTCTTTGTAAGTCCGACGTCCAAGATGGTCCGAATAGCAATGAGCCAAGGTTAAGAATCAGACCTCTATAAATACACCAACATCAGCAGCAGCACTGCCAGTGATTGGACAATGGATTGCCTTCGGTGGTCACGTGGTAGTCAACGAGTCTATATTTAGGAGTAGGCATCTATCACCCGCCTTATATCACAAAAACTGGGGCACCTCACGTGGTGTAATGGTTAGCAAGCTCGCTTCGCAAACCGTTGTTAGTGAGTTCGATTCTCACTGGGTGCCCCATACTTCTGGCCTTGTGCCACATCTAAGCTAAGCTTAGTAAATAACTATATCACAAAAACTGGGGCACCTCACGTGGTGTAATGGTTAGCAAGCTCGCTTCGCAACCCATTGTTAGTGAGTTCGATTCTCATTGGGAGCCCCAAACTTCTAGCCTTGTGCTATATCTAAGCAAAGCTTAGTAAATAACTATATCACAAAAACTGGGGCACCTCACGTGGTGTAATGGTTAGCAAGCTCGCTTCGCAAACCATTGTTAGTGAGTTCGATTCTCATTGGGAGCCCCAGACTTCTGGCCTTGTGCCATATCTAAGCTAAGCTTAGTAAATAACTATATCACAAAAACTGCAATATTGCAAAGTAAACATTTCTTTCATTATTAGATTCATTGATTTACCACCTTAGAATTATTATAGGCTGCTCTCTAAAGAAATTAGTATTTATTTGTTATCTCCCTTTGAGAAAATATAATGATTGCGGTGTATGCAATCGCAAAAACCGTATTATTATTATTTAGTTTAAAATCAAATTGGAAATTGTTTTATTCAATAAGTTAGTGCATGTCAACGCAGTTGTAATCGCAAAAGATTTGCTACAATGTGACATTTTTCTATGTCACAGCAACATGCATACTGAATTCAGATCATTATAATAAGAGACTATACTTTGGATAGAACCTATTTTTTGCCTTTCCATAATTTATCCCACAACTATTTTTCTGGAGTTTCTTAATTTGGCAAATAAATCTGATCGCTATTTCTGTTAGAATTTCAATAGTGTATAGAATTTTGGACATCTCTTTCGATTCTTTGTGAAAGCTCTTCACCAAAGGACAAGCTGGAATTAACGCGCTGCCTGCAATATAGCATTCTAAATATAATAACTGGTTATTAGTCTTGCCAATCGTGTGTACCACGTATGCTGGGTTGATTGATGTATGTAAATAGCTTGTAATAATTACATATTGTCGGTTAGTATAAAGGAATATTTAGATAACGTAGCACTACATACAAAAGAAAACAGACACATAGATATGAACACACACGCACATACACATACATATATATATGTATGTGTATATATATATATATATATATATATATATACATACATATATATATGCACACACACACACAGACACACACACATATATATATATATATATATGTATATATATAATAAGATAATATGGGATCTATATTTATAAGCAATCAGTACTCAATATCATGGATATAGCATTTATATATAAGTTAAAGTAGCCTGAACATGGATTCTACGATGCCTGGTTACTGACAGTTTCTCGCCAATGCGATTTTCAGACCAAGTCTATCTTATTTGGAAGATCGCACAGGCAAAAAACTGTCAGTAATCAGGCGCCGTTGACTCCATGTCCATGCTATCTAAACATATATAAATGCTATATCCCTGATATTGAGCACTGTTTACTTATATATATATATATATATATATATATATATATATATATATATAATACATTTTTGGGATGTTTTTTTTTCTTTTGATGAGACTTAATAAAGTCGAAACAGTCTGTACGATGTTCTATACACCGATCGATCCTTTGCCGGGATTACACTTGTCAAGTTTATTTTCTATAAAGTATCGAATTTTATGCGATACATGCATTGTAATTGCCTTCAAGCAAAAATATAAATAATAATATATACTTTTTCAATAATGCTTCTAAAATAAGAAAAACAAAAAAAAACAAAAAAAACAAACATCCAAAAATCTTATTCACTTCGCCGAAGAGCATAAGGCCTGATTTGTTGTTATTATTCACTCAGCGTCCCCTTACCTATTATGGTAGTGGCGTGTAAGTATCATTGACAAGGTTAATTTCGCAGGGATTGTTCGCTGTGTACAGTGGCCGAAGCGATATGGTCTCTGACTATGCCTGCTGAGGTCCCGGTTTCGATTTCTGTCGGAGGGAAATCGTTAGTATGCATCGCTGATGAGACTTAATAAAGTCGAAACAGTCTGTACGATGTTCTACACACCGAGCGATCCTTTGCCGGGATTACACTTGTCAAGTTCATTTTCTATAAAGTATCGAATTTTATGCGATACATGCATTGTAATTGCCTCCAAGCAAAAATATAAATAATATATATATATATATATATATATATATATATATATAGGTATATGTAAAAACAAAATTTTTTTTGCGATGAAACAAAGAAAATACAGTGCTCAATCACAGTTTGTAAGAGCTAATATTTATTTATTTTACAATGTTTTCATAGATCAATGTTCATTATCAGCGACCGCGGTTTCATGCTAAATAGCAATCATCAGGCTGAGGAGCAAGATCCTATGGTGTTTGTTGGAGTTCTTTACTCAATGTCACATTTAGGATTATAAATAACGTCGGTTAGTTTTACGGACGCTGTTATTTTTTTTTTAAATTTGAATTTTTTTGAAGTAATGCCAACGAAGTTGCCTCCCTTTATTCGTTAAAAATAGGACTTTTTTTAACTTTGAAAAAAATAGGGCTGTCATTGTTTAGAACTTGAGTGCACCTTTTCACACTTACATTGACACTGTACTAAGAGAAATATAGACCAATGCATCTTATATTTCTTAGAAACATTTATAATCTGAAAAAGATACTCCTGCACAAGTATCAGTATATGTTTTTAAAGATAATGTTTTCGTAACGTCCAAGAATATAGTTGAACAATTGATTTTTTTAAGAGATGGTTATGTGTGCGTGGGTGTTATTGGTTGAAGCATTGGAATTTACGCAAGCGATTTACGCAAGTGTAAAGCAGAAGAAATATTATCCGAGGCATTCGTGTTCATTCGTACAAACACTCATCGAAAAAATTCAGTGAAAATGGTATGCGCATGTTTCTCAGAATTTATTTCACTGTTAATAACATTGTAAAAGAAAACAATTTTATTTCCCTCTTTTTTTTTTCAATTTCTCGTTCTTTTAACTTATTCTATTCTAGTTTATTTCTTCCCATTCTTTCTTCTTCTTTTGTTTCTTTATTTGTTTACTCGAGTGATTTTAAAAGTACTTCATTAGCCCAATATTGCACTGCTACAAAAACAGAAGTGTCAATGCATTCCTAAATAATCCCTTTATTTATAATTTGAACAATACTAGTACTTAGTCATGGCTAAACAAATCTTTTTAATCCAGTTCTAACAGATTCGATCGTGATAAAAAAAATAAGGTAAATATTCTTTCTAGAAATTATTAGAATAAATATTGTAGCTAATTCTGTCTGTTGAATTTCCAGTTTATATGTAATCTAGGTTATATTTAAATTAGAAATGATAAAAGTAAACTGTAAATGAAAAACAAAACAAAACTTTTAGTTGTAAAAATAAAAGAAACTATCAGATATTACTATTCTATGGTGAGGTAATTTTGCATAAAAAGAACCAATGAAAATTATAGAAAAAAAAAAACCCTGATAGATGATACAAAATTGTAAATACATAGAGAATCCGTGCTGTCGACACGCTTTGATAATGCTTATGATGATGATGATGATGATTAGTTATTTAGTGGATAGAGCTAAGAATGGCACAAGGATCAAGTTACAGAGTGACCAGTAAGGATCAGGTTCAATACACGGGTTGATTCGCAAGATTAATTTTCTAAACACTGCACTACGGTAGGCACCTTCGATCATGATAAAAAATGAGGTAAATATTCTTAAGATATTATTATTCTATGGTGAGGTAATTTTGCATAAAAAGAACCAATGAAAATTATAGAAAAAAAAACCCTGATAGATGATACAAAATTGTAAATACATACGTAAATTGATATTTTTGATACCAAATATTAATAACACATAAAGGTCATTATTTAAAAAAATTAATTTTGTACATTTTCAAACACAACTTCTCTAATTTGTTCCATTGTTCAAATGTGATTTTGTCCCATTTTTTCTTTAGTTTTTTTTTTACCACAAATTAATTAGTGTTTTCTAATATTATTAGTAAACAAAATTTAATTTAATTTCATCACTTACCCAATTTTCATCAGTCTAGATAATGTATTTGTTTACAAAGTTTAGCTTCTTTGTTTCGTCTTGCTGATGCAAAGTTTGATGACATTTAAAAAAAACAAAAAACTTTTCAATGTTAACGAAAAAAAAAAAAAATCCCAAAAATAAACAAACACTGTAATACCCAAATTTTCGGTGATTTTTAAAATTCTATTTTTAGGAACACTTCCTGGTGTTCCTAAAAATGTTTGCATATATGTATATATGTGTGTGTGTGTACATATATATGTACATATATGTGTGTGTGTGTGTGTGTGTTTTGAGTGTTTAATTGAAGACAACATAACTTTTTCTGATGTTGCTTTTGCTTTCTCTTTGACCTCGTTAATTATTAAAAAGCCCGCTAGGGGGAGCTTGTCGCTACCGAAGGCGGTCCTGAGACAATTTCTTTTCAGCTAGCAGAGTTAATATTAAAGGACTTATCATACTTGTAAGTAAAGTAAGTAAAGTCGTCGGTATCAACCAGACAGCGATGGAGTCTATCCCCTTTTCAATAGCGCTAGACCAAGGAGATTATTCTATCATATGAGGTAGAGCGCCACACCTACCATCAGCTCCTTACTTTACCGCACAGATCCCTGTGCTACTCATACGCTGAGTTGGCGGGGACCGATATCGAACTAGGAACCTTGTGGTTTCTAGCCGAACACTCTACCAACTGAGCTAAACCGGCCCCTTGTAGACATCCTTAAATCGCAACCGGAGGTGACAAATCTGTCTCTTGGCAAATGAAAGTTCCGCATAAAGAATGTCCTTTGGGATTCGCCCATCATCCATCCGGCGAACATAGCACAGCCAGCGGAAACGACGTTGTCACAGTAGAGAGCACCGCTTACCAGCCTGTGCTCTCTGTAGGGATGCTATGTTAGTGATTATGTACCTCCATGTGATGCCCATATACGTCTAAGGTAGCGAAGCTAGATGCTATTTAGCAACCGCTATTGGTGAGAGTACGGGGTCCAGGTTTCGCTGCCAAATTAGATTCTTTTTAAATTAAATTTCGAACGAAGCAGTCAAAAATTAGGAAATTCCTCAAACCTCTTAGTACAATTCTCATCTGGCTTTTTCTCTAATGTTTTCGTTAGAGACTAAGTGCTGCAGTCGTCCAGTACTACTGACACGGCTATGGCATGGAAGAATTGTATCTATACTTATTTTTTAATTGCTACATATAATGCTTGACCGTTTAGTATCTAGTAAAACAGCATGGAAGACACATAGACAAACATTGACTTTTTATTTCCTTACAATCGCTCTTTCTTGTTTGCCTCCAATTTGGATGGGACATATAAATCCTCCTGTAGCATGGATGGTGAGAAATATAAACAAATATTGTTGAGTCTAAAAATACATTTAACTGTTTCGTATTATATTTTGTTGTTCTTAATAATTAACAGTAAATGTCTTTATTTGAGCATCAAATGTCTTAACCATATAAATCCTCCTGTAATTAGTGTTGATTATACACTTGCACCTTTGTATGGACAGTGAACTTGTAATATATTTATTATTATTATAATAATCTAAAAAAAAATCTTCATACAATAACTGCTATTTACACAGTAGCATTGCAACTAACAAAGCCTTCATCAGATGATGACTCTGGGTTAAGGCATGGTTTCGGGGCCGAAGCATCATTACCACTAACCCAGAGTGCCCCAGCAGTATCTCACGATACCACCAGACTTTGTCGGTTTGATGTCACAATATAGGACTGCCATATCCACGCTGATGCGGTTAGAGCTTTCTCCTGGATCTTTTTTATGTATTTCCTATTGTCTGATGGAGAAAGTCCAAGTTTAGACAAAAATGCCAAGGTTTGAGTTGGTAATAAACCCCCGGCATCCGACTTCGATGGGAAATACATTTGTTATCCATCCGTTTCTGATTATATAATATACTAGCAAATATATGCACCCTCCGGGTGCAAGTACTTAAGTTTTAGTAATAAAATATAATATTAACGAAGACTAACGAAATAAGAATGAAAAAAAAGATTTGAAACAGAGGGGGCTATAATCAAAAAATAGAACAACTGAAACTTACTCTTTCATTACTAAATTTTTCTAATTTAAGTATTTAGTTAAAATAGGAAGTAAAGAATAAAATTACAGTTATTTCTTCTTGTAAATATTTCTTTTAAGATTTATCTCCGAGATTTTTGCTCATATTCATTAAGATAAAACCAAACAATTAGAAATCAATAATACCAAGCACATATTTATTAAAATCAAATTTTAAATATCAATATGCAAATAAGCCTTCCCGTTTATACTGTATGCCGCCATTTTGTTGTATATATAAATACAATTGCATGTTATTAGTACGTAGATATGGTCAACAGTATTAATAATGTAAAACAATTTTATTAATAATTGAAGGTTTAAAAGAATGAAACCATGGATAATTTGACGTAAATAATTAAGGGAATTGTGACTTGAGTAGTGATATAGTTTCGGTTACAGACAGAAAAACACACAATCTCCATTATAATAAGATATATATATTAGATATAATATATTTATCATTATTATAATAATGTGAACTTCCCAAAATTTGAGGCATCTTTTCCGATGCAGCTGCTTCAGTATCAAGTAACAGATTGTCGGTGATGGTGAAATCGAGGTAGGGGAAGGTGTTTACGGCTTTCCAGTGTGTAGTTGTTGATAGCCATGGAAGGGGGATTCACTGTAAAATCGTCTTGGTTTTGTCTAGGCTGATGGTCAGGCGGAAGTCGAGAGAGGGTTGGGTGAACTGGTCCATGAATGTTTGCATATGCTTCTAAATGTGCTACTACTGCTGCGTCATCAGAAAACCGCATGTCCTGGAGGACAAATGGCCTGGCCTTTTTTTTTTGTTGCTTTTAGACGGTTAAGATTGAATAGGTCATCATCTGTCTTGTGTTAATGTAGACTCATTCAGTTTCTGTAC
>CM042166.1:40679344-40681844 GCA_023376005.1 Doryteuthis pealeii | reverse complement strand
ATCAGGTATATTTACCAAAATTACATGAAAATATCTTTCAATACGATAGATTAAATCCATTCAAATAAGCAGCCATTAGCTTTTACAATTGTCTCTTGACGGCCTTGGAATCTCCTGAAAGCCTTTCTAACTGTTTCCATGGCTTCAATTTATCTTTGTTATTGCACAGGGTTTTATGGGTCTCTCGCTCAATTGCGCCCCACACATAACAATTAAGGAATTGCAATCAAGCCAGCATTGGGTTCTTCTACTTGTGTGGCTTGGCACAGAGTCCTGTTGCCAGACGTAGGGTCTTCCACCAGACATTTTCTCGATCCTGGTACCCCTAAATCCCCCACGCACTTGATCTACACTTCCGTTTTGCGTCTAAGATCATGTAGGATTATGAATAGAGGCACAACGTCACCATCGCTAATAACAACCCCAAACATTATGATATAGATTGGGTGTTTACATTTCATTACTATCGGTACATATTGTGGGACAGAGCAAGCCGATGGTTCACCAGCTGATATTATGATATAGATTGGGTGTTTGCATTTCATTACTATCGGTACATCTTGTCGGACAGAGCAAGCCGATGGTTCACCAGCTGATCATGGTAGAAATATTTCTCATCTGAGAACCTATACTCTGGTGGAGGAAATGCTTGATTTTATTGAAAAGCTTTGCAGTGATGGTCTCCTCTCTTTGTTACATAATTATTAGATTCTTAATATTTATGTACAGTAGTGTAGAAATCAAAATGGCTGTTATAAGTTGCAGCCCACAGCTTTGAAGGTTGAATGACAAGGCTTGACCTCAGTCCTAACCTTCCGGTGGATACCGTGAGAATCGGTGGAGAAGACCCTCTTCCAGTTTAGATTAGAAATAGATTTTAGTCAGATAGGCCAAGGCCACGACTGTGGGAAGTCATGTTATGCAGGCGGCCGACTCGATCTGCGCAGGTAGTCTGTTGTGGATTTCGAAATAAATATGATCTAAGTTAAATCGAAGTCTTGTGTTATTATCTAAAAACTACCAATGACACAGGGCTTCTGATAAAGAGAAATCCCCAATGGAAGACCAGACACGAAGTCCCCAAGAGAAGTCCAGACGCTAGAAGAACTTAAGATATCAAAGACGCCAGAAGAAGTATAGAAGTAAGTAAGGAAAGGGTATACAACATCTTATTCTTCATGGCTTGTGATAAAGTTTTCTCTTTCTCATTTTGTATGTCTTCATGCACTGCCATGTCCCTGGCCATAGAACTGATTGACACCCCGAGCGCGTTGTCAATCTCAGCAATAATTTCAGGATAAGAACTTATCTTATCAGAACAATCAGGGTGAGGCATTCGAGTTGTCATACCTTCGTAATAACCATTGACTCACTCAAATCTTTTCGAATCCTCTCCACTTTCCTCAGATTGATACCCACATACTATGAAACGTTCGTAATGGAGTTTCTGGTGTGAATAGCAAGCAGTACAGCATGCTGTTTCCAATTATCTGGAGGAGTGAATTATTTCATGGTGCTGCTTTTCACACAGACCGTGACCAACTGACTCTAGTTTACTGCACAGTAGTCAAAACTTATAACAAACAAAGCGCATGCGCAAAATTAATAATTCAAAATGGCGCCAATTTACCCATCGCACCCTGTAGAGATAAACCTCAATTCTGATTAAAAGAAATCAGTTTCCTTCGCCACAGAAAAATGATTCGCTTGAACGACATCGCAAAAGCACAAAGAACTTCAGAATAGCAACCCATTTAAAATTCCTTAACCACCATATTGACTTTTGTTTTTTACCTGTTACGTTAAATGAATATCAAATTGCAGAGGCAATAACCTACTTATCACAGACGAGTAAACTACCGTGAAAGTGCATTAGACACGATAGTCACATTTAAAAATTGACATACATATCATTTTTATTGTTCACTACTGTTTGGGACTGACGAATTTTTTAAGCGGTGTGAAGCGGGACCTTCTCCTAGGAGAAATGCACATGGAACTTTTCGCTTAAGATCACTAACTGCAGCTGAAGAAGAAGAAGAAGAAGAAGAAGAAGAAGAAGAAGAAGAAGAAGAAGAAGAAGAAGAAGAAGAAGAATGGAGTGAGAATAATAATAATGATAATAATATAATAATAATAATAATAATAATAATAATAATAAGAAGAAGAAGAAGAAGAAGAAGAAGAAGAAATGGAGTGAAAGGAAGAAGAAGAAGAAGAAGAAGAAGAAGAAGAAGAAGAAGAAGAAGAAGAAGAAGAAGAAGAAGAAAGAAGAAGAAGAAGAAGAATGGAGTGAAGGAAGAAGAAGAAGAAGAAGAAGAAGAAGAAGAAGAAGAAGAAGAATGGAGTGAGAATAATAATAATAATAATAAGAAGAAGAAGAATGGAGTGAAAGGAAGAAGAAGAAGAAGAAGAAGAAGAAGAAAGAAGGGGCGAGAAGAAGAAGAAGAAGAAGAATAAGAATGGGGCGAGAAGAAGAAAAAGAATGGAGTGAGAATAA
>CM042166.1:40654344-40674344 GCA_023376005.1 Doryteuthis pealeii | reverse complement strand
GAGTGATGATACTTTCATAATGATTAATAATAACTAGTTTGTTGATAATTATCACTTGCAAATAATCATCTATGTGAATACGAGTGATGATACTTTCATAATGATTAATAATAACTAAGTTTGTTGATATATCACTTGCAAATAATCAGTCTATGTGATATACGAGTGATGATACTTTCTAATGATTAATAATAACTAAGTTTGTGATAATTATCACTTGCAAATAATCACTCTATAAATATTAAATGATTTCACATCAACCGGAAGTAGCTAAGGTGGCATTTAAACAAGTACATAATCAACTTGTACTGAGCATCCAATTTCTGGCTAAGCTAAAATTTCTACCGATGTAATATGTTGTTTCATAACTTTTAACACGTTGAGAAATAATATTCAATAACATCGCGAACCAGTTCTTAATTTTGTAAAACTTCCACTTTCTTTTTAAAATATGAAATGGCTTTATTTCAAATCCCTATATTTGTGCTAAGAGCAATATAAGTAAAGTCGACGGGGCGGCCTAAAATCGGTATCAGCCAGTCAGCGAGGGAGTCTATCCCCTTTTCAATAGCGCTAGACCAAGGAGATTGTTTTTTAGCATCTGAGGTGGAGTGCCACACCTACCATCAGCTCCTTATTTTACCGCACATATCCCTGTGTTACTCATACGCTGAGTTGGCGAGGACCGGTATCGAACTAGGAACCTTGTAGTTTTCTAGCCGAACGCTCTACCGACTGAGCTAACCCGGCCCTGAATCATGAAGATGTTCAAATACTAATGGATCATGTGAACTCAATTCGTCTGTCTTTACAGTTCACAGTAGAGAAGGAACAAGACAATAAGTTGTCCTACCTAGATGCGTTAATAACTCGCACAGAGCAAAGATTCAGTTCATCCGTGTATTGAAAGGCTACCTTCACCGGACAGTACCTCAGCTTCAATTCCCACCATCCATACAATGCAAAGAAAGGAACCGTCTGATGTCTACAACACAGGGCAAGAGCCATCAGCAGTGATGAGGTATATAAAAAGGAAATGGACAGCCAATCATATTACTGTGAGGGGGTACGCAGGTGTATGCATATCGATTAATCATATATATATATATATATACATATATATATATGAAATAAATATTTTAGAAAAAACAAATACATGATGTTAAAATTCGCTGACAGAAATCTGCAGTGGTTTTCATCAAGAGCGAGTTGTGTATGATAGAGAGAACGGTGTGAGTGGACCGTTATAAGACGAAAGTGGTGCAGATGAAACGTTCAATATTATAGCCGGAATTTTTTTTTTAAATTTCTAAAAAATTTTTTTTAAATTTAGAAAATGCAAATTCTGTTTTGAAAATAAAATAAAATTTTTTTTTCTAAAATATTTATTTCACATTGTCGGATTCACATCCATTCATTTTTCATACATATATATATATATATATATATGAACACGATTCCCTAACTTAGAGGCATAAAATTACCCTAGACGGGTCAGCATGCCATAAGATCAACCAGTCAATGAATCAATCAACCAATTTTTTATATCTAATTGTTTTGGGATTTGTTATAGAATATAAAAAACCTTCAGGCATAAATAACCCTGAACGGTTTGAATACCGTTATAATCTATCAATCAATCAAGTTTAATCCAATCAATCAATCTGACTTAGAAAGATGTACGAGTGGATGCTTTGTCATTTTCAAAAGTGTGGGGGAGGTATTGCTCGCAGTCGGCTTATCCTCTTTGCCCATAAAGAAAATCACGAAATCCTAGGCGAACCGTAAAAGCCGCATTTCTACTCGAATTAATTGCAAAAAAGACAAAAATTTAATTGCTCTCTCTCTCTCTCTCTCTCTCTCTCTCTCTCTCTCTCTCTCTCTCTCTCTCTCTCTCTCTTATCTTATCCGTCGTAACAATTAGCCTAAGAACATAACATCAACTCCGAGAAATCTGGATCGCAGGACAGAGCATGATACCCGAAATTTTACCACAGTTTTCCCTATGTCAAAGTCTTGGCTGAAATGATTTAAAAGATATGTAATCCATATGACATCAGGGCAACATTCAGGCGTGACTCGACTCTTCATAAAAATCTCCACCGAGTCAAGCCCCAACAGAATACAACATGACTTGGATACACGCACATCTTGCGTGTATTCCATCCCATGCTGCTGTGGCAAATATGTAAAGGCAAAATATGCCGTCCACTGAAAGTAAAACTAGAAGAACGCCGTAAAGCAGTGCTACAAGGAGAAATAGAAAAGTCGGGTATGGCTGACCATATATGGAATGAAATGGCAAACCATCTACCCTTATGGGATTAAGTTAAGATAATAGATAGGGAAGAACATTGGAAGAGAAGACGCCTCAAAGAATCAGCTCGTATGATAGGCTATTGTAACCTCTTAAGTAAACCAAGTATAACGGGGAATACAATATGGAAACCTATAATTAAAAGGCTAGATAAGATTAAAAAAATTCAATATGAGTCAAGGTAAAAAAATCATAGATTATGACAAGAAGGTTCCCGAGTTCAGGAAGGCTCGCGTGTTCGACAAGAAATACTTGAAGAAGGCAGGAGGGCACATCGGCCGAAACGTTGTACAGACAACAATAAAGATGAGGACAATAGTCCGAATAATCTAAATAATAATAAGAAAAATGGTTCATATAAATTCAATTAGAGAAGCTGAATGGTTATATTTCCTCTTGGAAGTGATCAGGAGTTTAGTATTGATTCAGTAATTTCTAATAAGAAAATACAAAAGAAAAAAAAAACAAAACAAAAAAACAAAAAGAAAAAAGAAAAAACAGTAAATTAAATTTAACGATTATTACAAAGATATGAAAGAGATATTGAACATGATTTGGTGAAGAGGCGTATCATATAATTATATATATTTTTTTTTTATTTAGTCTTGCAAAGCTTTGAAAAATGTGTTAGACAATCAGTTTTATCTCCTATATACGCAGACACGCACATGGACACATACATTCAGAGACACCTAGACACAGACACAGAAAAGATTATTTTGAGCATGTTTTATTGGAGATGATAAATAACTTAAGTGTATTCTCTTTTACTGTTTTCATATTATTTATTCTTGTGTGGAGTCTAAATTCTATAAGAACTGCCCAAATTTCGTATATATATATATATATATGTGTGTGTGTGTGTGTGTGTGTGTGTGTGGTGAAAGGTAGACAAACAGAGGAGTGATGTCGACGTGATAACGTTTCGGTCTGTTGATAACGTCGATATCACTCCCGTGTTTGTCTACCTTTCTCCACCTATTGTCGGACTAATTTCTCTTATTTCTCCCATATATATATATATATATATATATATGTGTGTGTGTGTGTGTGTATATATATATATATATATATATATATATATATATATATAATTGTAAATAAATGTATATTAGGATTTTGTGTATATATTTTATTACATGGATGTTTATCTGCGATCTTAGTTTTCATGCACGTCTTTACACGGCAATCCTCAGGTAGGAAAAGAAAGATTTTGAGAAATGGCTTTCAACAGATTTTTAGAAAGAGAATTTGTATTTTTGTAATTATTTTTTGTAAATTTTTATTTTTCTATTTTTTGTTTTTCTTATATATAAACTAAAAAAGTATGAACGGTTGTAAGGTTTTTATTTTTTGGATAATGTGAAACTTTAAATTTGTTGGGAAGTATATAACGGAAAATGTCATGTAAAGGGGATTTTATGATTTCTGACTACAAGTGTCGTTAAATAACCTTTTTTTTTTCTTTTTTGCAACATCAAGGTTTTTGTTTTGAACTCATATTATATATATATATATATATATATATATATATATATATATATATATATATATCACGCCTAGTGGAGAACAAAGAAAAGCTATTAGCAGAAAAGCGGGTAAGTACAATTGAGTGCCTATCTTTGTACGTCATCCAACATATGTGCTGGGTGATGCTCAGTGGTGACTACATCGTTATAGTATCATGTTTTATCTGATAGATGGTGCCAAAGTCCTGTGAGTTGTCGATTCAACAACAGATTGAAGGTATATCAGGTATATCAGGTATCAAGGGCACAATTAGTGTTGTGCACCTGGAAAGATGATCGTCGAACATAAAGTTGATATAAATGACGCTGCAGGTGTAATACTGTATTTTTAGATAAAAGTGGACACACCTTGAAGTGTTCAGTAAATTGTCGTTAATGTCGCTAGCTTTCATGTCTTCTGAGTATACGTTGTTTTGGTTTACGGCATATCAACCTCAGTGGGTCATTTAATGCCGATAAAGTTTTGAAATAAATCAATTCTTAATGGATAATACAATTTTTTTATAAATACATTTTTCTATTTAACCCATAGATGGGACCCTCACTTACTTAACATACTGTTATGAGAAAATCATTTTCCATCGGAAAATGTGTTTTCTATATTTTAGTTTTAGTTTTAGTGGGTTTTTTTTTAGTTTATTAGTTTTGATGGTTTGTTCTCACTTACTTAACATATCAGCTCCTCATATTACTTTAAAAAGTGCCTACATTTTAATTGTACGAAGGATCATATAACAGCATGAGAACATGTAGTACATGTTGTAAAAAAATGTGTACATGTGGAGAAAATACACATGTAGTAAAGAAGAAAACAAGTACTTTTTATTGGTTTGTTTTGTTTTACAGCATATCAACCTCAGTGGGTCATTTAATACCGATAAAGTTTTGAAATAAATCAATTCTTAATGGATAATACAATTTCTTTTATAAATACATTTTTCTATTTAACCCATAGATGGGACCCTAACAGGTACTACCACTCCGGGTCAGAATGGACCAGGGAGCAATGGTGATGAAGGGGTGCTCCACATTCCCCAAACCTCCAAAACTGGAACCTCACCATCAGATAGAGTTTAACGTCATTCCCAGGACATGTAGACCCGCAACCACCGCCTTCTAGCACCCATATGATAAAAAGGGGGTGGGGCTTGCCATAAGGGCAACAGGGTTGGGAAAATCATATAGGTGCTAGGGCTTGACGTGAACAGCCGATTGATCGGAGGGGGAAAATATCATTTTGAAATAACATCCATCGATTAGAAAATTACTAATATTTTGATGTATCAAAAATATCTACGTTATTCTAAAGCTTACATTAGGCTCTACAAAAGTTATCTTATGTAATACTATACATATTATATCTTTTGGTAATTAACATTTGATTGCAGCTGATTAGGTTATCTATATTTTTTTTTCATTTAAAATCATCCTCATCGCCAAGTGATGATCGTTCAGCCAGTTTGATATTATTTAATTTCCATTCACTTCCTTAATTCTCTGAGTGGCTTCAGTTTAAAGTAAAATTATGGTCGACAGTACCGGCCTAAAGTCGGTATCAGCCAGTCAGCGAGGGAGTCTATTCCCTTTTCAATAGCGCTAGACCAAGGAGATTGTTTTTTAGCATCTTGGATGGAGCGCCACACCTACTACCAGTTCCTTACTTTACCCTGTGCTACTCATACGCTGAGTTGGCGTATTATCTTTTTTTAAATTTTTTTTTTATGAACCCATTGCACATTCGAGCTTCGGCCGCTGGACTCATCGAGAGTTTAATAATAGCGTCGATTCCTGAGGCGCACCCCTTGTGGGGGAATGCCCAAGCAATCGACACAATTTTTGTTCTTTCCCACCCATGACCTTCGGCTTGTGGGTGGGACCACGTTAAAACGAGGCCTTATGCCCAGCCCATACAAGTGGGGTATGAGGTAAATACCCATACGCTGAGTTGGCGAGGACCGGTATCGAACTAGGAACCTTGTGGTTTCTAGCCCAACGCTCTACCGACTGAGCTAACCCGGCTCATGAATCAGAATTTCCAGAATCTCAATAATTGTATCCATCATTATGAAACAAAAAGGAAACGGCAAAATAGTATTGATAATGTTATAATTAATAATAATAATATAAATAATAATAATAATAATAACAATAATCAGTATGGCTTGGCTTCGTGAACGAAAATTAAAGGGGTGGTCCACGTTGACTGCAGGCATGTTCGTGGTTGATAATGTCAATGCAAGACAGGCAAACATGGTTGCAGCGGCTACAGCTGAAGGTCTGATCAGGGTTTGATGGCATTATGTTGTGGTTCTCCCTCCTGTGCCTTTTAGCTTTGATCGTGGCCCTACGATCGGAGAAGGAGACAACATTGTTAGTGGTGAGACACTAGGCGTTACAGTTTGCAGCTAGGGGGACCATCGGCGAACACAGAAATGTGAAGAAAAACAATTATATGTATACTTCAAACGACAAATTAGGGAGGTTGCACATGGTTAAGAAAAGGAAACCTCAAGAGAGAAACTGAATCGCTAATAATTGCTACACAAAACAATACCATAAGAACAAATTATATCAAAGAAAAAATTGATAAGACACAACTTACCAGCAAATGTAGAGTATGTAGTGACAAAGTTGAGACCATTAACCAGCGAATGTACCAAACTAGCACAACGAGAATACAAAGCTAGGCACAACTGGGTTGGAAAGGTGATCCACTGGGAATTATGCAAAAAATTTGACCATACAAGAAAATGGTATATGCATAAACCAGAAAGAGTTCTTCAGAATGAAACGCATAAAATTCTCTGGAATTTTGGGATTAAGACATATCACCTTATCCCAGCTAGAGGACCAGACCTAGTATTGATTAGCAAAAAAAGAAAAAAAGAAAAAAAGCGAACATGTCATCTTGCAGATTTTGCAGTTCCAGCAGATCATAAGGTGAAGATGAAGGAAAACGAAAATACCTAGACCTTGTCAGACAATTGAAAAACCTATGGAATATAAGGGCGAAAGTGATACCAATTGTACTTGGTGCACTAGGAACGGTCCCAAAAAGCTTGGAAAAAAGATTGGATGAACTGGAAATCTGAGGAAGAATTGAGACCATCCAGAAAGCAGCATTGCTGAAATCAGCTAAAATACTCAGAAGAATCCTCGAGACCTGAGGAGACTTGTTGCCACTGAGACTCCAGTAAAAGACCATCAACTTACTCTTGTGTGAAAAACTCATTCAAAATAATAGTATTGGAATCATACATTTTTAACCAATTAGTATATAAAGTATATGTTATTGACTCTTTATAAGGATAATGTAACACTTCCCAAAGGATAAAAAAAATTAATTCGAGTTTAAAAACTTTTCACTAAACTGAGTATGTGTAAAATATGTTATAATATACATTATGATACATTTCCTTTTATGTGTAGAAAGTTTTGTTGAAAAAACAAGATGTTAAAACTTTTGCTTACAGAAATCTGTTTCGACATTATGAAGATGTCTTTATCAAAGCAACATTGCAAACGGAAAAACGAAATAAATATATCTTTATTTATTCCGGTACTGATCGAGAGCATTCTGTGCCTCGTGATTAATGATATATTTATTTCGTTTTTCCGTTTACAATGTTGCTTTGATAAAGACATCTTCATATGGTCGAAACAGATTTCTGTCAGCAAAACTTTTAACATCTTGTTGCTTTTTCTACAAAACTTTCTACACATATTGTCGGATTCAATATCCATTTTACCTTTCATTTCCTTTTATATATAATGGCGGTAACTTTGTTAGATTGCTTGAATTTTACAGTATCAATAACATCTCTGCATCTCTGTTCTAAATTCGATCTGTGACAAATAGAATATGTGTGGAATTTCGGTTACATGCTCTTCTTTAGATATTTACATTAAATCACGCTAATAGCTCACTGCCAAAATTGGAAACAGAATTTAGTTAAATATTTCGTTAATATAATTATCGGGCTAATTTGCTGATTCCATTTTATTCTTGAATATATAGCTTGCTTGACAAAAAGATTAAATTGGGTGATTCTTGCAATCACTGATTATTGATTTTTATTCTTTAAATTAGCGTTAGGTATGTATAATAGTATATGCATATTTTTGGAACATGTTACTGTCCCTTTGTATGTTTCTGTCTGTCTGTCTTATTGCCTGTGTCTGTCTGTCTGTCATATATATATATATATATATATATATATATATATATACGAAACATATATATATATATGCTCCCCATCCTCTAGGGTTGAGCACTCTGGGGGGATCTCGCTGATGACCGCCAACTCAAGCGTAAACGCAACGCTCTTCTATATAAGGAATGGATCACTCTTTGACGGCCTTTACACACAACGCGATGTTTGTATTAAAACAGTTAAAATCCCCTTCCCATTCTGTAAGTGAAGACAGCCTAATGGTTAAGGTACCGGACTGACACCCAACCGATCGGATTTCAATTCCATCTGTAGGTACCTTACAAAATGTCTAGCCACACTAAAGAGTCTTGATAAGTTTCACAAAAAGGTTTTAGCCAGGAGAAATAATTTACATCCAATTTCAATGTTTAATTACATAAGTATGGAGTAAGTCCTTCATTTAAATGCTTGTATTCGATTCTTCATTTGATCAAGTTATCAACAATCATCTGATCCATATTTTGCCACTCCTTTAGCAATGTTTCTTCAAGTGGTGCCACTGACGTGGTTTTAGTAGCACGCTCTCGGAATTTTCTGTCAAGGTACTTCGCAACGTGCTATATTGGATTCATGTTTGGACTTTGGGCTACCCATGGCAGTTATTTGATTCCTTGCGATTATTCCAGGTCTTTGCTACTTTGTATTTCGTATGACATGGCGCTCCATCTTCTTGAAAAATAAAATTATACCACAGAATATAGACATGAAACAAATCAATACCATACAACATAATCCCCAATAATGCTAATACATTTTTAAAACCAATTACTAAAAAGTATAAATATAAATACACGATATGTATAACTTCCTAACCGTTAGGCATGACATAACCCCAGACGGGTTGATATGCCGTTAAAATCAATTAACAAACAAAAATAAGCGTAGCTTAGAGTTGGCACAAGGCCAGAAGTATGGAGCGCCCATTAAGAATCGAACTCACTAATCTGATTGGTTTCAAATAGTGGGAGCAGTCAGTGCCTCACACCATTACTCCAACCCCTCCATGTTTCATGATCACCTGCTGACATTCTGTCTTCCAAGTCTCATTCTGATTTCTCCAAACAGAAATCTGTCTCGAATTCGAATATTGACCGAATTTACTTTCATCTAGCCAAATTACAGACTGACAAAATTCATAATCTTTGGTCTCGAATTCTCTTGCTCAGTCCATACGCGCCTTCCTGTGAACCTCTGAAATCAAAGCTTTCTTTCTTGCAATTTTTCTTTGATAGCCAAACTCTTTCAGAGTCTTTCTCACCGCACATGGTGACATTTCCATGCTGTTGGCGACATCTTTGACGCTGTGATGACGGTTTCTGATGACGTTCCACTTCAGTTCCCTTTTCGTTCGCTCAGATACGATGTTTGGTCTTCTTGAACGTAGTTCGACACGACAATGGCCTTCTGCATTAAGTATTGTCGCGAATAAGTGATGTGACGTAATTAGGTTTTAGAGAAGTTTTTCTTTCATTAGAAGCTAATTTGACCTACTTTTTCTATTTTATAGACTTGATACATTTACCTAGTAAATTTGACTGAAGGGAAAATGATAAGTCTCTGTTGTTGAAAGAAGCCCAAAACTAATATATATTCACTTTGACAAGAAAAATCTAAAAGCAAAATTCTATGAATCTATTGAAGTCAGTTAGTCTACTGATGGTTTTAATAACAGCAGCTTACTAAGTCCAACTCAAGCAGTGTCCAAGACAGCTGGTATAAATAGGAATCAAGAATGGTCCATCCACGAATCTGGGTGATTTGGGTGATTCCATTCCTTGAATTCTGATTGGCTGCTCGACTGCTTGATTTGAATGACATTGTGGAGTCTTATATATACTTTGTCATTTTGCAGTGGACTTTGTAGCATTCGGGTTTGTATTTGAGTTACAACCGTTCGTTGCCTTATCTTCCCAGTTCGACGGTAATTGGAACTTTAATTATTCTTCATCTCCCCCCCCCCCATTGCACGGGCGTAGCGGCCTTTGAGAGGGAATTAGTTCCTTTCGGCCCGGCCGATTACAGGGGAGTAATCTTGATAAAGCACGGGGTATTTTTGATGGCATTGGCTTAGGGGTTGGAGTGACACTGGGTGAGGCTTGGTCCCTAGTTGATGTTACCATTCTTTTGGTTTGTGGAACATCCTAAAATATTGGTTTAGGGGGCTCAGGCAAATCACTAGGAATGGGGACAGGGGCCACTGGTGCTTGGAGCTTCCTGAGGAATCGGCGATTCCGCAATGTGATCCTACCTGGTCCATCAATCCTGATTCGGTATTGGTGATTGAACATAAAAAACAAGATATCATTATTGTAATAGAGGATTTTTATTTGGGCTTCATTCAAAAAGAGCAAATAAGATTATATCGTGCCATTAATTTGAAAACAATTGAGTCTAATATCACTATCATCTGTATCAAAGTATTTCATCGATATCGACCATAGTGTCCAAATTTCCTCCGTTGCAAAGATGAGGAAATTGGGAAGCCTACGTACTAGAAGGATTTCACAACCACTAACAGTTACGAGACGATGATTACGTATCACGATTTATGTCTATAGGCAGTTTGATTTCTTTGTTTGTCTTACATAATTCATGGGTAGCCTACAAATTATGTTTGTATGTGTAGTTGGATTTTGAATTAAAAATGTTACGAGATGACAATTACGTATCACGATTTATGTCTATAGGCAGTTTGATTTCTTTGTTTGTCTTACACAATTCATGGGTAGCCTACAAATTATGTTTGTAAGTGTAGTTGGATTTTGAATTAAAATGTTACGAGATGACAATTACGTATCACGATTTATGTCTATTGGCAGTTTGATTTCTTTGTTTGTCTTACATAATTCATGGGTAGCCTACAAATTATGTTTGTATGTGTAGTTGGATTTGAATTAAAATGTTACGAGATGACAATTACGTATCACGATTATGTCTATTGGCAGTTTGATTTCTTTGTTTGTCTTACATAATTCATGGGTAGCCTACAAATTATGTTTGTATGTGTAGTTGGATTTTGAATTAAAATGTTACGAGATGACAATTACGTATCACGATTTATGTCTATTGGCAGTTTGATTTCTTTGTTTGTCTTACATAATTCATGGGTAGCCTACAAATTATGTTTGTATGTGTAGTTGGATTTTGAATTAAAATGTTACGAGATGACAATTACGTATCACGATTTATGTCTATAGGCAGTTTGATTTCTTTGTTTGTCTTACACAATTCATGGGTAGCCTACAAATTATGTTTGTCAGTGTAGTTAGATTTTGAATTAAAATTCGTTGAAATTCAAAATTGGAAGGGGTTATATTATTGATAGTTAAAGACCTTTACTCGAACCCCCGACTTCCGCTGATGGAAAGGCATTATAACGGAAATTGAGTTTAGTTAGATGTTTTATAAACACAAAATTTACACAGCGTTACATAATTCATGGGTAGCCTACAAATTATGTTTGTAAGTGCAGTTAGATTTTGAATTAAAATTCGGTGAAGATTCAAAATTGGAGTGGGTTATATTATTAATAATCATTTACTTGACAACCCCTCCCCCGACTTCCGCCAATGGGAAGGCATGAGAACAGAAATTAGTTACTATTTCTCTTAATTTTTTAGATGAGGCTTGATAATCAGTATTATTTGGATTAAGAAGGCCGGAAGGCACATCGGACGAAACGTTGTACAGGTAACAATAAAGATGAGGACAATAGTCCGAATAATCCAAATAATAGAAATTAGCTGTTAGTCAAAAGGAGCAGACGTAAGGAGCCTTTTCACCCAAGATGCCAACTCCTCACCACGGTTGGAAACAATAAAGTCTCTATTACAACGCAATTTTAAGGCTTTACCAACATTCTATGATATATATATATGTATATATATATATATATATTTGAAAGTCATTTCAATGCGTATATCGTATAAAATTTGATAATTATTGAAAATAATCATGACAAGCAAACTCGGCGAACAACGCGTGCGGCGCGTGGAACACCGTATAGTTGTTTCAATCTTTTTAGGTCTCATCAGCAGTGTATATCCAGCACACAGAGTCAGAGACTCTACCCCTGGGCCACCGTCACGCCGCACACGAAATACGCCAAATTAACCTGTCAATGATAAACACGCCTTCAAAAATATAAATAATATTATACTTTACTTAACAATGACACACACACACACACACACAACACACACACACACACATATATATATATATATATATATGTCTGTCTGTCTGTCTGTGTGTGTGTGTGTGTGTGTGTGTGTATGTGTGTGTGTGCGTGTGTGTGTGTACAGGGTGTTCGGGAGAAGTTTTACAATTTCATAAGGTAAAACAAAAAGTGCTTGGTAACTACAGAATTTTATGGGTTGTAAAGAAATTCAACAAGCACAGAAATTACACTACTGTCAACAATTTTCACTCACAATAACCGCCATTAGCGTCAATCACAGTCTCAATCCTGCTCCGGAACCGGGAGGAAGCTGATGTTACAATTTCCCTGGGAAGGGTCTCAAAAACTACCTCAGTTCTGTCGATTAACTGGGCTTTTGTAGTACTGGCACGGCGATTGGTGTCTTTCTCAACAGCGTCCCATACATAATAATCCATAGGGTTAAGATCTGGTGAGTTCGCAGGCCAAACATTGGGACTGGTGTAGTCGTAAACATTCGCCGACAGCCATTTTTTACTTTGCCCTGAGGTGTGGCAGGGGACCCAATCCTGCTGCCATACATATGGCCTACCATTGGCTACCCTTGTTATCCAGGGCTTGACCACAGTGTTTAGCAAATCCATGTAGGCATCCGAGGGTCCTCCAACACTCTTTTCTGTAGATCTTTGAGGAATTCTGCTGTACTAACACAGTCAGATCGTCTGTTATATTGCTTTCTTCTAAACTCAGTCTCGTAGTCTCCATCGAAATTCCCCAGTTCATGCCTGATTGTTTTTACAGTGGTCAGGGAGCACTGGACAGCAACCATAATCTCCTTATTTTTTTATATTCTCTTCCATGATTTAGGTGAGTTCCAGTCATCCATTCGATCTGTCATCACGTATATAAATGAAGAAGGGTACAAGTTTTTTAAATGATGCGTAGTGTGTATCAATACCTCCAACACACGGAGAAAAATAACAAAATATGAATATGTGAAATTTATCCCGAACACCTATATATATATATATATATATATATATATATATATATATATATAATATATATTATTATTATTATATTATTTTATTTTTTTTGCTTGAAGGCAGTTACAATGCGTATATCGTATAAAATTCGATAATTAATGAAAATAATCATGACAAGCGAACTCAGCAAACATCATCCCCTACGTAGAACATCGATGTTCTACATAGGGTGATGTTTGCTGAGTTCGCTTGTCATGATTATTTTCATTGATTATCGAATTTTATACGATATAAGCATTGTAACTGCCTTCAAGCAAAAAAACTTCTTTATCTTAGTCTCATAGTATATATATATATATATATATATATATATATATATCAAAATTTTGTGTGGAAGAATCTACCTGGGTTCTGGTTCCGTATCACATGAAGATATGAATAGATACTCACATTACAGATGATCATGTGTCAACTTTTGTATCATGCCAGAATATCTAATATTTCAAGCTATGAGATAGATTTCAATAGATTTGCCCCTGTGTCAGACTTAGCATAGACAAGAAAGGTCTAACAATTATTCGTAAAAAAGGTCATTTACTGTAGGGGCATTTGAAAATATAACAAATCCTTGAAACATTAAGTCTATTTGAATATGATACTTTTGGTACATATTTTAGAGAATGCTAATAAGTCGTGATGTCATTTGGGATTATTGGTGTTATGTAACGCCGTCTAAGCAGAGAATTGTGAGAAAGAAAAAATTACTGGTAACTGAAATAAAGGCAAAATGATTATTGAACAAAAAAAAAGAAAAAAAAGATGCATAATAGACAAAGTGGTATAGAAGAAGTAAACAAAGGGGAGTTTTTGAAGAAATAAATAAATGGATAAAAGGAAGGAGGAAATACAAGCGAAATAAGAGGGCGGTAATAAGAGATATGAGTGAATGAAGAAAACAAATACTTGAGATACTGATATTTTATGAAGTAAATGAAAAAAAAAAAAAGCTTAAGCAAACACTACTCATCTAATAAACCAAATATCTTATAAATATCAAATATGGGGCACAACTATGAGAGTTATGCATCATAACCGGCAGGTATTCCCTTGATGTCTGACAGAACGACCCAACCAGCAGCTCAAAATTTAGCTTCATTCCCTTGATGCCTTACAGAAGGAATATAACCGTTGATTAGGGGTAAACAAAAAGTAATGTTAACAATCTTGAAAGGAATGAACCAGATAGAAGGGTTTTACTAGAGCAGCCGAGAGATAAAAGCAACAGGAATGTAAAAATGTAAAATGGGGTGAAAAATGGCGTAGGGATTTGGAAACAAAAAAAAGATAAAATTCGGAAGTAAGATGAAAATAATTCCATCTTTTTTTCTGAATGTTTGAGATGAGGCTTGAAGATTAGTATTATCTGCGTTATTCGGACTATTTTCCGCATCTTCATTGTTATTTGTACAACGTTTCGGCCGATATACCCTCCTGCCTTATTCAGGTATTTCTTGTCGGACTCGGGAACCTTCTCGGACTCGGGAACCTTCTTTTCGAACTCGGGAACTTTCCAATTGGACACATGGCCTAGTCGATAAGGAAGTTAGGTTAAGACAGTTCTAAGTGACAGGTATCTCTGGATCCCGGGTTCAATCCTGAGTAGAGGCAGTAACAGAAAAATAATTCACATCTCCTACTCCAGCTATGGTTAGCGGAATGAGAACAGGATACCCCCGTGGACTAAATAAAGGGTATTTCTTGTCGGACTCGGGAACCTTCTCGGACTCGGGAACCTTCTTTTCGAACTCGGGAACTTTCTTGTCGTATTCGGAAGCCATAAATAAAGGGTTAGGTTCAAAGTTCCGTGATGGCTCCCGAATACGACAAGAAAGTTCCCGAGTTCGAAAAGAAGGTTCCCGAGTCCGAGAAGGTTCCCGAGTCTGAGAAGGTTCCCGAGTCCGACAAAAAATACCTGAAGAAGACCGGAGGGTATATCGGCCAAACTTCCGAAAAAGTCAACAAGAAGCATAAACGTAAAAAGTGTAATATATATATATATATATATATATATATATATATATATATATATATATATTGTTTTAGAAATATACAACATAAGATGGACGTGTAAATGGTCTAAGGGTTAACAAGCGCACTGAGCAAGAAATTGACAAGCTGAGTCAAAACTTTAGCTGGGAAAATTTAAGATTATTTTGAACTAATGTCACTGGGAAAGGTCATTATCTATTTCACCCCAACTTTGAGTAAATTGCAAGGCAGTTAAAGTCATTTAGTCATAGGCATTTAATAATAAGGACAGGGATAATTTCTTCTTGCCAGCGGTACCATGTAACCTAATCAATGTTGTTTGAAGAGAAGATGAACGCCACCAATTAACCTTCATTTTTCTAAAAATACTATGAAATTGAATTACTCGGCATGACATCCAGCATGTCATGAGAAACTTTTACGTCCTCAATATAATATGATAGATATGCCCATTGATTAAAAAAAATGCCTGACGGAAGGATAAATCATGAAAAGGATGACCAGAGGCTGTAGAATGAATATGAATTGATATTGAAAGAGAAAGTAAAGAATTACAGACATTGATATGGAAAATCTTCATCTGACAAACCAAAGATTAAATCTAAATCTGAAAAACAACAATTAGAAGAAGAAAAAAAAAAGGTTTCAGAAAAATAACCATTGTTCCAAGTGACCACGTGATACAATGAGAAAATTATTTTTTTATCAAATTAAATAGAAACAACAAAATAATACATTGAAATTGATTGACTAATAATATGCATAGAAGCAAAATCATCCAAATCTGGATACTTGAATTTCTGAAGATGTTTAGTACTATCTATTAATAATGGAGATTCGCTTCCGGTTTTTGTCTGTAACATAAATTACGTCACTGCTTACGTCACATTGCCTAAAATCGTCATAAATAGAATACATTCAAAATTTGAGCATGCAATGTTAGACAGTCCTCATTGTTTTTTAAAACAAGTTTTAATAAATACACACCTGGTATTATCTATCTATATATAGTTATTTTTTTTATTTCAATATATATTTAAAGTTATCAGAACTAAGTTGCCATTTCAAATTTTTAAAATTTTTACTCCTTTAATAAATTTATTTTATTTTTACTCCTTTAATAAATTTATTTTATTTTTACTCCTTTAATAAATTTGATGATTTTACTTTACTTATGATACAAACTCTCTGATATTAAATTTTCAACACCCATCCCCTCAGGCTATATTTATTTTACGTCGCCCAGAGGGCGTTTTTTAATTTTGCTAGTTAGAATAATGATAAAATTCATATGCACGAGCAAATTGAAGGCAGATATTACTTGCAAAGAAGAATCCTCCACTTTTAAGGTTCAGTGTATTCAAGAATCATTTAGAATCATTATTGTAAACAATAATCGCGACATCGATTTCTCCATTATACGTCCCGAGGCAAAGTACAACTTACAACCAAGCATATCCTTCTAAATTGTAACAGACTTAAACATATCCGCGCAAATTACTATCAAGCAAGAAACCTGAAAGACATCTTTAAGAATACAAACCCTGAAAATATTTTAAATTTTATAAAAAAAAGCAACCTTTTCAACAAGATATAATAAAACATAACCGAATATCGCCATAGAACCACTACTTTAAAGATTGAAATTCAAAATAACCTTTTTGCATTAAATGACCCACAGAGGTTGATATGCCGTTAAACAAAACTCAAACTCAAACTCAAACACGTCCCGAGGACGTTAGTCTGACAACACCTAAGAATTTTGCGATGAAAGTTTGTGTTTGTGGCTTAGGCATATAATGAATGATTCCCTTATAAAACGCCACCCTACCACCCACAATCGAATGGAATGGTGCAGACTTTGAAAATGGGACTAAGTGCATTTTCCTCATTTAATAATGATATGGAGAATTACTTACCGAAATTATTATTGAGCTATCAAACAATTCCGCATGCTAGCAGAATACAAAACCTTCCGCACAAATGAGTAGACAGATTAGAGCTCCCATAACCATATAATTAGCAACGAACGAAAGGTCATGGTATTAAAAAAAGGACACAACAGAGAAATATTAATTAAAAAAAACGGGCAAAATATACTTTCTCATGACGATTAATTTAGGAGTAGAATGGAGCCCGATGAAATAGAAATGGAATCTTAACAAATAGAAGGCGCTAGTGAATCCAATCGTGAAAATAAAGAATCAATGGGTGAGAGTGTTGAATATTATATTATTTATATTATTACTGGAGGTATTTTTAAAAATTATTATTTATTATCATTACTAGCAAATATATGCACCCTCCGGGTGCAAATATTTAAGTTTTAATGCAATAAAATATTGTATTAAATTAGAAAGGCTAATGAAACTAAATAAGAATGCAGATAAAAAGATTTAAAACAAAGGGAGTATAATCGAAAAATAGAACAACTGAAATTTACTCTTCCATCACTCTCGTCATTCATTGTTATTTTTTCTAATTTAAGTATTTAGTTAAAAGAGGAAGTAAATAATAAAATGACAGTTATTTTTTCTTGCTAATGGATTTCATTTAAGATTCATTGAAGATATTTTTGCTTATATTCATTAAAATAAAACCAAACAGTTAGAAATCAATAATAATAAGCACATATTTATTAAAATCATATTTTAAATATCAATATGCAAATTAGCCTTCCTATTCACACTGTAAACCGCTATTTTGTTGTATATATATATATATATATATAATATATATATATATATATATATATATATAATTGCATGTTGTTAGTATGTAGATAAGGTTAACAGTATTAACAATGTAAAACAATTTTATTAATAATTGAGGTTTAAATAAAAATAAAATCATTGGGAATGTGATGTCAATAACTAAGGGAATTGTTACTTGAGTAGTGATATAGTTTCGGTTACAGACAGAAAAACACACAATCTCCATTATAATAAGATTACCACATGAATCTGATTTTTTTTACTGTCACCAGGGATTCCATTGTCATCCCTAACTTTAAAAGGTTGTGAAATAAATATAAGTATTTTACTTTGATACCAATGAATGGTAGAATATTTGGATTTAAGATTTCAAATATACAGTATTGGTAAAAAAAAGGAAAAAAAAGAAAAGTAAAATAGTGAAAAAACTGAAACATTTTGATATTGCCACAAATTTCCTAGATTATTGTAGTCCAAGTTCCCTTAATTGGAACAAAAAGTCACAATTTTCTAAAAAGAAAAATTCTTAGAAATTTCCTATTTTTTGGTATTTCTGAGAATTTTCTTTTTTACAAAATTATGACTTTTAATTGCAGACTACGATTATTTTAAATCTATTTTTTCTTAAAAAGTGTGGTGTTTAAAAAAAACTATGAGATTATGTATTCAACACAGACATCAAAAGAACAATGGCTTCTACATTGAACTTCCTTGGTATTCCTTGTGAGGTACAGTTGCAAAAAGACATTATTACAGTATATCTTGCCCAAAAGATACATTTGATCAAAAGAAGACCTAGGTCTCCTATCAGAAGAAATCCGGATACTCTCACAGAAAGCCTGTCTAGATTTCCAAGAATCTTCAGAAAAAGTCAGAGATCTACGAAGGACATAAACCCCTTTCGAGAGGTGTAGTATTATATGCAAATTATGAAAAATGGAAGCGCGTGGTGTAATGGTTAAAGTCATGGAAATGGACTCGTCGCCCCGAGTTCAAATCCTGGATGTGGTAATTGCATTTCACTTAGCGCTAATGCCCTTGGGAAAGGTATGAATCCTACTCTCCCTCCAGCTATGGATAAATAGTAGGACAGACTAGGCTCTTTAACCTTGGTTAGGCAACCGGTCTAGGAGAAGGAAAACTCTGAATTCAAACTAGTTGAACTCCGCTTAAGAAATTGACCTTGTGTCACATCCTGCTCGTGTGGAGGGGTTGGTAAATATATATATGCAAATTATGTAATACTATAAAAGCAGTCTGCCTCAGTAGCAAGGCAGACGGCTTCTACGATTGCCTGAAGACAACGTGTGTTCCCAAGAATGATTCACTTCATAACACTTCATTTCTTTCTTTTGTAGATTAAAAAGAAGAAAAATCTTGAAATTAACCATTTTACTCAAGTAAATTAGAGCCTCGTCAAGACAGAGTAAGGAATTAAAGTTCTCTTTAGTTCTCTCTCTGTTCTCTCAGCAACCATTTACTACGCATGTATTTGCTCGATCTCTGATAGTAGCAGGTCCAGTGAGCTTCGGCCGCTGGATTAGGTTTTTGTAAATAATAGCGTCGATCCCAGGGGGCTGTCCCCCAGGCAATACCTGCCCCCTTGATTTAAAGGAGCAGGGCTTGGTTTATTGCCCAGCTCCTGAGGCGCCCCCTCGAGGGGGAATGCCGACGGGATCGACGCATTTTTTGTGCCTATCACTCATGAGCTTCGGCTTGTGTGTGGGCCCACATAAAAATGTCCTTGTGTCACGCCCTCATAAGTTGGATGAGAGGCAAATATCCTGATAGTAGCAGTCAGAAAAACATAACTGAAGACGGGCATACCAACGGACTAGTGAATATAGCATACTCTTACCAGCTAGCCGAAGTCAGTGCGAGTCAACATACCTTAACCGTTCAACCCTGTCACTTATAAGATGTTGCGAATCAACTTACCCTAACGGTTCAACTCCGTCGCATACATGATGCAGCAAGTTAACCTGCCCTAAAGGTTTAACCCCGTCACACACAAAGCCTTACTCCCCTCTGC
>CM042166.1:40631844-40649344 GCA_023376005.1 Doryteuthis pealeii | reverse complement strand
ATTGAACGTTTTACAAGCGTGAATACAATTTAATTGAGATCATTTTTTCATCACAACAAGAATTTGCTATAAACATTTGATATATTAATAAAATTAGCTGAAACCTTGCTTTCCTGGCAAGAATTTAAACTAGTAAAACCAATCTATGATTTTGTGAAAATTCATAAGTTAATAAACGTCATCGAGAGGTTATGTACCACCATCCCATCTCTGGGTAGATATTGCTTATACTTTAAATTTAGAAACAATAACATTTTTTTTAAGTCCTGATTTTTCGGTAACTTTGAAAAAAGTTTTGGAAAAAAGTTCATAATTTTAGTTTCTGGCAAAAAAACTTTCAGCTTGAACAGTTATTTAAATGATTAGGAAAAAAATCTAAACCTTGGAAAGTTATTGAATGAAATAGCAGGTTATAATAAAAAATCTTTCAGCTCTTTCAGCTTTGAATATAATTTTTATGATGTGAGTAGATTTTTTTATGCATCAAAGTAACATCTTTTCTACCTGCTAAGCTGAATGTGGTTTGTTGGAATTTTAAACTGGTTTATATATTTCTTATTTAATTGTTTGGCCATATTAAAAGCAGCTTTGATCTATTAAATCAAATAATCATAATAATTTCCCAGGAATGAATATACACATCTCTATTCAGCCATTATGAAAATCTTTTCTTGTTAATGTTAATATATCTTATAGAAAATCCTTTTTGCATCATGAGTAATGATTTAATATAGAAACTGACTAATTTCAAATCATTTGAACATTATAAACATATCTGAATATTTGTTCTTCCTTTCTGATTTAATGTAAATGAAAACACCTTATCAAGTTCTTTCTCATCTGTCACTATGAGATGATTTAAAATATTTCCAATTGATACATTTTTGAATTCTGTGAATTTATAGATTGAAATGTTTTGATTATTTTCAAATGTTACCTTTAAATCTTTATTTATTGGTTCACTCTTTCCTGATATTTCTATTATTATACTAAAGTTGAGATTTTCACCTTTCAATCTCTAAAGGCTTTTTTTCTGGGGTTTGTGGTTTAACAAAAAGATTTGCTTTAGACGTAACCTGAAAACACAAACTAAAGGTTCAGTTTTATTATAATTACATTGTAAATTAAAACAATTGCAATTTTTTTATCTTTTGGTATTCTCAAAAGACTATGATCACAACGTAAGATCACAAATTAAAAAATTAATATAATCACAAAATAAAATCCCATACAGAACAATGTTTCATTTTGTTTTCATAAAGTAAATATGTTCCAGTTCATAGGTAAATCAGTAAGTCTGTAGCCTAAAGGGAAAGGTATGAATCCAACTACCCTCCCTCCAGCTATGGGTAAATAGTAGAGCAGACTAGGTTCTTTAACCTTGGCTAGATAACCAGTCTAGGAGAAGGAAAACTGAATTCAAACCTGTTATACTCCACTTGTCCATGATGAACAGATATTAAAAAAAAATCAATTTTTAAAGTATAGCAATCAATATTCTTATTTACTGGATGCCATTTAGAGCAGGCATGTCAAACGGAGTAGCTCCCTAGGGCTGCATATGTATGTTATGAGGGCCACATGGATTACATATGTTTGTCATGAGGGCCACACATGACAACTAAGTCTTTAATTCCTTCTTCTACATTAACAGAACAAAGTGATGATTCCTATCATTAATTTATTTATTAATAACTAAAAGCCAATGAATACATATCTAAAAAAAACAAACATTTTTGTTAAAAATAAAGGAAAAAAGAAACTGAGTTCAAATAATAAAAAATACAAGTGTTAAGCCATATTTTTGCTAATTTTAACACATGAAAAATAAGTGTAATGAACTGTGAAAATTAATGCAAAATATTAACTCCAGAGACGTGAGGAAAAAGAATATATTTGAGCGTCTCATAGAAGAATGAATAATTGTTGACCATTTGTGAGTCTAGGATTTCTTAAAAGACTACAGTATTAAGTTATAATTTTAAAATATTAATATTAAATTATTCAACACAAAAACAATCTATGGAGGTCATTCATATAACTATGAATGAACATCATCTTATGACTGATTGGTTGACTGTAATGGTGTGTCAACCTACCCGGGGTTATTTTATACCTAGTATTTAGGGAATTGTGCTCATTATACATTTATATTTATATTTTTATGTAGTTGTTTCTTAAGAGTATTTTTGCGCTTAATATTTTGATATCAAGTATTCCATCTTATAACAAATAAGTTTCAAACATATTTGAACCCAAAATGGGACTTTAACATGTGTTACCATATCACATCTGAGTGGACCTGGAAATAATGACAATAAAGAGTCAGTATTATCTGCGTTATTCGGACTATTGTACCAATCTTCATTGTTATTTGTACAACGTTTCGGCCGATATACCCTCCGGCCTTCTTCAGGTATTTCTTCTCGGACTCGGGAACCTTCTTCCTCGCTTTTCCTTCCCAATTTACGGAATGAAAACAAAACCCTTTATTTATTAGGGGGTTCCTGTTCATTCCGTAGCTAGGAGTTTGTGAGTTCGAAAAAAGAAGGTTCCCGAGTCCGAGAAGGTTCCCGAGTCCGACAAGAAATACCTGAAGAGGCGCAGGGTATATCGGCCGAAACGTTGTACAAAATAACAATGAAGATTGGTAACAATAGTCCGAATAACGCAATGATAATACTACTCTTTATTTAATATTTCAGGTCATCAGAATGGTATGGACCATGTTAGTCATGGGTTTCAAATTGTTTGAAACTTATTTGGTTATAAAGATTAATCTTGCTTCAAATATTAAGCGCCAAAATTACACATTCTATAATAAATTTATATCTTTTAGTATCAAACGGGTTAACAATCCAAACAGTCATAAATATGATTTATAAATGATGACTCCATAGAATTGTTTTCTGGGTGTTGAATTTACATATTAACTATTTTAAATTATAACTTAACTGTAGTCTTTTTAAGGTAAATCCTAGACCACAAATGGTAAAATTATCATTCTCTATGAGACGCTAAATATATTCTTTTCCTCACGTCCTCTGGAGTTATATTTTTGCATTACTTTTTCACAGTTTCACTTATTTTTCATGTGTTAAATTAGCAAAATATATATGCTTAACACTTGTATTTTTTTTTATTATTGAACTCAGTTTCTTTTTTTTCCTTTATTTTTAAACAAAAAATGTTTTTGTTTTTTTAGATATGTATTCATTGGCTTTTAGTTATTAATAAATAAATTAATGATAGCAATCATTCACTTTGTTCTGTTAATGTAGAAAAGGGAATTAAAGACTTTTTGTCATGTGTGGCCCTCATGACAAACATATGTAATCATGTGGCCCTCATAACATACATATGCAGCCCTGGGAAGCTACTCCGTTTGACATGCCTGCTCTAAATGGCATCCAGTAAATAAGAATATTGATTGCTATATTTTAAAAATTGATTTTTTTAATATCTGTTCATCATGGACAAGTGGAGTATAACAGGTTTGATTCAGTTTTCCTTCTCCTAGACTGGTTATCTAGCCAAGGTTAAAAAGAACCTAGTCTGCTCTACTATTTACCCATAGCTGGAGGGAGGGTAGTTGGATTCATACCTTTCCCTTTAGGCTACAGACTTACTGATTTACCTATGAACTGGAACATATTTACTTTATGAAAACAAAATGAAACATTGTTCTGTATGGGATTTTATTTTTGTGATTATATTAATTTTTTAATTTGTGATCTTACGTTGTGATCATAGTCTTTTGAGAATACCAAACATAAAAAAAAATTGCAATTGTTTTAATTTACAATGTAATTATAATAAAAACTGAACCTTTAGTTTGTGTTTACAGGTTAGTCTAAAGCAAATCTTTTTGTTAAACCACAAACCCCAGGAAAAAAGCCTTTAGAGATTGAAAGATGAAAATCTCAACTTTAGTATAATATATAGAAATATCAGGAAAGAGTGGAACCAATAATAAAGATTTAAGGGTAACATTTGAAAATAATCAAAACATTTCAATCTATAAATTCACAGAATTCAAAAATGTATCAATTGGAAATATTTTAAATCATCTCATAGTGACGATGAGAAAGAACTTGATAAGGTGTTTTCATTTACATTAAATCAGAAAGGAAGAACAAATATTCAGATATGTTATAATGTTCAAATGATTTGAAATTAGTCAGTTTCTATATTAAAATCATTACTCATGATGCAAAAAGGATTTTCTATAAGATATATTAACATTAACAAAAAAGATTTTCATAATGGCTGAATAGAGATGTGTAATATTCATTCCTGGGAAATTATTATGATTATTTGATTTAATAGATCAAGCTGCTTTTAATATGGCCAAACAATTAAATAAGAAATATATAAACCAGTTTAAAATTCCAACAAATCACATTCAGCTTAGCAGGTAGAAAGGATGTTACTTTGATGCATAAAAAATCTACTCACATAAATAAAATTATATTCAAAGCTGAAAGAGCTGAAAGGATTTTTTATTATAACCTGCTATTTCATTCAATAACTTTCCAAAGGTTTAGATTTTTTCCTAATCATTTAAATAACTGTTCAAGCTGAAAGTTTTTTTGCCAGAAAACTAAATTATGAACTTTTTCCCAAAACTTTTTCAAAGTTACCGAAAAATCAGGACTTTAAAAAAAATTGTTATTGTTTCTAAATTTAAAGTATAAGCAATATCTACCCAGAGATGGGATGGTGGTACATAACCCCTCGATGACGTTTATTAACTTATGAATTTTCACAAAATCATAGATTGGTTTTACTAGTTTATATTCTTGCCAGGAAAGCAAGGTTTCAGCTAATTTTATTAATATATCAAATGTGATGAAAAAATGATCTCAATTAAATTGTATTCACGCTTGTAAAACGTTCAATACTAAAAGAAATCATGTATTTCGTAATGAATATGATATAAATAAACTTTAATAAATATAGAGATATATTTTTATATAAACACTCGTCGGAGAAAAGGAAAGATTTTTTTTGTACAAACTTTGAAGTGGTTTATAAAACCGTAATATGAAAATGAATACATATAGAAAACTTTATTTATCAGTTGAAATTTCACGTATTTATTATTCAAGCACTGAACTTATTTCAAGAATCTTTGTCAGTAAATACAAAAAATGGTAATAATTACACAACGTCATGAATAAGCAAAATAAACTTTGATGAGACCCAAAATTAAATCTCTGTATATGTTTAAATTATTGTACAAAATGGAAGGAATTTGTATTTGCTAGAAACTTTCCTTCGGGCGATTTTCTACTCACAGTATGTGAAGATGGCACTTAGAAATATATTGAGGAATATCAGATAAAATGCAATGACTACTCGAAAGGAGATTCATGAACGCAGCTGGAATATTGGCTAGAAAAAATAATCATTATGATGCTGAAAAAATAGAATAATGCGTGACGAATAATATTTAAATAAATAAATAAATAAATATTTTTAGAATAACATTTCAGAGGTTGGTGAGAGGGGGTGGTGAAGAGGTCAGGGGAAATTGAACTTTTTGGCCAGTTTAAATTTGTTATGCAAGGGAAATAATTCAAGAAGCATCATGAAGGTGAATAATGAATGGTATGTTGATTTTGACTTCCCTATTTAATTGAAGAAACAATGAAAACAAAAGGTTTGAAAATAAATATTAATCTAGATTTATAGATTAATCAAATTCAGATGTTCGAATGATTTATTTTATTTTTGCTTTTCTTCTTTTTTAAATTCTATATTACAAAAATCAATCCTTGCTCAGGTGATTTTACAACAAAATAAATTTCATGTAATTTCATATATTTTACAAATATATGCTATGAAATTATATTCAACAATTGTTCAGATTAGTATTATCTGCGTTATTCGGACTTACCTGTCCCCATTACTGATAATTCGTTATTTGTACCAACGTTTGTCGATATACCTCCGGCCTTCTTCAGGTATTTCCTTGTCGGACTCGAACCTTCTCGGATCGGAACTTTTTTTCGCTTCAAAGGTCAAAGTTGGTATACGACAAGAAAGTTCCTTCGAAGAAGGTTCCCGGGTCCGGGAGAAGAAACACGCTTAAAATTCAAATTTTATTGACACCTTAGAGCAAATTCTGATAAACCAGTCTTTGCGAATTATAGCACGTGTAAAAACTCCAAATTTGAAAATATGTCAAAAATATCTACTAGAAAATCTAATTTATTCTCGGACCGGGAACACTTATGTTTAATATATAACTAAACAACTAACTCCTACCGAATTTTCTGTCAGGCGTATTAATGTTTTTACAGCGGGAAGAAAAATACAGTGATACCGCTCGTGAATAATTATAATAAGGGTTGAAGGTTTCAATTGTAGTTACGAGTAGATTGGCGTTTCCAGACAATATCGACAAGTGAAAGTTCCCTGAGGGTTGCCGTAAAGTTAATGGGTTTCTCCAGAGTCCGAGAAGGTTCCTCGTGTACGACGATAGACTAAGATAAATAATACTTGATTAGAAGCGGGTCCACAGAGAGGGTTCACTTTCATTCGGGAATTAATGAATGTTCCTGACAACCGCTTTGGGAGCACGGATCTAACAATGTAAGATGTTTCAAATTGGGATGTAGCGAATACACGCAGCATAGATATCTAACTCTCAAAGTCAATGTTCGCTACATCTCACATAACATATCAGAGATAACTTCCTAAAAATTATACGAACGCCTAACATTGTGGTGGGCGAGGCTCGCTTTGATAGTTAGTCGTCTTAGAGTTGTTCCTGAGATAAAGAATTATGTCCAAAAACAGTCTGGGCTATTTGGGCGAATGCTCTCGCAGAATCTTCACACACAGTGACACCATGACCAATAACATTCTTCTACCATAATCTCGAGCCAGCATGTCTTGGTGTGGTGGTAGCTGGTGACTAAAACTGTCATACAGGAATGGATGATGGATCTCCGATGCCACTCGATTTCGATACATACCTGGAGTGGTACATTTGCACACTTTCACTTAGCGCTAATACCCTTGGGGAAAGGTATGACATACTACACTTGGACTCCTGCTTAACAGCTATGGGTAAATAGTGAGGGTAGACTGGGCTCTTAACCTCTTGAGTTAGGGTCACAAATTCCTGCTATATACGTGGATGGAAAATAGCGAAAAACTCGAGCAAATTGCACAAGACCTGTCGCCTTGAAAAACTGATCCGCTTTCCACAGAGAAACACTTGACCTTGAGGATGTCCACATTCTAACAATAAGCTCGTGGCAGGAGGGTTAATGGTATTAGATATTTAACAATATATACTAATAATGGAATTGGTGTGTTTTTTCTGTCTGATAACCGAAACCATATCACTACCAATTCACGACGCTCACAAACTCCATTTAATATATTGGCGATATTAACTAGCTTCACGCATTAATTTTTATAATTAAAGAGATGTTAAGATCACACTTTCTTCTATTATATGGTCATATCAAGATATAGATATTGTAATCCTCATGAATAGAGGCAATGTTCGTTCTTATCTACCATACAATATACATCGAAGTGTATTTATATGTACAATAAAATAGCGAGGTTATTACAAGTGTTTGAGACGGGAGGACGTAGATTCTGCATAATGTTTAGTTGTGTGGAGAAAATTGAAGTCCTATTACTCAATATACTCTCGCTTAGTATTATTTATTTTTATGTTTGGTTTTATCTTAATGAATTCATCTCGGGGATAAATCTTAAAAGAAATCCATTAGCAAAAAAGAAAATCCTGAAAATATCAGTGAAAATTCCCAACCATTACCCCAAGATATTGAAATCCTGCCATGAATCAGCACTTTCAACCAACAGACGCCTGTTTGCCTTTAAGAACAGTCAATACTCTGCTTGAATTTATTGTCATATTCCTCAGATCAAGCGAAAACATTATCAGATGGAATTTAGTGTCAACACCAAGACACTCCTTTTATTTATAAGATGCGATAATAAAATCAATAAAGAAATTAAAGAAATTAAGAGAGATAAAAAAGAAACGAAGAAGAAATTTATAAGGCATATATAAAGAATAAATTCCAATAGATATAGTTGATGATTAAAATAAATTAAATAAATACAAAGAAAGGAAACGAATTTATTGAAAGTAAAGACAAGGCAATGAAAAGAAAGAAGATACAAAATCATAGAATTCGTGTGCTAAAATAAAATAAATATAAAGAAGAAAGAACTATTACAGAACGAAGCACAAAAAATCTTTAGACATCTGTACTGATTAAAATCATAATGGACAATAAATCTACGTATATACGTAATTGAGAAATGAAGCAAAAGAAATCGAATAGCAATCATTAGAGATGTGTATCGATAATATACTATTTCTGACAAGAATCATCTCATCGTAACATGACTTCACGTCTCTATCTATCCTGCTAATCAATTAGAATATTCTTGAAGAAACAGAAATCATCAAGAAACTGTGATGATGATATAAATAATGTACTCGAAATAAAGAAATTCTCTCTAAAGAAAAGAAAGAAGAAAAAAATCATAGAAATGTAATGTTGATAACTAATCTAAATATATACATGAAATGGAAATGAAAGAATAGAACTGAAAGAAAGAAGATAACACATCATAGATAATCGTACTGACTGCTCATAATACACTACTCATCACTCTCATATCTAATCTACTCATACAAATCATAATACATATTCATAATAAATAGGCTCTCTCTCTAAGAAATAGAACTAGACGAAAGAAGTTAAAATCACTAGTAATTTCTGTGCACTGTATTCAATACTTGCTCATCAAACTCAGAAAGAAAGAAGAAAGGAGAATAAAAGAAAGAAAGAAACATCACCATAAATGTGATGATAAATAAATAAACATTAAGAATATAATAAATAAAGAAGAGAACATAATAGAACTTACACTCGATACAAAATTAATACATACGATGAAGAAAGAAAGCGAAGAAAAAAGAAAAGAAAGAAAGAAAACACAATATGGCAATTGTCTCGATTGCTATACTATAATTCATATATATCAAAAGCTCAATAATAAATAACATATACCTCTCTCTCTCTCTTTGATTAAATAAACTATAACTATTACGGTAACACTGTTTCTTCTCCTCACTCTCATACGAATCACTACATTAAGTAGTATAAGCTATATTGAACTTCAGTAACGTTAATTAGCCAATAAACATTCATCATTGCTGTGCATGATAAACATAAATACATTCACTAAGCATACAGATAACGCATACAGGAAGTTATATAATACGAATCGCACAAGTATACATCATATTCATAGAATCTTAATGATCTATGATAAATACTAATAAACCTTAGACATGAAAGATACGAAATTGAACTAAGAAATGAAAGTTAAATCATAGAATGTGATGATAAAATAAATAATATAATATATAAGTATAAGTGTGGTGGTGTGTGTGGTGTGTGTGTGTGCGCGCGTGTGTGTGTGTGTGTGCTGTTTGAAGTATTTAAGTATTATATGTATAAATTAATACATATTTTTCTATTTCCTAAACTCAGTCTGTTGTTAGAACCTTGTTAATTTTTTAGATGAAAATAAATCGATTTTTTGAGATTGCATTAGTGAATTTTGAAGTTTAAAATTTACTATTAGTAAGTTTTGAAGACAAATACAATAGCAGCATTTTATATAACCCACATAGAAGAATAACACTATCGATCTGATAATCCCATCTACAGATTATCTCATAATCAGAATGCCCTTTTAGTAGGCCAACTAAAGATTATCTGGTTCTTCAAGTGTTACTAAAAATGCACGCACAAAAGTTCGTGGCTTCATGATATAAACCATGATATTAAGTTTTTATTTATCTATTATAACAAGAGCTAGTAGCATAAATATTATCTTTGGTCTGTACGTTATTTGAACTTTTTACTTAAGTTATTTCTAATAACACGGATTTCTTTGCAGGTTCCCTGATAAGGTCGGTGTCTTGCAAATAAATCTCAAAGAAAATATTTCAAGTAAAAGTCTGGCTACTCCTAAATAAGGACTCTTTGAAATGATCTGCAATACCAGTTTATTCTGTTCTTTGATAGATAGATGCACAGAACCGAAACAGAACCGAGTAATTAATTCACACCTCTTATCAAACAGTTCTATACCCTTGCTTCTGAACGTTGTACGTTTTGTGTTTGATATTAGCAAACTAAATTTGGAAGTTGGTTATTCTTACACGTTTTTGAAAATGAATTCCAGAATAACAGCTCAGTTCTCTGAAATTGACGTAAGACAAATAAAAGAAATTATTTTGATATTTTTAAACTGGTATCTTCAGTTTTTCACAAGGCGATCGATTCTGTTATTGGTCGAAATCAAATATTCGTCGATGGGCATTAACTTGATAATGGTGGAAAATTGAATTTGTTACACAGAATTTCAATTGACATATTCTTTTTTTTTTTTTACATATTTCTTTTCCTATATAATCATCAATCTTGTCTATATCACCCTGTCTGCTTGGTGGCTGATATAGTTGCATATTTTAATTGCGGATTTTTTAAGATTCTTTCCATCGAAACTAGAATGTTGGTTTTGAAAGACTATCCAATCTTAGCTTAAAGTTTACTTGTTTTTTGTTGTTTTTTTTTTTTTTGGAGGGAAAATTATCATCAGTATTATTGAATGTTGGTTTTGAAAGGCTATCCAAACTTCTTAGCTAAAGTTTTAGTTTCTCTGTATGGAAAACATCTACATTAACGTCAGCATTATTTCCCCCCTCAATGATTTTTTATTGAATCTATATTACTTCATTTTTCACTCCAGTAATAATAGTTGCCGCTGCATAAAATTATCTCAAAACTCAAACAAATTTCCATGTATTTAGTTGATTTTGTTAGAAATTTTAAATTTTACTAATATGTAAGCGTGGTTATTCGGCATTGTTTCAAGCGTGAGAATAATTATGGATATACCTATAAGAAATTGGGGAGGTAGGGAGCATTAATTATTTTTACTATGGGAGTTGATTGTTTTAAAATACTTGGGTAGTACTGTATTTTTTAAAACTCTAGTTCATGGTACATAATCTATATTGACAAAAGCTATGGCTGATAAAATCTAGAGTTTTGTAATTGGGCAGCATTGGGCAGCAACCATAATCTTCTTATTTTGATGGCCGGCGCAGATCATCTTGATACAAGTTATTCTCTTCCATGATACAGGTGGGTTCATCCATTCTATGGATGAAGAAGGGTCAAAGCTTTTAAACGATGCGTAGTGCACGCCAATACCTCCAACCTACGGGGAAAAATAACCAAATATAAATATGTCAAATTTTATTGTCTTGTAAGCGTGGTTATTCGGCATTGTTTCAAGCGTGACAATAATTTTGGATATACCTTGTCGGGAAAATTATTAGAGGCGCTTATCCCGACGCAGGGGGGAGGGGCCAGTAGCGAGCTTTAGTGGGGTAGCCAGCAGACCAGGTAAATAAAGTGGTTGCGAAATTTAGTGGGCTTTTCAGCTAATCACTTCAAAAACGCGACCCACTGTTACTCGTACTGGATCAATTAGTTGAGGGGAAAGAAGTAATGTGGAGTTGCACGTATAACCAATTCGCTTTCAGCTTGTTCTGTTCACCCGCATCGCAGCCGGATTGTAGCCGGACTTTTAAGGCCTTGGTATAAACCACAACGAAGGGTTTGGCTTCAAGAGAGGGAAATGGGACAACCCAGTCGGCGACCACCTCACCAACTCGCTACCAGGTTATAGAAAGATGGGGAGAAGAAAAATAATTCTCACAAACTTTCATCTTCCTATTCCCAAAATGTTTCAGTTCTCTAGTTCGATACAGATGATTTTTCCGCTTTATATTCTTCAGCGGTTTTAATCTGGGGTCTGTTAGAACAATGGTCTGCATACTTACTGAACCCAATAAAAAGTTTTGGCGTATTTATTTTCTGTTTCTCGTGGCCCAAATGGTATTTTATCGAGGGCGCTTATCAAGTAATAATCATCTAAGTCGTTGAAAGACATAACTTATCGTACAGAATTTAAACTTTCACAATTCAAAAGTAAAATAGAAACGAATTATTTTTCTTTCAAAAATAATTGTTCATATTTAATCAAAAATTACGAAATCGGTTTCAAAGGTAATTATTTTGAATTATAGTATAGTAAGAATCAGAACAACAACAAAAAATGGAATGCTTAAATCAAAAAATAGTTTTGTAGCACTCCCTAATAAAATAGAAGTTATTTAGAAAAATGTGCTTAGTAAAATAGATTGTTGGTATTTTTCTGAAAGTCTTACTATCTCTACGATCCAAGTTTTGAATTCTTACTCGACGTAAATTTATGAAACAGTACAATGTAGAGGTAGCATATTTTATTTGCATACTTACTGAACCCAATAAAAAGTTTTGACGTATCTATTTTCTGTTTCTCATGGACCAAATGGTATTTTATCGAGAGCGCTTATCAAGCAATAATCATCTAAGTCGTTGAAATACGTAACTAATTGTTGCATACCCTTCTTCTTACTTACGCCTTACTTCTATTCTTCTTCTGTTCGTCTGACATCTTATGTTCTTCTAGGTCTCTTCTAGCATCTCTTCTAGCGTCTTGGTCTTCGTCTTGGTGGTCGGCCGCACTTAACTCGTTTCTTCTCTTAAATCAGTCTTGTTACCAAGACATTCATTAATCACAAGACCGTGTTATTTGCTTAAGCTTTTATTTCCTTAACTAAACATTTCATGTAACTAACTATCTGACTAACATAGCGCGCGTATGCAGTGTGAGTTACAGTTAAGGCAGAAACATTTTCTCTGCCCGACGTCCAACTGAAAACTGAGGACCAAACCAGGCCTCACGTGACTTCACGTAATTTGGCGAGCTTTCTGTACTATTCCATGGAAAGTCCCGCCCGTGATTTGAAAAGGGCCATCCCTTTAGAAATACAGGGGATTGACAATAATCTTATACAACCGCATAGATTATGTAACATAATCGTACAGAATTCAAACTTTCACAATTAAAAAGTAAAATAGAAACGAATTATTTTTCTTTCAAAAATAATTGTTCATATTTAATCAAAAATTACGAAATCGGTTTAAAAGTAATTATTTTGAATTATAGTTTAGTAAGAATCAGAACAAAAAATAAAATGGAATGCTTAAATCAAAAAATAGTTTTGTAGCACTCCCTAATAAAATAGAATTTATTTAGAAAAATGTGTTTAGTAAAATAGATTTTTGGTATTTGTCTGAAAGTCTTACAATATCTACGATCCAAGTTTTGAATTCTTACTCGACGTAAATTTATGAAACTGAAGTCAGTTTCTGATATAATGAATATGTAAATACCTTGGTACCCCCTCACTATAATCTGATTGGACAGTGTCATGTATAAATAGTCGACACTGTGTTGGTACAGGCACCTTATGCTTACAAGCTAACTTTACTCGCTAGACGACACCCCGACTGCACGACAGACGGATTGCTATTTCGATGTACTAATTACTACTGCGATAATATACAAAAATACCAACTTCAGAATATATCCCTTAACCCGGATATATCAGTTTCATAAATTTCTAAAGTATTTTGCATGAAAAATGCAGAGTTACAAAAGCAATGGTTGGTTGGTTGTTTTGTTTTACGGCATATCAACCTCAGTGGGTCATTTAATGCCGACAAAGTTTTGAAATAAAGTCATTCTTAACGGGTATTCAATTTTTTAAAAACACAGTTTACTATTTAACCCATAGATGGGACCCTAACAGGTACTACCACTCCGGGTCAGAGTGGACCAGGGAGCAATGGTGATGAAGGGGTACTCCACATTCCCCAAACATCCAAAACTGGAACCTCACCATCAGATAGAGTTTAACGTCATTCCCATGACATAGACCCTCAGTCATCGCCTTCTAGCACCCACAAAAGCAATGGCTTGTAGTATATTATTTTATTGTAATTTTAATAAGGAAAACTTAGGAAACATTTTAGTGTACAGGGTAGAGTCTCTTAAAAAAAGGGGGTTAAGAACTAAAAGTTGCACAAATACAAATTCAAAGTTCCGTATAACAATCGATCAAACAACCTGCTTTAGGCATCTTGTCATAACAAGAGTTCTGTCGTAACAAATAAACAAAGAACCATTTAAATGACGAGGATTCCTATCGCAAAAAGCATCATGCTAACTGCAGAGTCCCTTCCCAGCTATATATCTAGAATCACATAAGATATCTCATACTTGGCTCTCAGCATATTTTGACATACATTTACTTATATAGATAGATATACAGACAGGTATATGCGTGCATTTTCTTTTCTCTCTCTCAAATATATACATACATATATGTGTATTTAAGGAAGGCAGAATTTTAAGATGCACCCCTGTACAACTTATAACCTATTGTTAACATGGGCTTATGGCAGGTTAGTAAATAACAATACTTGTTTTTATGTTATTGCTTTTTTGGTTTTTATTGTCTTTTCACTATGAACTTTGTTCTTGTTTGTACCTTATAGTCTAATCATGGGAATAATTATGGAAAGAGATAGAAAAATATTTAAGAAATTAGGGAGGTAGGGAGCATTAATTATTTTTACTATGGGAGTTGATTGTTTTAAAATACTTGGGTAGTACTGTATTTTTTTAAACTCTAGTTAATGGTACATAATCTATATTGACAAAAGCTATGGCTGATAAAATCTAGAGTTTTGTAATTGGGCAGCATTGGGCAGCAACCATAATCTTCTTATTTTGATGGCCGGCGCAGATCATCATGATACAAGTTATTCTCTTCCATGATACAGGTGGGTTCATCCATTCTATGGATGAAGAAGGGTCAAAGCTTTTAAACGATGCGTAGTGTGCACCAATACCTCCAACCTACGGAGAAAAATAACCAAATATAAATATGTCAAATTTTTCCCGAACACCCTGTATATATACTAGTTGTAGGTGCGTAGTGTAATGGTTAGAGTCTTAGGAAATGGACTCGTCGATCCGAGTTCAAATCCTGGACTAGGCTGTTTGTATTACACATAGTGCTAACACTCTTGGGAAAGATATGCATCCAACTACTCTCCCTCCAGTTATGGGTAAATAGTAGGGCATACTGGGTACTTTAAACTTGGCTAGGTAACCAGTCATGGGGGAGATAAAACTCTGAATTCATACCTGTTAAAACTCCACTCTAGTTAATGGTACATAGTCTATATTGACAAAAGCTATGGCTGATAAATTCTAGAGTTTTGTATTTAATATTATGAGGGTGAAACTGAAATACATTTTTCTATTTAACCCATAAATGGGACCCTAACAGGTACTACCACTCCGGGGTCAGAGTGAACCAGGGAGCATTGGTGATGAAGGGGTACTCCATATTCAAGAATATGAATACTATTTCTTTAGATAAATAAGAATGTAGGGAGACAATAACTGTCCCCACTGAGGAATGGGGGCGTGTACCACCAAAATACACCCCACCCCATTCTTCAATGGAGACAATTAGTTATTGTCTCCCTCCATTCTACCTACTGTCACATGACAGTCCGAGGAATACATTTCTCAACTCTATTTTACTTCTGTTCTTGAAACAGTAAAGATGTGTTCTCTTTTTTTGCCTCTGTTCTTTGAACAGTAGAGATGCGTTTCCTGCTTAGTCATGATAAAGTAAAGCCAATCTGACTTTACCCTATGATTATCCGTTCATCTTTCTCAAGTAAACCTTTCCCATATTCTGTACCCCTTTCACATACTGCTTGTTCATAGAACAATATGTGCATATTTCATATCTTGGGACATGTTTGTGTATTCTTTGCAATACTTCTTGCATATATATTATGTATATATCAAGTATTTATGTATGTACTAAAGATGTAAATTATAAAATGGACAACTATTTACTTATCTCAGACATTTCATCTCCGTCTAATCAGAATGTTATTACTATCTCAATTTCCTGAATCAATTATCAATCCATAATTTCCTTAATTTTCAGTAGTTAATTATATATATGGGATGCTACTTCCATGATTTGTTAAAGACAGTGCACAACATTCTTGCTTCCATCTAATCGTTTCTCAAAGTGTTTGTTAGGGTCCAAGTGGTGCAACTGTACAGTAGCACTGACACGGCCACGACTTGGAAAAATTCTCACTTTATCTTATCAGTGAGATAGGATGGATAATCTGTCTATAGCGTCCTATACGTTTCCTACGCGTGTATTGATATCGCTTTCTGTAGATGAGATATTACTGCCTAGGTATGTGAAAGGGTCTACAATTTTAGTGACTTACCATCATTCTATAAGAAAACACCTGTACGGTCATCTGCCTCATATTACACCAGTGATACGAATGAGATATGCTGGACACTACTGGAGAAACAAGAATGAAATTATATGTGACGTTCTCTCGTGGAAACCTATACACGAGCACACCAGTGTGGGTCGCCCAGCAAAAATCTACATCAATCAGCTCTGTGCAGATGTTGGATGACGCACAGGTTGGTGAGAGAGTCAGGGGACACAGTGCTCACAGCACGCCCTAATGATGATGATGATGAATTATATGTGAGTATAAAGGACAATATTACATATGAAGGAAATACTTCTAAGTATATATATATATATATATATATATATATATATATATATATAGTATTAAAGTGTGTATGGAAATATCCTTTATCGTATATATATATTCTCTTTATCGTATATATATATATATATATATATATATATATATATATACTGGGTGTTCGGGAGAAATTTGACAGTTTCATAAGAAAAAAGAAAAAGTGCTTGGTAACTACAACATCTTATGGATTGTAAAGAAATTCAATAGGCACGGAAATTACACTACTGTCAACAAGTTTCACTCAAAATAACCACCATTAGCGTCGATCACAGCCTCAATCCTGCTCCGGAAACCTGGAGCAAGCTGATGTTACACTTTCCCTGGGAAGGGTCTCAAAAACTACCTTAATTCTCTCGATTAACTGGGTTTTTGTAGAACTGGCACGGCGATTGGCAAATTTCTCAAAAGCACCCCATACATAATAATCCATGGGGTTAAGATCTGGGGAGTTCGAAGACGAAACATTAGAATTGGTGTAGTCGTAAACATTCGCCGATAACCATTTGTTACTTTTTCCAGAGATGTGGTAGGGGAGCGAATCCTACTGCCATACATATGGCCTACCATAAACTACCCATGTTATCCAGGGCTTGACTACAGTGTTTAGCAACTCCATGTAGGCATCTAAGGGTCCTCCAACACTTTTTTCTGTACATTTTCGAGGAATTCTGCTGTACGAACGCAGTCAGATCGTCTGTTATGTTGCTTTCTTCTAGACTCAGTCCCGTAGTCTCCATTGCAATTCTCCAGTTCATGCCTGATTGTTTTTATAGTGTTGAGGGAGCATTGGGCAGCAACCATACTTCTTATTTTGATGGCCGGCGCAGATCATCATGATAAGTTAT
>CM042166.1:40621844-40629344 GCA_023376005.1 Doryteuthis pealeii | reverse complement strand
TGATGAAGCTCATGTTTTCGAAATCGATAAGACAAAAATAGCATCTTTTTGTTTTTATTTTTCAAACGCATTGTACTGGCCTTCAAAATATTAATATATTATAACATACTTAACAATGCTTCAAGCAAATTACCAATTGTTATATATATATATATATATAATATATATATATATATATATATATATTGATAGAGATAAATGTAAAAACAGTATAGTTATTTGGATGAAATAAAATGTATAAGTGCTGACAAGTGTTTCGGCGATAAAATATTACATATAATGTAATCTAATTAAACTTATTTTAAAAAGTAAAGGAAAACGATTATAGAAGGTATCTTGTAAACCTGTCAGCATCACTAGAGCACAATGATTTGAATCCTGAAAAAGAAAAAAAAAACCTGACTATTTGATGTGAGTACACTTCTGCATCCACCTCAAATAATCTCGTCGTAAATTGGAATGTTTTTTTAAATTCTAACAACGTTTCTTAATTCAAAAGATAATGTGGAATTATTTTTAAACCTCAAAAAGAAAAACTATTCAAAAGTTGAAATAAAGAAATATAAAAGTTATTTGAATAATCTAGTTACGAAATTGGGTATAAATAGGAGGGCTTCGATATTTCCATGAGAAATGTGACGCGATCCGGAAAAATATACAGCAAAAAGGATCCGTGGAATCCGGGTACACCATTTCGAATAATCCTCTTGTGAAGACATGTTAATAACAATTCTTTATATTTAGGGTGGATTATGCTGTAATAAAAACTTTCCTGCTTTGCCGTCTTTTAAAACATCCATTTTAGAAGCTGTTAATTTTATATTTTTCCGTGGATAGTGTGTAAGTAATGAAAATAGAAATAAATCCGGCAAATGTTGAGAAGACAAATGGAAAAATAATATATTTATATCGATGAAATACAATTTAATAGATGGACATAACAATAACAGGTACTCAAATGCGAGCCAGAGTGGACCTAGAAGTTATAGTGATGAAGGAGTACTCCACATTCCCCAGAGCTCCAGAATTGGAACTTCACTGTTTTGTTGTAGAGGTAAAATTATCTTAATTTGGTTTAAAATACACATGTTTGGAGCGCTTAGCAAAAACAGAACTGACTATATAAGTATTTACCTAAACCCTCCACACAAGTAGGACGTGACACAAGATCAATTTTTGAGTGGAGTTTAACAGGTTTGAATTCAGAGTTTTCCTTCTCGTAAAACAGTTGTCTAGTATACCTAGGTTAAAGAGCCCAGTCTGCCCTACTATTTACCCATAGCTGGAGTAGTGAAAAATCTCATTGCTGCTCAACTTCAGTAATCTTGTCAGTAGTTGGTACTATAGCTCCCGCAAAACTAGCTCATTAACCATTACCCTATATCTTTGCATATTTCATAATAATTATAATCTTGGTATCTAAATTTTCTTATCTCTTAATTTGTTTTTTCTAGTTTAATTGACACGTGTTTCGACGATAAAATATGACATATATGATACTGCGCATTGCATCAAGTGCAGAATGCATTTGGAGGTATGCAAGTATATATTATATATATATATATATATATATATATATAGGTGTAATAATTAGTTATATGAAAATATAATATGTAAGATTATTGACACATGAGTGTCTGTGTGTTTGGAGGGGATATAGTGAATCATGTGTGTATACATGAGTGAATATGACTAAGGAACGAATAATTAAATAAAAAAAGGAGTGATAGGAAGATATTTGATATCCAACCGAGACAAATGTCTCAAAACCAAGAGACCAATGTTTATTTTGGGCCTAATTATTCATTGTTAATTGATAATGTGGACGTTTGTTTATCTGTTGTGCCAAGTATTATTATTATTGTTCTAGTCATAGTATTTCAAACCAACAAAACATCTGGGGATGAAATTGAGTGTCAAGGTTAGTCAGAAAGGAGATGGTGGGGGTGGAATTTTATATATAGAGAGTCCCAGCTAAAAAGTTGAGAGGAGAGTTTAGTCTGGACCCCAGCGTAGAGTTGAGTTTTGGACGCCGAGGGAGGAAGATCAGTTTAGTGGTCCACCAGAGATTACAACATTAGCAGAAGTCTTTAAAAGAACAAGAGGGGGCATTTTGCCCCCTCTCATCTCGACAGTACGGGGAAGAATGTGTGATTAGCAGATAGAAATGAAAGAAGGAAGCAATGTAAGAACCATATACTTCTCTGCCATTTTGATTTATGTTCACCTGAAATTGTCTTGTCTTGTCTTTCTTCTCTTTTGATACTTGATTGTAAACCCCCTGGATGAGCCCTGAGGCAGTATTACGTGCACACGTGGAGGTCCTAAGTTAGGGTCAAGTAAGCAGACGATCACGGGACGATTATGGCCAGTAGAGTTGGAAAAGCCAGAAGTTGCAGGAATTGCAGTAATGTTGGAAAATGCACAGTAAGGTGCATAAAAGGGCTGCAGGTGTTCATCCCCACGAGGGGAGGTTTACAGATGGTTGCCGCGACCAGGACGACCCTTCGATAGAATTGCTATGGGAACACAAGAAAGAACGAAAGAGAGAAGGAGAGAGAGAGACAGACAGACAGACAGACGGGTAGAGCGACGAAAGAAAATCAGAGTTGAAAAAACAAAAGTTTAAAAGTAAGAGAAGAGAAAGTGAAAAAAAAAAAAGAAAAAGGAAAAGGAAAAAAATGAAAGAAATAAGAAGAAAAAAAAAAGAAGCAAGACTGAAAGAAATATTCGTTTAAAATGAAAAAAAAATGAGACTGAAAGAAAATTCGTTTAAAAAAAAAAAAAACGAAAAAAAAAAAAAAAAAAAAAAAAGAAGAATGACTGAGAAGAAAATTTGTTTAAAAAAAAAAAATAGAAAGAAAGAATCTAAAAGAGAAGCCAAATGAAAGACTGAGAAAAAGGAAAGAAAGAAAGAAAGAACCAAAAGGACGCGCGCACACACACACACGCAAAAATAGTATGTATGTAGAAGCTCAAAAATTGGTTTTTTTTGTTTGATTGTTTTGTTTTTTTAAAAATAATTCGCCTTTGGAGAACAGATCAATTTGTAAATCATTTCTTATTGTTTGTGTTTTGTTTTAATAATGTAAGAAATTGTCGTAGTTGAATAGTTAATTTTTTGGGTAACGGTCGATTTCATAGGTCAAGTTACCACAAGCGTAGGGTTATGCGTATATCTGGTCTAGAAGAAATAGATTTGGAACTTATGTTGCACGTTCGGATTTTTATATTTTGTCAAAAGACCTACCTAAGTATTCCTATTATATTTTTATTTTTACCCAAGAAAAAGAAGGTTAGGGAAGAGAGAAAGAAAGATATCTGATAGGGACAAAGAAAGAAAGAAAGAAAGAAAGAAACAAGGAAGAAAAAAAAAAAAAGGAAGTTTGTTACTTTTGTTTATCTATCTAATTGTTTATTTTTTATTTAGAGTATGATTGGGTGCACCTGCTTGATGTTGAGGTGGGATTGTTAGTGATTTTTATTTTTAAAAATCTTTTTTTTCTCAAGAACATTACTAAGGTTTTATTTTATTTATCTTTTTAAAATTTGAATATAGAGAAGGGAGAAGTAAAGAAAAGTTGGTTCGGTGGTTGTTCGTTTTGTTTGTTTATTATTTTATTTTATTTTGAGTAAGCATTAGATTGTTTAAACAATTTTTTCTCGAGAACAATTACAGAAATTTTAATTCATTTTTATTTTTAAATTGAAAGTTAAAAAAAAAAAAAAAAAAAGAAGAAAGAAGAGGCCCCAAGGGAGGGAGATAGATAGATAGATAGATAGAGACAGACAGACAGACCTTCTCTCCCACACACATGTTGATTGTGTTTTTGTCTTGTACAGTCAATTTGATGGAATTCTTTTACCGGTTTTCATATAGTTGGTTAGAATTTTGTTTTTGTTTTGTTAAGGAGAGAAAAGGATTTATTTTATTCTAAGTGATTGTTTTGTTTGTTTATTTTTGTAGTTGTCCCACAGAAGTATATATGGTGAAGTAACTTTGGAAATATTTGATGTAGAGTTTAATTAAGGAACGATTATTATTTTTTTTAATATATAACAGCAACTAACTGTAGAATTTTTATTTTATTTTTCTTCTCCTATTCGATTTGAATTTGAGAATGGAACTTTGTTTTTGTGTGTGTTGCGACCAGGCGTGTGCGCATATATATAAATATATATATTTTTTTTTAAGTGAAAAAAAAAAAAAAAAAAAGAAAGAAAAAAGTATAAAAAAAGAAAAAAATGGAGAATGAACTTTTTTGTGTATGTTGCGACCAGGCGTGTGTGCATATATATATAAATATATTTTTTTAAAAGATGAAAAAAAAAAGAAAGTATATAAAAAAAAAAAATGGATATGAACTTTTTGTACTGTCCCATTAGGGTGAACATTATTGTGTGTCATGGGGGGTAAAACCCACCCTCCCAGGGCAACTTTGGCCATTGAACTGTGCTGTATTTGTTTTTGTGTTTTTTTTTTGTTTTTGTTTTTCTTGGTTGCAAAATGGGGCATGAAGGCCCAGAATCAAGAGACAGAAGTTTGTTTGGATTGTTGGTATATTTTTAATTGTGATGTTATTGAACAGGGGGCCATAGAGACCCCGGCCACAGGGTAGACCCGACACTGCTTCCCAGTCAATAATTCTGTACGACACCTAAACAACTGCGTGAATTATGATGTCACCACGTCGTAAGAAATTGGGTTATGTAATACTTCTGAGTCGATTAAGTGGGGGGGGGCGAATTCGTGGAGGTGAATCGGAAAAGTCCTCCTGAGCGATGAAAGAGGGTGTTTAAAATCCCTGTGTTTCAGTGGGGGTGGGATGACATTGGAGGTGAGCTAAGAAAATGCCCTCCTGGTTTGATTATAAGTAAGAAGTTCCCCCAAAAGATTGCCTTCAGGAAGCAGGGTCGAAGAACCAAGTTGGCAGAAGATATATGTTGTTTTTTTGTGTGTGTGATGATGGAAAGGGTGTGGATAAAATCACCCAAAGCATTGTAGGCCATTGTTGCTGGATTTTGTTGTTTGTTGTTGTTGGTATGATGAGAGGGGTCTACCCTGATTACCCACATAGTATGAAAGCATGTTCTTTTTGTTGTGATTTGTTTGCATTGTTCTCTCTTCGGTGTCGCCTCTGCCCCCGGATGTCCTGCTGGGCCCCCGGTCCAAACCCGAAGATCCTAGGGGTAGAAAACAAAGATGGGACGCAGGGCCGTGAGTGCACGTATCCGGCCAAAAAGGAAAGGAATCGAGAAGGAACAGGATGGAAAGGAACGACCACAAGTATGGAATAGGAATGAACACAGGCACGGAATGGAAAGGTATAACCACAGGAAGGAACGGAAAGAAACCCAAGTAAAGCAACCGGGCTGGGAGAAGGATCTGGCGGTGAGTACTCTGGCACCCGATAGGCCACTCTGTGCGGGCGGTTGTGCATCAGGGAGAGATACATTGTGTCATTGTGTATTTTTTTCTTTATTGTGTTTTCTTGTTATTTTTTTAATTTATGGAATAAATGACAAAAATGCAAAGGGAGGTATATGATACTGCGCATTGCATCAAGTGCAGAATGCATTTGGAGGTATGCAAGTATATATATATATATATATATATATATATATATAGTGTAATAATTAGTTATATGAAAATATAGTATGTAAGATTATTGACACATGAGTGTCTGTGTGTTTGGAGGGGATATAGTGAATCATGTGTGTATACATGAGTGAATATGACTAAGGAACGAATAATTAAATAAAAAAGGAGTGATAGGAAGATATTTGATATCCAACCGAGACAAATGTCTCAAAACCAAGAGACCAATGTTTATTTTGGGCCTAATTATTCATTGTTAATTGATAATGTGGACGTTTGTTTATCTGTTGTGCCAAGTATTATTATTATTGTTCTAGTCATAGTATTTCAAACCAACAAAACATCTGGGGATGAAATTGAGTGTCAAGGTTAGTCAGAAAGGAGATGGTGGGGGTGGAATTTTATATATAGAGAGTCCCAGCTAAAAAGTTGAGAGAGAGTTTAGTCTGGACCCCAGCGTAGAGTTGAGTTTTGGACGCCGAAGAGGAAGATCAGTTTAGCTGTCCACCAGAGATTACAACATTAGCAGAAGTCTTTAAAAGAACAGAGGGGGCATTTTGCCCCCTCTCATCTCGACAGTACGGGAAGAATGTGTGATTAGCAGATAGAAATGAAAGAAGGAAGCAATGTAAGAACCATATACTTCTCTGCCATTTTGATTATGTTCACCTGAAATTGTCTTGTCTTGTCTTTCTTCTCTTTTGATACTTGATTGTAAACCCCCTGGATGAGCCCTGAGGCAGTATTACGTGCACAGTGGAGGTCCTAAGTTAGGGTCAAGTAAGCAGACGATCACGGGACGATTATGGCCAGTAGAGTTTGGAAAAGCCAGAAGTTGCAGGAATTGCAGTAATGTTGGAAAATGCACAGTAAGGTGCATAAAAGGGCTGCAGGTGTTCATCCCCACGGGGGAGGTTTACACATATGATACAATCTAATTAAAATTATTTTAAAAAGTAAAATTAAACAACAATAGAAGGCATTGTTAAACCTGTCGTCATATATTATATATATATATTATATATATATATATATATATATATAAGGAGATTGTTTTAGCATCTGAGGTGGAGCGGAAGATATAATATATATATATATATATATATATATATATATATATATATATATATATATATATCATATATATATATATATATATATATATATATAATATATCAATATATATATAATATATATATATATATATATATATACATAATATATATATATATATAATTAATATATATATATATATATATATATATATAATATATACATATATATCATATATATATATATATATAATATATATATATATATATATATATATATATTAAAAAAAAAAAATTCACTCTGATGAAGTCGTAAAAAAATCTCTCTGTTGTACGGAATATTTTTACATTTTCCTATTATTTATTATCAAATTTCAACTTCATCTGATTATTTGTAATAATAATAACGTAAATCCGTATACATTTTGATAAACGGACCGAAACACATATGTAAGTGATATCGATTAAAAGTGATATCGATTAAATTCATTTTTATCCATCTACATCTTTTCTTTACTCATTTCCTCATATATATATATATATATATATATATATATATTATATATATATATATATATATGAGTAAGAAAAGTGTGGAATGAAACATCACACAATGCTGTTAAAGAAGAAAAACAATTATAATATAATCATAGTGATACTGATCAATATTCGATTTTACAAAAATCATCATCAGAGCTCATTCACTCCTGTAGTTGTTTGGGTCGAGAGGAAGTCAAATGAGCTACAAAACAAAAAAAACCTTAATACTGCAAAAAAACGAAAAGACGTTACAATATTCACCCAACGTGGGCATTCGCGCCATATATATGTTCGGATCTCTCCTTCTTT
>CM042166.1:40562567-40617567 GCA_023376005.1 Doryteuthis pealeii | reverse complement strand
TGCTATCTTTCATTTTTTTCGCTCTTTTTGTTGAGTAGAGGGAAAGAGAAAAAGAGAAAATGATAGAAAAGGTTAGAAGGGATCCTGTGTATATTTCAAGCTGATTTATGTTTCAAGTTTCGTCCTTTGGGTTTTTAAATATTTATTTATGTGTAATGTGTATGTGACTGTGTACATATGTTTACCTCTGTGTGTGTGTGTGTGTGTGAGTGTGTGTGTGTGTGTGCTTGTGCGTACGTGTGTGTGTGCGTGTGTGTGTGTGTGTGTGTGTATGTGTGCGTGCGTGCGTGTATGTGAATAGTTTAGAGGAGGGATGAAAAAAACGAAAGAAAAGAAGGGAGGAGGAAGCTTTTAAGGATCTCAAATATTGTGTATATGGTGATGATATCTGTGGCTTGTGTGTGCCTCTGTGTGTGTGTCGGTGTGTCTGCTCGTGTGCACACGCCTTTAGTGAGATGTACAAGTGCAATGCTTTTTTCTCCTCTTTTTTGTTTGTACATCCTCTCCTCCTGCTCTTTTTTCTTTCTTTTTTTCTTTCTTTTTTTTTTCTTTTTTTCTTTTTTTTTTTTTTTTTTTTTGTTGCTAATCCCAGTTCAAATCGAGTAGTAGCCAGAAGCTGATGGACGCCACAAACACGACTCCAAACAGCAACAGCAATAACAAGAGTATTATATCAGTCGACATTCATAAAACCATCCCTATATAAAGTTTCGAATCAAATCCTTTGAGGGTGTTAGAAGAAAATAAGAAACACACGGACTTCAGATGCACATAAACAAGGAGAGGTTGTATTGCTCGACAGGATCCAGAAAAGATAACCGTTTTTTTTTATGGATTTCTTTTTTAGATTTAGAAATAGATTTTTTAGAAAAAAAAAATATAAACAGATTTTTAAAAAAATTTGGCAGTGTACAAACAAAGTCTGAGTTTTCTGTTTATTTTATTCTGTAAAAATGTTAGTAATTTGTTTGAGTGATTGATTAGAAGACATGAAATACTTTTAGAAAAAAAAAAAAGAAATGTTAATGAATGAAAAGAAAAAGAAAACTAAAGAAAAATAAATCAAGTTTTATACAAAGCGGAATTATATATTTTTTTACTCAACAAATACAAACAAAAAAATTTTTTTTTCTAAATTTAAGAAACAAACAAACAAAAGAAAAAACTTAAAAAAAACAAAAAACTAACAAACATTTAAAAAAATCATCGTACCAAAATTAAAACGCATTATGAATTAAAATTTTTTCGGGTGGATTAAAAAGTGTCCGATTTCAAAACAGAACTTCTATTGTGATTTTTTTTTTAAAGTAAAATACATTTAAAATTATGACATTCTTTTAAAACTTATTTTCACTTTTTATTTAACGTTTGATCTTCTTTCTTTTGCCTAATATTCATGATATTGTGTGTATGTGTGTGTGTGTGTATGTGTGTGTGTGTGTGTATGTGTATATATGTGTATTCGTGTACACAACTACATAAGTGTTCAGAGATGTGTGTATATGTACAAGGGAATTCTGTATAATGATCAGCAATGTCTACTTTTATTTCTAAGGAACAAAAATAGATCTGTGTCTTCCCTTTGTATTATCCGGGTTTTAATTCTTTTTTTTTTTTTTTTTTTTTTTTTTTTTTTTTTGCTTATCTTCTTTGCTCGAAAAAACTACATTTTTCTTCACTTTAACGATAATTATTTATTTTCTTGTTTTCTTTTAAGAAAAGAAAACGATACACATTTTTTCAGGTGAAGTAATGTGAAACTCTTTTCGTTGTTGTCATTATTATTTTGATCATGGTCCTCTTTATGTCCATAACCTTCCATAACACACAGGGGATTTGTTTATTTGTTTGCAGTTGCTAGAGATAGATAAATAGATAGATAGATAGATAGACAGATAGATAGAATGACAGACAGATAGACAGACAGATAGATAGATAGATAGATAGATAGATAGATAGATAATAGATAGACAGATAGATAGATAGATCACCAAAGAAGACTGTTGTCGGTACGGAGGTAAGACAGTCTGGACAAACCACTTTATAGCTTGAGCACCTCCTCCTCTTTTGGTTTTAACATAAAATCATGATATCCAAATCAACCATTCATTCATTTACGTTGTTGAAGATAAAACAATATCTGCGGGAAGTCCAAAAGTTAACGTCATCTGCCTTCTTCGATGAAACAACCAACGTACTACACTGCACTAAGGTTAAAATATCAGCAGCAGCAACAACAACAGCAGCAGCAGCAGCAGCAACAGCAGCGGCGGCAGCACCCATAGCAGTTGTAGTGAGAAGCACAAGCCGTCGATATTGTATTTTAATAACCGTTATTGCAGTTTTCATAAGTGAAGTTACTTGGATGCAGGTTGTAGAAAGTAGCTGTAGTTGTATTCATATCACTACGGGCAGTAAATAGGTAGATAATAGACAGTATCTTCTGTTAGTCATTGTTGATATCTGTAAAAAAAACAACAAACAAAAAAACAAAAGCCTTTGAATTAGATATTACATGCAGTAAAATAATTTACTTAAAATTGGGTATGATGAGCTTATAAACTTAAATCGAAAGTTTTATTGTTGAAAAGACAGAAAAACTTCAAAGTCGAAACAGTCCAAATTTACAATGCGTGGAAAAATTATCCATTTACACTGATTTGCGAAAACTTTGTGAACATTATTTTTCATTTATAGAAATCTCCATTTTTCTTTTCACATACAGCTTTTTTTTTTGTGTGTGTGTTACAGTGATTCAAAAACATATTGCTAAGATTGAAAGTGAGAAAGAATGGGGAGAAAGTGAGGGGGAAAATGAGAAAGTGAGTGGGGAGAAAGAGAGAGGGGAGAAAGAGAGAGGAGAGAAAGAGAGAGGGGGAAAAGGGAAATAGAGGAGAAAGAGGGAAATAGAGAGAGGAGAAAAGAGGGGGAAAGAGGAAAAGAGAGAGGGGAAATAGAGGGGGTGGGGAGAAAGAGAGGGAGGGAAGAGAGAGAAAGAGAGTGGTGGAAGAGAGAGGAGAGAGAGGGAAAGAGAGTGGGGGAAGAGATGGAAATAGAGTGGGGGGAAGAGAGGAAAGAGAGTGGAGGAAAAGGAGAGAGGGGAAAGAGAGAGAGAGAAAATGTGAAAGTGTGAGCAAAGAGAGAAAGAGAGTGTGATGCAAAGAGAGAAAGAGAGTGGGGGCAAATAGAGAAAGAGAGTGTGAGGCAAAGAGAGAAAGAGAGTGGGGGGCTAAGAGAGAAAGAGAGTGGGGAGGAATGGAGAAAGACATATTTTAACACACATCAGTCTTTTAACAGATTTAAAGAAATTTTTTATTATTAAATTTGCCAAATTTTTACTCTAAATATTTATTTGAAAGTACACTAAATGAAAGTACATTTGAAATCTTATTTTTGAAAATTTATTAATGGTAACCAGATAATAAGCAAATAGTTTTGATTTAAAATGAAAGTCTAACCCTAAAAAGATCGTTTTCTCCATGAAATTAGCTAAATTGACAACCTTTTGTGATTACTGTTTTTGAGTAGATATAGAGTAGAAAATTTGCTATCCAGTAACAACACTTAAGATTTTCCCCATGAGGCTTTTTAGATATATAACTATTTCCGTTTCATGGAAATTCAAACTCAAAATCAAAGCCAACAAAATCCTCATACCCCAACAACTTCGGGCAGAGGTTCTCGGGTCACTCCATTCTGCACATCAAGGTGTTAACGGCATGCTGGCAACACACAAGACAACAAATGTTCTGGCCCGGAGTGGGTGCAAACGTCAGGCAGACCAGAACACAGTGCCGCACTTGTAAGACGGTTGCGCCATCTCATCAAAGGGAGCTCTTGATGTTACCAGCAGACCCTTATTTTTGAAGATTTATTTTTGGATTTAATTGCAATAGAATTGAACAATGATTGCTACCAAAAAAGAAAATGTTGAATTACTTTGTAGTGGCATCAAACTTTACTTCGTTTATGCAGTGAATGAAGAAATATTTATTTCCAATTCTCATTCCAATTAATGTATGGGTGATCAAATGTATTATTTCTTGTATGTACGAGCTCGTAAAATAAATGAAAATTCCAAGGAGCCAAAAAAGAAATTTAGAAATTTTCCATATATATATATATATATATATAATATATATATATATATATATATATATATATATGTGTGTGTGTGTGTGTGTGTGTTTTTTAAAGTTTGGCGTTATTACGAAGCATCTAAACATAAATAAATGAACTCGATGTTATGGAATATTGGATTCACTTTATCATTTTATTATTATTATTATTTTTTATCATAAATTTTCGGGTTCGTTAGATACCCTTTATCAAATGACTGTTGTTCCTGTTCAACGGATCTTTTGTCTCTGTTGTTATTGACAGCGGCAGCGTCTGTAAAAAAATTATAATAACGGAGTTTTCCGATGTCAGCGTTCAGTCCACTCACGTGAGTTTGTAATTTTAGAATATTTAGTTTCTAGATTGCGTTGTTGGTAACTGGCCGGCTTTGCTCCAGGGAATTGGCATGTTTGTTTAACACTATCCCATCATTCTATTTTTTTTTAAAGCCCAAGAATGGCTGTTATATTAAGCCTTTTATTATTAGCATCTAACACAATTTCTCCGAGTCTAAAATATCAAGCTTACAATATATAGTAAAATAATGCCCAACCTGTTCGTATATAGCAATCAGTCTGAAATAAAGTGCTTATGGGCACAAAAGGGTTAAAAGTAGCTAAATGTACACATCTAGTTAATGTAACTGAGATGACAAAAATTACCAAACACATCATCATCAGGTTGTGCTGGCAGCATGAATATCCATGACTCTCTCTCTCTCTCTCTCTCTTCCTCCCCCCTCTCTCTCTCTCTCTCTCTCTCTCTCTCTCTCTCCAATGTCCCTATCAGTCATCACTCCTGGCAAGTTCTTTTGTACAACATCCATAATTTGCATTAAAAGAGCTAATTAATATAGCATAAAAGAGCTAATTAATGTAGGTTTCTACTGGTTGGCCTACACTAATGTGTCCATGTCTATGTGTCCTCAGGAGAACACCGCTTATGAGTTCGTCCTTGCTTCTCCAGCAATGTTCAGCATGTCTTGTTTGTCTTACTTGCATGCTTTGTGTGATGGGGATAAGTGGCCGTACAACTGCTTTCTTGTGGGGTGTTACTTCAACGAATTGTTCAAGACAGTACCCTTGTGTAGCTTCCATCTATCTTTTTCTCTAAGCACTTCATTAGAGTTCAAATGGTGCATTATATATATATATATATATAATATATATATATATATATATATATATATATATATATATTAATATATGAAATAAATATTTTTTAGAAAAAACAAACACATGATATTATAATTCGCTGACAGAAATCTGTTCATTTTTTCATACTGTCTTTTGAAAAAACAAAATACATGGATATTCTACATCTTTCCGGTAACTAACGTGGTCTGCAGTGGCTAAAACCTTGAACTTTTTTTTAATACTTTCTTATACATTTTTATACATATTTACATCAAACTCTTCTGAGTTTTCTTTGTGGATTATAATGCTTCTGATTTAATAAAATAAAATAAAATTTATTTTATTTTATTTTCAAAACAAAATATGCATTTTCAAAATTAAAAAAAAAAAAAAAATCCGGCTCCGAAATTGAACGTTTCGTTTGTACCACTTTTGATTTTGTAACGGTTTAATCACACCGGCTCTCTTTCACACACATCTCGCTCTTGATGAAGACCACTTCAATAAAGGGTCGAAACAGATTTCTGTCAGCGAATTATAACATCATGTGTTTGTTTTTTCAAAATGTTACATAACGTTAGCGTTCCCATTCAAACTGTATGACGAAATATCAATCCCAGAAATCATTGTTACTTAAGAGCTATTGCAATATACTTCAATATGTAAGATGTATAAAACTCTTTAAATCCCTCTTACGCTTTTTATTTCTTTCTTCTTTTTATCGTTTCATTATGTTCGATTGAAACTGCTTAGCCAAATGTGTGTATTTTTGAAAGTCCAAAAATTGTTAAGTAAATAGTTTTTTTTAATGTATGATTTGTTAAAATAATTTGTGTTTACAGTTATATATATATTGACCAACACGAGCAGGATGTGACACAAGGTCAATTTCTTAAGCGGAGTTCAACAGGTTTGAATTCAGAGTTTTCCTTCTCCTAGACCGGTTGCCTAAACAAGGTTAAAGAGCCCAGTCTGCCTTCTATTTACCATAGCTGGAGGGAGAGTAGGATCATTCCTTTCCCAAGGGTATTAGCGCAAATTTAAATGCAATTAGCACATCCAGGATTTGAACTCGGGCGACGAGTCCATTTCCCATGACTTTAACCATTGCACCAACGCGCTTCCTGTGTTTGCAGTTATAGACCATCAGAAAGGGTTGACAAGAATGGGACAAACCTTTCGAAGTTGTTATGAATCTCGGGGGGGGGGGTTGTTAGTATCACTAGAATATTTCCGGACATACATATATTTCAAAGTTGTCAATATATCCAGGGTAAAGTAAAAGTAAGTAAAGTCGTCGGGGCTGGCCTAAAGTCGGTATCAGCCAGTCAGCCTATCCCCTTTTCTATAGCGCTAGACCAAGGAGATTATTTTAGCATCTGAGGTGGAGCGCCACACCTACCATCAGCTCCTTATTTTACCGCGCAGATCCCTGTGCGACTCATACGCTGAGTTGGCGGGGACCGGTATCGAACTAGGAACCTTTTGGTTTCTAGCCGAACGCTCTACCGACTGAGCTAACACGGCACCTTGTTTTTCTTTCTTTTGATTTGAATTAAAAACCGAAACGCTATAGCGTTGGTTTAGATATGTCACCTTTCAACTACATTTATGCTTTTTGAAATTTTATTCATTTACACTGTCGGATTATATCTATTTCTTTCTTGATATTCTGTCTTTGAAAAAAAAAAACCACATATAAAAAGAAACAAATACAAATATGGATGCAGACATGAAGGAATAGTCGCAAGATGCTATTGAAATTAAACATCATAAAGGCTTTTCCTTGTCAACAGTTTTCTTTCCATATGATAAATAACCCTGTTGATGGTTTGAATAAAAAACGAAATTCAATAGCGTTGGCTTAAAAATGTCACCTTTCGGCTAAATTTAGTTTTTTTCGGAAATTTTATACATTTACACTGTCGAATTTATATACATTTCTTTCTTGTATATATATATATATATATATATAATATATATATATATATATATATATATATATTAGGTATGACTTTAATTGAGCACATAATCTCCCTAAAAATTGTCGGCCATCGGCATTTCAAACACATCGTTTGACCACTTCATACTGTCGTGCCATAAGTCACCCAAAAAGTGCGATATACATATCAGTTTAAAATAGACGAGAGATTCCGGAGAAGCCAGCTAGTGTAGTGGTTAGAATGTCTGCCTGTCAGCCTGACAGGTAGGGTTCGAATCGCACACAAAGCACTCTCCTGTCTATAGCTCTGCTGATGAGGCCTAATGGGCTGAAATGTACCTACAGAGATCGACTTTTTCTCGATTTGTTTACGCTTTACATTTAAACAGATATGCACGCCTAGTTCATTTAATTATAATTGATTAATTAACAAATTAGGTATGACTTTAATTGAGCACATAATCTCCCTAAAAATTGTCGGCCTTCGCCATTTCAAACACATCGTTTGACCACTTCATATATATATATATATATATATATATATTATACAACTATCATTAGCAGGTCATGAGTAATGAAAATAAGGAAATTCTTTTTAAATAACTTATAAGAACTGTAAACTATTAAATTACTTAATGTTTACTGTTAATTTACTTAATATTTACTCTTAATTATTACGATATTTCAAAAGTACTTCTGTTTTGTAATCAACAGGAAGTTCAAGTGGAACAGTTCCTGTAATATTTTTGAAAATTTATCTAATATTTCACATATGGTAAATTTCGCTAATTCTAACTCTTGTAAATTGTTTTCGAGTGTTGGTGGTTCTGGTGATGAGGTCCTACTTTATCTTGCATTAAGTCTGTAAATAACGAAAAATGTCTTAATTATTAAATAATTGTTAAAGAGTATAGGAATTGGTTTCTTTTCACGGGAATGTTTTCACATTTCTAGAACCATCTCTCTTCAAATTTGCTTGTGCTGCTGGTGTTTTCTTCTTTCTTTTTTAAGATAAATTTTCTCATAAATGTAGTGTTATATGTACATGATGCCTACAAAAGAAATAGATAATTTCAAGAATGTATTAAAGGCAAAAACCGTTTAAGATAATGAAGCTCATGATACAAAGTTTTGAAGAAAAACACTTGAGGTTTATAAAAGTTTTCAATAGATCCAGATGTACTATTGTAAATTAAGGTGCTAAGAACTATTGCTGTTGAGACGGCATTTTGTGTGCTTGAATTAAGCCAAATAAAATTCTGCTACTGTGATGCAATAGAATTTTAGAAAACATTTCTAGGAATCACTGTCGAGTAGATAATGCATCTTCATTCCTAGAATATATTTCAAACAACACGATATTTTTGTACAAATAAATACATTGAGTGAAAATTAATATTAGAAAAATCATTTGAGCTTATCATGTTAATTACCTATGCAACCGGAACAAATGAATAAAGAAGGCCGTTCTAAAGTCACAAATTCCATGCCATACTCTTAGTGTTGTGTACTGGCATCAATTCTATATATATATATTGCTGGGCGTACGTATCGTTAATGAATATGGGGTCGCTTAATGAAATCACAAGGCATGCTGTATGTAGTAGAAGATTGGCTTTTTATTTCTTTAATTCCCTCGTGGTGCGTGTGAGTGGCGAGCGTTGACAATGGGAACTACTGCTGCTGTTGGGATGAATAGCGTTGGGGAGGCGGGAGGTGGCTACGTGATGGTCCACAGCCCATCGGCTGTGACCGCGATTGTCGGTCACTGCGTTCGCCGTCTTCTCCTGACTGTCCGCGCCGGGTCGAACCGTCTTGCCTTTTGTATATCTCAAAACGCCTACGCGCCTCCTTTGTTCGCTTTTTATCAACGATCAAATCTATTTCCGGCATCTTAACCCCTTTGTCATTTTTGTCGTCTTTTTTTGCTTTGTTTAATCTAACCGGAAATTCCTATTTCCGTTTGTACAATATCCAACATTAGAAAGAAAATTATGGAAAATGTTGAAAAGGGTTTCTTACAAAATACATTACTACACTCTATGTTTCCTGTACAGAAATGAAGAGCATTGGAAAATGAAGACAGCTTTAGAGAGCGTCTAGTTTCCACTGATGAATCGATTGTAAGTTGCAATAAGAAACTTCCAATGAAATTGAAATATATACATATATCTAAGATAATATATTCCAAATACATTTTTGCAAATTTTTAATAAACATCCTGTACATTCATAGGACATCATATATGTTAGAACTAGATCTCAAATGTAATTCAGATATTGGGCGATGTTCGTCAAAGGGGTTTGAAGATTATCCGATGAAAACGATGGAACATCATTTCACTACTTGGAAGAATTGATTTTGAACAATTGCTCTTTCAAACTTCAATTTACGTCATTAACTTTAAAATAGGAACAACTGAAGCAAGTGTAATTTCTTCTGATAATCTCCGTCAAGCACACAAAATGCCGTCCCAATATAAATAAATCAATTTCTAGTGCAATACGAAACTAAATAATGCAAAGTTGAATCAATAACATTATTACGAATTCATTTAAGAGAAGATATTATTTAAAGAAAAACAGATAAATTTTCCAATCTAGTATTGAGAAAATTGGCGATATTCTTTTGGGCGAGATGTCAACAGTAGTATTATATTTTATTGTTTATGTCTATGTGATCGACGATTTAGTGCAAACATTTAGCCATAAAAGTTTTTTTTAATTGGTATTGAATGATATCACTTTCTTTATCCCTTTCTCTCCCTCTCCCTCTCTTTCTTCCCCGTCTCTGTTTATTTCTCTTTCTTTCTCATCATCTGTATAAGCATGGAACTCGCGTTGGATAAATGGCAAATTAGTCTACGGTGGGGGTAGTGGTGGAATGTCCGATGTATGATTTGAGTGTTGTTTTATCTTCATTAGTATTGGTGATATATTGTCTGATCAGTGCACCCAAGGACCAGGCTGAATAGGAAGTACAATGGGGTCAGGTGCAGCCTGGAAACGAAAACAGGATGTGGCCCTGACCTGACCTTTTGCACCTGGAAATGAAGGTGAACATTTGACATGATTTAGGTGCAGAAATCTGTAGGCGTAGCCCATAGTAGCAATGAAAACAGCCTGCGTGGGTGAAGAGGCGTGTCTACAGAAAAACTGCGTAGGTGTCACGAACAAAGAGGTGTGATACCGGGGGTCAGACTACAATAAAAGAAGCCCGTAGAGATCGATTAGACAGACAACGATCAGGTTCGAGATCACTTGAAAAGAACTCCCGAAGGCTCCACGTTTGCGTAACCCTGCCAACGACTCTCAGCTGTATACAACCAAGGAAATAAACATATCATCTTAAATTTTCCTAAATACAAGTGTTTGTGTTCTTTGACGGGTCCAGTGTGTAACAATTGGTTATATAATCTCCCAAAGAGTTTAAGAATGGAATGCAACATTAGCTCTACATAGTGGTGATTTAGAGGTGTACTATTCTTAGTGACGATGTGCTTGACCGTTTTTATTTTTTGTTTGGTTAGTAGGGTTTTACGGCATGTCGACCCCTTGGGTTATTTTATGCCGAATACTTCCATTGGTAAAAAAAATGTTTAATGCTGACAAAGTTTTAAAATAATTTCATTTTTAATGATAATACAATTTTGTTTATAAACTCATATTTTTCTATTTAACCCATAGATGGACCCTAACAGGTACTACCACTCCGGGTCAGAGTGGACCAGGGAGCAATGGGATGAAGGGGTGCTCCACATTCCCCAAACTCCAAAACTGGAACCTCACCATCAGATAGATTTTAACGTCATTCCCAGGACATGTAGACCCGCAGCCATCGCCTTCTAGCACCCATATGATAAAAGGGTTGGGATTGCCTTAAGGGCAATAGGGTTGGGGCAATCATATAGGTGCTAGGGCTTGACATGGCCACTTTTATTTTTTGTAGTATATAACGAATCTTAGACACTTATTGTAGATGATATGTATGCCAAAAAAGATACAAGATGGCTACCATAAAAAACTAAAGTAATCAAGGCAAATGTATCTCCTCCTCATACACACTATTCTACAAAGAACTAAGCAATATCAAACAAAACCTAATGAACATTGATTCTCCGACCTCATGGTAGAAGAACAAATACAAATATCTTTACAGATCTCTTCAAGTAGTAACTTAAAATAGTAACGTAATCTCAATAAAAATAAAAATGTCTCCAACCTATTCAATTGAAATCAAATACACCCAAACTATTATAGAATACAATTCTATATTTTATATCAAAATAAGAATAAACACACGAACACATTTCTTTTTTCCAAACTTAAGGAAAAGAAATTAAAACAAACACACGAACACAATCCTTTTTCCAAATTTAAGGAAAACAGTTTAAAACAAATGTTTATGTGTTGGTCAAAGTTTGATTGGAGGAATCAGTGTGCTTTCAACTACGTACGCGCGTTTGCGCCAAAAAAAATTAATTACTTTTTGATCCCATCTTCTAATTATAAAAGACAGAGAAGAAATCAGCAATTACACAGACTTCATCTCGCTGTCAAACAGAAACACACAACGACGACAACAAACAAACACACAGATCCCCTCTCGCGGCCAGATAGAACACGACCAAGAAACAGGTGTCCGAACGAACGATTCCACCTCCTCAACTCAACTAAAACGCTTCTACTACTACAATTCATTCAACATCAGGAATCCGTTTCAGCAGGTCGTAAAGACAAAATTAATTCTCATTCTAGCACACGTATCCGAACTTTTGAATACATAAACATTTCACATTTACCATTACACATTTCTTGACGAACTTTTACATTTTACATTTCGTAGCAAACCTTTCCACGTCATATCTACACTATTTCTTTTGAACATTCAATTTTTTTGATTATTGCAAATTCATTCTCCGAATAAATTTATTTGTTACCATTTAATCATATGTATTTGTTTTATCATTTCTAAACTGTGTCATATTTTTACTCGTCATTTTAATATCATTTGCGAACCTCTACACAAGGCCTCTACACTATAAACAAGATGAATTAGTCATTAAAAACATCATACACATCAAGACCAGACAAAAATATTCGACAAATTCTAGTTAACAATACTAAAATATGATATAGCATTAATTGCTATAGAAATCTACATTAAAAAAATCTCTTTTAGCTTGGATTGTGGGTCTTAAAATGCATTTGATACAGTTACAATTACCACGCCTCAGTGGATAGACAGTCATGTGATCTTTAGTTGTTATATTTACTTTTCAGACCAGCACCAATGGTGTACGCATTCATACATGACGTCAAACTCACCTAGAAATTCCTTGAAAATATAATCAATATAGCATTGTTACATTTATTAGTACCGGCTAACAAATGTTAATTTTTCGAATATCAATTAAATATCTAAGATTTACTTTTGATAAAAGTGGTCATAGACCAAACCCAGAAAATATTTACGTGGTCCCCTCAATCGTCATCTACCATAGAATTGGCCAAGCAAATGTCAATTCGCTTTTAATGGAATTCTTTACATTATGTCAAATATAATCACCGCCCTGTCGGCTGAGGCGTTAGAATGCACCGACTGCACCTCTGCAAAGGGGTAAGACTCCCCCAGTGGGGCTACCTGTTGGCCGTGGGTGGCGACCCGTGATGCTTAAGGATAGAACGCAGGTGGATGAGCAGTCCATGACTTGCAATACTCCACTTTGGCCCTATCTTGGGCTAGACGGTCGGTCGGAGAGGCCCCCTCCGATCAATCGGCTGGTCACGTAAATCCCTAGCACCTATATGATTTCCCCAACCCTATTGCCCTTTTTGCAACCCCCAACCCTTTTTATCATATGGGTGCTAGAAAATGGTGACTGAGGGTCTATATGTCCTGGGAATGATGTTAAACTATCTGATTGTGAGGTTCCAGTTCTGGAGGTTTGGGGAATGTGGAGCACCCATTCATCACCATTGCTCCCTGGTCCACTCTGACCCGGAGTGGTAGTACCTGTTAGGGTCTATGGGTTAAATAGAAAAACATGAGTCTATAAACAAAATTGTATTATGCATTAAGAAACATTGCTAAACTATTACAATCAATTTATGGATAATTTTGTAGACTCTGATGTTTCAAACTATGGAATCGGATCAGTTATTTCACACATTCTCCTAGTGGAATTGAAAAAAAAACCAAACAAAACAATAGCTCATGTATCGAGATCCTTAACACCTGCTGAGTGTAATTATGGCCAAATTGAATAAAGCGTTATTAATGGTTTTTGCAATTTAAAGTTTCATGAATGTTATATGATCGATATTTTATACTTGTAATAGATCTCAAGCCCATTGTTAGTATTTGTATCCAAAAAAGGCATCCCAGTATATCGAGCTAACCATGTGTACCATTAGGACACAATGCTTTGGAGCAATGATTTCACAATTCAATACTAGTCGACAAATTAAATTGACCAAACAGATGCATTGTCAAAACTCATCAACTTTCATTGCAATCACCGGTAGGGCAGTATCAGTGGAACCGAACGTCAGTACAGTTTTTGGTATCTACAGTCAGATTACTGCCAGTTACTGTCCCTGATTCATTACTACAAAAATATCCATTGCGCCGCACACTCTGGCCAATAGTATGTTCCGATCGATAACTTCAACTTTTTTACCAACATCAATCCTCTTTATCTTTTCGTCGAACGTGCAGTGGTACAATTAAAACCGTAAAATAAAGTCATCAAAAAATTTCATTTTGAGAACAAGGGAATCAGCCAGATAAAGGCATTAGCATACAGCTATATCTATTGGCCAAATATGGAAAAGTAGTTTGAAGAATTTGTACCCACTTGTTTCAAATGTCAACTTGTAGTAAAGTTGAAAAATAATCTGTATTCATGGCCTGTTTTAGAATCCCCAATCGAATTAACAGGTAGAGCAGGTGTGGGCACATTTAAGAGAGCACTCTTAAAAACTCAAAAGAAGGGGGACTACACTATCAGCCAGATAAAGGCATTAGCATACAGCTATATCTATTGGCCAAATATGGAAAAGTAGTTTGAAGAATTTGTACCCACTTGTTTCAAATGTCAACTTGTAGTAAAGTTGAAAAATAATCTGTATTCATGGCCTGTTTTAGAATCCCCAATCGAATTAACAGGTAGAGCAGGTGTGGGCACATTTAAGAGAGCACTCTTAAAACTCAAAAGAAGGGGGACTACACTATCAGCCAGATAAAGGCATTAGCATACAGCTATATCTATTGGCCAAATATGGAAAAGTAGTTTGAAGAATTTGTACTCACTTGTTTCAAATGTCAACTTGCAGTAAAGTTGAAAAATAAATTGTATTCATGGCCTGTTTTAGAATCCCCAATCGAATTAACAGGTAGAGCATTTTGTGGGCACATTTAAGAGAGCACTCTTAAAACTCAAAAGGAGGAGGACTACACGGGAAATCGTCCTGATATTTCTTAAGTTACCGAGAAACTTCAAACCAGAATATGGCAGGCAGTAAACGACTTGTTGAAGGACTTATGAACCGGAAAATCTTTTGCCCTCATATATATAACTGGGATCTACCTATTTCAACGCCATTTTCCCAGGAGAAATACGGTTATGGAAAACAAATTTAACCGCAAATATGGCCCTGGGCAGCATGCGTTTTACCTAGACAATCCTTGTTCGCCAATGACTAACGCAGTGGTGTTGAAAATCTTATGGTGCGTCGTAATGGAATGTTATCTATGATGTGGACGTAAAGTCTTCTACCTTCTACAAACCAACTACACGTCACGCATTCCAGTGACTGAATTGCATGATCCAGTTTTTCCATTACCTTGAGCTGAAACTGTTTATCTTCTTCCGATTGCTTCTTTAAATCTTTCTATGTCATTATGATTTTTGCCACTTTGTAATGAAAAAATGGGGCCGGGTTAGCTCAGTCGGTAGAGCGTTCGGCTAGAAACCACAAGGTTCCTAGTTCGATACCGGTCCTCGCCAACTCAGCGTATGAGTAGCACAGGGATCTGTGTGGTAAAGTAAGGAGCTGACGGTAAGTGTGGCGCTTCACCTCAGATGCTAAAATAAACTCCTTGGTCTAGCGCTATTGAAAAGGAGATAGACTCCCTCGCTGACTGGCTGATACCGACTTTAGGCCGCCTCGACGACTTTACTTTTTAATGAAAAATAGAAAACATATTAAGATAAGAGTTATATTATTATTTGTCTGTATTTTTTAGATGAGACTTGATAGGACCTTCCAAAATAATGAAAGGAAATTCTACCAAGACGTTGGTGAAGAAAGTACAAAGATTGATGAATAAGCAAATGCAAAAGAAACAAAAGAGAGCGAGAGAGAGAGAGAGAGAGAGAGAGAGATAAAGAAGAGAGAAAAAGGAGAGAGACACAGAGAGAGAGAGAGAGAGAGAGAGAGAGAGAGAGAGAGAGAGAGAGAGAGAGAGAGAGAAGGAAAAAATGAATGGAAATGAAATGTAGAATAAAAAAGAAAGAACACAACAGAAAGGTCAAATGGATAAATAATATGAAAAATTAATTGAAAAGACTTGAAGAAGCACCCTGTGCAGACATATACATAGACTCACACAGAACAATACACAAGAAAATACCAAAATTCATGTCTATCCACAGCAGATTGACCCAACAACTGACTAGATGCCTCGAAGGTGCAAATATACCCGAATGGACGACGAAAGTAAAAACTACCCTGATCTAGAAATACCCCTCCAAAAGAGCCATACACAGCAAGTATAGGCCGATAACATGTTTACCTATGAAGTGGAAAATCCTAACCGTACAGTTCAAAGAAGAAATATATTACTCGCTACATTGTCGCAAAGTATTTATCGAAGAACAGAAAGGATGTCATAAAGGGGAAAGAGATATGACCTACGTTGTATATATCAGTACATTCTCAAAGATGAAACACAATAGGATTTCAATTATCAAAGATTCAAAAAGATTCATAAAAAAGAAAAATAATATTGAATATACAAAATAAAAATAAAAATTACCTTCTCTTTCAGCTGAGTATTTTGTTTTTCCAATTCACAGATTTTCATTTCCAGATCATTTACTTTCACACTTACTATGCTGCTACCACCAGTGATTTTGACTATAGGAAAAAAAATCATTGAAAATAATAATAAAATAACTAAACTGGGATTCAATTTGTTTTAAAAACATTCTTTAAGAGTACTAGCAAATAAATGCACCCTCCGGGTGCAAGTATTTAAGTTTTAATATAATAAAATATCATATTACATTAGAAAGGCCAATGAAACTGAATAGAAATGCAAATAACATGATTTGGAACAGAGGGGGTATGATTGAAAAATAGAACAACTTTGAAACTAACTCTTCCATAATTTTCCATTACTCCTATTCCTAATTTAACTATTTAGTTAAAATAGAAAGTAAAGAATAATATTACAGTTATTTTTTCTTGTTAATGTATTTCATTTAAGATTCATTGAAGAGATTTTTGCTTATATTCATTAAAATAAAACCAAACATTTAGAAATCAATAATACTAAGCACATATTTAATAAAATCACATTTTTAATATCAATATGCAAATTAGCCTTCCCATTCACACTGTAAACCGCTATTTTGTTGTATATATAAATACAATTGCATGTTATTTGTATGTAGATATGGACAACACTAATAAAAAGGTGAAGCAATTTTATTAATAATTGAGGTTTAAATGTAAATAAAATCATGGAGAATGTGATGTAGATAACGAAGGGAATTGTGACTTGAGTAGTAATATAGTTTCGGTTACAGATAGAAAAACACACAATCTCCATTATAATAAGAAATGATTTCAATCATTCAAAAAAAAAAAGTTTCAGGATATTTACTGACATACAAATACTGATTTAAAAAAATAAACTAAATAATGAGCCATATGAACTAATATGTCTCATAAAAAAAGAAATTATTGAAACAAAATGTTGAATCGTGGAAATTTGACGAGTTCATACAACAGCAATTATTCATTATCTCATGTCTCTACTTGTCTCTCGTCAAATGGTTCATATCATATCAGTTAACACATTCTGTCTCCATTACACACCTATGTTTTATTTATTTAGATATTGTACAAGAATTGCAATTAGTTTATTGGTTAGTTGGTTTTACGGTACATCAACCCTTATTGGACTATCTTATACTGAAGTCTCTTTAACAAATATGGTGTATAAATTCATATGGGATTCTATAATGAATGAGCAGAAGATTATCCTTCTCATGACTTAGCGTATATCTTAAATAAATACAGACAGACAGACATATAGAATATTTCAATTTCTACGTTATAGCAATTTACGACAATGAAATCTTTATATCAGTTAAATTTAATCTAAAAAAACTATGGAAAATTGGAAAGGAAAATTAAAATCAGAAGACATCTTATAGGGTGACTCACGTGGTGTAATGGTTAAAGTCATAGGAAATGGACTCGTCGCCCCGAGTTCAAATCCTGGACGTGGTAATTGCATTTCACTTAGCGCTAATACCCTTGGGAAAGGTATGAATTGTACTCTCCTTCTGGCTATGGTTAAATAGTAGGGCAGACTGGGCTCTTTAATCTTGGTTAGGCAACCGGTCTAGGAGAAGGAAAACTCTGAATTCAAACCTGTTGAACTCCGCTTAAGAAATTGACCTTGTGTCGTATCCTACTCGTGCGGAGGGGTTGGTAAATATATATAGGGTGACTCACTATCACCACTACTATTTGTTATAGCAATGATGACATTCAAATATAAAAATAGGAAATATGCACGGGGCTATAACTTCATATGATTATTAATTATTATTATTATTATTATTATTGCTTACACCAGGGGGCGTGGTGTATACTATCTCACTTTTTTCTTCTTTCTTTTCATTATGTTCAGTTAAAACAGATTAGCATTATTGTTTCCATGCACTCACCCCATCTCTCTATATTTCCCCTACTCTTTCTTATATTTTTTTATGTGTATCATGTCCTTTTTCTTTCTAATAAAAACGGAATGGTCCATTATCTGAGGTGACCACTCTAAAAAATAAAATTTCGGCAACAGCAGATAATCAGGATTTACATTTCATCTTTGATGATTTGGACACGCATTTTTGACCAGAGGGCGTTGCAAGATTAAGAAACAATAAATAATATATACAGATAGACTCATGTATAGATCAGTTTTTATGGATAATTTCAATTTCACCACACACAAAAATCACAGGAAAAAATAAATCACTGTACATGGATGATATCAAGATTAATGCCCAAAATGAAAAAGAACTGGAAATGGTTCTACAAACCATAAGAATATATAATGCCTAGATATAGGAATGTAATTTGGGATCGTAAAGTGTGCCATGTCTGTGATGAAAATGGGTAAAAGAGAAACAACTGAATGAATAGAACTACTAAATCAGAAAATATAAGAATACTTGCCGAAAAAAAAAGAAGAATTACAAGCACTTGAGAATATTGGAAGCAGACACCATCAAACATATATGAAAGAAAAATAAGAAATGGCTACCCCAGAAGAACAAGAAAACTACAAAAACCAAGCTCTGCAGCAAAAGGAAAAGGAAAAAAATATCTGGGTTGTTTTCTTTATAGATACTTTGGATTATTCTTAAAATGGTAAAATGGGGAAATCCGACAGATAAACTAAAAGACAACGAAATTGAAGGAGTCGAAGAATACACTAAAAAGAGCAAAGATAGGCTAATTACGACTGCCAATAACAGCAATTGCAACATATAGATAAACAGAAAAATAACAAAAACTAGAAAACAGAAATGAGGAGAAAACATTCTTCAAGCAACAAACTGGAGGGACTGCACTCGAGAAGACCTGGCCATGTCTGAGAAAGGGAAACCCTTGGAGAGAAATTTAATCTCTCATAATTGCAGAACAAAATTTCATAATTGATTAGAAGAGAACTTGTTATTTAATAGATTTTGCCGTTTCAGTTGACTACAGTACGAAAATCAAAGAAAACGAAAAAATAAGCAAATACCAGGAGGTTGCCAGGGAATTGAAAAAACCGTGGAACATGAGGGTGAAAGTTACACCTATTGTAGTTGGTACCCTTTGAAGGGCTCCCAAAACTTTAAAGAATAAAACGAGAGGAATTGGAAATCTGTGGCATAGTTGAGACTATCCAGACAACAGCATTGTTAGGTTCGGCTAGAATATTGAGATGAAATCATGGTGAATCCAGTAAAAGGCCACCAAAAATACACATTTGTTAGTTTAACAACGATAATTCCTGAGAAATTTTCATAAGTAAAAACTTCAAATCATAAATCATGCTATATTATAATAATCCTGTTTTTTGTTCATGCTCCTGCAATACAGCAAAAAATAGCACATCGCAGAGAGAGAGTACAATAGAGTAAGCATTCTCTCATATGAATCAATATCGTCCAATTTGCAACTAATGAATAATATATTGTGGGCTAAAACAGCCCACAATATATTATTCATTAGTTGCTAGTGTCTTGGGGCTTATCACGGTTATCAAAAATTCTCTTAGAAAATGACTATTAAGGACTAAAGTTTATATATTGATTTACAATTAATTACAATAGAAATTTCACAAATACGATATGACTCCGAGTTATTAAGAAATATCAAGAATTTAAATAAAAAATTACAAATTCTGAGGATTATTTTGAATGTAATTAGTACTTGATTAAACTAATATAACAGTACTAACATGGAAGTTTGAAAAAACTGAAAGTAGCTTTCAGTTTTTTCAAACTTCCATGTTAGTTCAAGTACTGTTATATTAGTTTAATCAAGTACTAATTACATTCAAAATAATCTTCAGAATTTGTCATTTTTTATTAAAATTTTTTGCTGTATTGCAGGAACATGCACACAAAAACAGGATTATTATAATATAGCATGATTTATGATTTGAAGTTTTTACTTATGAAAATTTCTCAGGAATTATCGTTGTTAATCTAACAAATGTGTATTTTTGGTGGCCTCTTACTGGATTCACTATGATTTCATCTCAGTATTCTAGCCGAACCTAACAATGCTGTTGTCTGGATAGTCTCAACTATGCCACAGATTTCCAATTCCTCTCGTTTTATTCTTTAATGTTTTGGGGAGCCGTTCCAAGGGTTACCAACTATGAATAAAATGAGTGACAAGAAGAAGAAGAAGAAGAAGAAGAAAGAAGAAGAAAGAAGAAGAAGAAAGAAGAAGAAGAAGAAAGAGAAGAAGAGAAGAAGAAGAAGAAGAAGAAGAAGAAGAAGAAGAAGAAGAAGAAGAAGAAGAAGAAGAAGAAGAAGAAGAAGAAGAAGAAGAAGAATTTGTTAGAGTTTTTACCTTTTCCCTTTTGTTAACTCTTTAAAAAGTAAAGTCTTTTACCTGCGACTCTTTTTTTCTAGAACCATTATAATGATAGAATTTTCATTCATGTGGGTTAAATATTTATTGAAGTAATGTCACTGGTGATTTATTGTGCGTACTTCAGTTTTAATGGCAGCTTTCATCTTTCTCTGATTTTCAACATGGAAAGCTCCGATAATCAATTATACTCCATAATTTCTGTTGAGTTATAAGTTTCCCCATAACACGTGCGCAATGATTTAATTCTTTTGATTGTTTTGATGTCACATTACTTAATTTTTCAGTTTATATATTAGAAACACCCATATAATTTTTAAAAATAGATTCTAGAAATAAAATAAAAAAATATCACCAGTATGATTTAAAGCATTTCTATAAAAGCAATTTCCTTTATAGAGAAAATACCAAACGCGTTTTCAAATTGATTTCTATACATTTCTGTCATATGAACCAGTAAGGTATTTTCATTTTAAAGAACCATTAATAATTTTGGGAGCAAACAACTCAATATCTATTAATAATGGAGATTCGCTTCTGTTTTTTGTCTGTAACAAAAATTACATCACTGCTTACGTCACATTACCCAAAATCGTCATAACATAGAATAATTTAAACATGCAACATTAGACAGTCCTCATTGTTTTTTTTTAAACAAGTTTTAATAAATACATGACTGGTATTATATATCTATATATAGTTTGTTTTATTTTAATACATATTTAAAGTTTACATTTCAAATTGTTTTATTTTTTAATCCTTTAATGAATTTGATGATTTTACTTACTTAGGGTACAAACTCGCTGACATTGAATTTTTAACTCCCACCGCTCAGGCAATATTTTTCAGAAATCTATTTTTACATCGCCCGGATGGTGTTTATTATTTTGTACTAGTATAAATAAAATACGATGCATTTCCATGTTATGCATAAATATTTTCGGACCTCGATTGTAATAGTTAAAACATTACAATTGATGTACTCTTTGACCTTCTTTAGGTAAATATTTTATTCGTTAATCTGGGAAATTCGAATTACTTATTCAATTAACGGAGTATATTCTTTTCTTTTCGCTGTCTATATTTTGAGATTTTTGGGAGATTCAAGCAGAGAATTTATATATATTTTGTTCAGTGGTAGAAAAATTCAAATAATAGAATTTAAAAAAAGAATTGACATTGTACCAATTAACCTTTCTGATGATTTTCTTTGTCTTTTTCCTTCATTGAACCAAAATATATGACTTTCACTTTTTGAATCAAAATTTGAATTCACGACTGATCCTTTTAGCTTACCGTTCCATGGTTGTTTACATTTTGATGTTGTTTTGCTTTTTTTTATCGTAAATAGTATTGAAGGATTCCTTTTATGAAATAATTCAAAGTCAATTCTTTAGTGATTCCAATCAAATTCTGTGTGCAAACAGAGCTAGAGAAGTTTTATATCAAATCTAAAATTCAAAGACACAAGAGACCTTTTCCTGATACATTATTAATTAAATTCACAAACAATGACCAGTCTGCAGATTTTTATCTGAAATGGAACTTTTGTCACATGACTATTATTATCCAAAAAATGAATAACAACAGAATATACTCTTAATTAACCTTCATGCTAAATGCTTAAACTTTTCTTTATGCCTGTTTAAACAATAACGTTTCTAACTTTTCGCCTATCCAATGTGGATTATTGTTGTTGTGATTTAATTACAAAGTTGTTATTGCAACTGCCTTGCCATTAATTATTAACCTTGTTGTTCGCCCTCGATGTCAGAAAGAGACCCGCAGGCACCACGTTATTTGCACAAGTGGCAGATGAATTCGGGATTTTATCGGATTATCGAATTGCCATAATGTCATACAAGGGACAATAATAAAATAATTTTCCAGATGATACTGATACTAATCTTAGGGATTATCTATTATTACAATTATTATCACATTCGCTTTCTTCTTATCAATTATTCTACCATCACCGACAGCACCATCATCAACAGCAACAACTATCATTATTTTTAATAAGGGCTATTTTATCTACATTCTATTCATTATTAATTATTAGTGAATATATTTCTATCATATCTCCTAATCTTTCACTTTATTGGAAATTATCTATTCATCAAGTCAAGTTTTTATTTAGGGCACATATGATTTATACAGAAATACATACATTCATACAGATTCTGTTAATTTTCTTAAATACATATATAGTTACAATTGCATACACACACATACGCAAACGCATGTAAGAAACATAAATCTATATTAATGATGAGGAAGAGTTTACCCTCTAGGTAGTTTGAAGAACTGCCTATAGCAATATTCGATTAAATATGAATGTAGATATACAATAATTACATATTGGACTATATATTATCAGAACATACAGGAATAAAGGACATTTTTAAGATATCAAACGAAAGATGGTGGTATTTTAGTCATGGAAAGACAATATAGTAGTTTAACAGGAAGTTGATCCATGGAGAAAAATAAGAAATATGCTATGAGGTTTGATTAAGATTTAAAAAAAAAGGATCTTGTCAATCTATACTTAATTTAAAACTAAAAATTTCTTAAAAGCACGTAAAAAATGGAAAAAAGAGGCAACTGAGTTCAGCATCAATTGATAGTTGTCGGTAATGGTGGACCCAAGGTAGATGAAGGTGTTTACGGCTTCCAGAATATAGTTGTTGATGGTCATGTAGGGAAGCATTTTCAGTTTCCGGTCCCATCATCTTTGTTTTGCCTAGACTGATGGTCAGGCAGAAGTCTTGACAGGTTTGGGTGAACTGGTCCATGAGTGTTTGTAGGTGCTCCCGTGGGTGTGCTACTAATGCTGCGTCATAAGCAAACAGCATTTCCTGGATAACAAAAGGCCTGGCCTTTGTTTTGGCTTTTAGACGGCAAAGATCGAATAGGTTACCTTGTAGTTTTATTTTTCTATTTTGATTCATGAGAGTAGTTTGATAAATTTCAATGATGCAATCAAATAATTATATCTAATTCATCTTGATAGGCTCAACTAAAAAATATTTATGTCGTTACTTGAGTGTATTATATAAGAATTTTACTCTTCCAGCCCTAGCACCTATATGATTTTCCCAACCCTATTACCCTTATGGCAAGCCCCAACCCCTTTTTATCATATGGGTGCTAGAAGGCGGTGGCTGCGGGTCTACATGTCATGGGAATGACGTTAAACTCTATCTGATGGTGAGGTTCCAGTTTTGGAGGTTTGGGGAATGTGGAGCACCCCTTCATCACCATTGCTCCCTGGTCCACTCTGGCCCGGAGTGGTAGTACCTGTTAGGGTCCCATCTATGGGTTAAATAGAAAAATGTATTTATACAAAATTGTATTATCCAATTAAGAATTGATTTATTTCAAAACTTTATCGGCATTAAATGACCCACTGAGGTTGGTATGCCATAAAACAAAACAAACAAACAATCTTTTGTCAGATAACTAAGAATTTAGAAAATGTTAATGACTTTATTTAAAGTTCTTTCACGAGTTTAACCTTAAAAGAAAAAGGTGATCCAGGGGATAAATTTAACACTAAACTTAGAATAGGAAAATCTCATTTAGTGTATAAAAATAATACTAAATACAATCCTTAGTAAGACAAAAGCAATTGTAGGGTCCTTGTACGAAGGTAAATTCCTTTGGTTGTTTTACCAAAATCTTGTCGCAGAAGAGAAAGGAAAATCTCAAAGAGAGTCGGTGCCAACACAGATGCTGAAGTGGTCTGAGTTGGTTCCACCAAACTGGACGGTGCCTTACATATTGGTGTGGAAGAATTTAAGGAGGGGGAGGAATTTGGGGGCTGCCTATCTGTTCAACCAAATGGAAGAGGCCATTCCTGCTCACAAAACCGAAAGGTTTCGTGAGGTAGATGAATGCTATGTTGAGTATTTTTCTGCTCTGTAAATGTATTTACAGTTAGCTTAAAATGGTGAGGGAAGAAAAAAGAAAAACACTGGGATGCGTGGATATGATTTTACTGTGTCCATTTAGATTTTTATGCATCAGGGAAGCAGGACATATACTTATAAGCATCTATATATATATATATATATATATATATATATATATATATATATATATATATAAGTCATCGGGGCGGCCTACAGTCGGTATCAGCCAATCAGCGAGGGAGTCTATCCCTTTTCACTAGTGCTAGACCAAGGAGATTGTTTTTGCATCTGAGGTGGAGCGCCACACCTACCATCAGCTCCTATATATATATCCTGTCCTTATATTCGTTACATAAGGCCCTTATATGATTGCTCCAACCACATCACCCTTATGGCAAGTCCCAACCCTTTTTATCATATGGGTGCTATAAGGCGGTGGCTGAGGGATTTCATGTCCTGGGAATGACGTTAAACTCTATCTGATGGTGAAGTTCCAGTTTTGGAGGTTTGGGGAATGTGGAGCACCCCTTTATCACCATTGCTCCCTGGTCCACTCTAACTCAGAGTGGTAGTACCTCCGGAAGCTGTCACAGAGCGAAAATCATGTCTGTGGTAGACCTTCTTGCTCTGAATCCTGCCTATGATTCTGGGTAAGTCTTCTCCACGAGAATCTGGAGTCTATATAATGCAACTCAGGCAAAGAGTTTACCGATAAGGCTGAGTAGAGAGCTAGTTGTTACAATCACTCCTGTCTCCCTTGTTTTTTATACAGGGTCATGATGGTGGCATTCCTCATATCTTGTGGGATAACCCCTTCACTCCAGCACTGACAGAGGGCTTGTGAATTTTTGGTGGAGAAAAGACTTCCGACAATTTAGATTTTCAGCTGTGATTGCGTGACTTCCTGGTAATTTGCCGCAGGTTAGGCTGTCAAGTGTTTTGCTTGGCGCCTTAGTTGTTGGCTCTGTGTCAAGCTCTTCCTCTAGAGGTTGTTGCTCTACATGACAAAGGGTTGCATCAGAGACAGCGTTGTCATTGGCATAGAGTTCGGAATAACGTTCTAGCTGTCAAGATTGTTTAAATCGGTCAGTTATGATTTCTACCGATGCCGATTTATCCAGCGGAGCAATTTTTGCGATGTAAAGGTTCCAGCGTATTGTTACATAATTATTAGATACCTAATATTTATGTGCAATAGTGTAGAAATCAAAATGACGCTTTATAAGTTCAGCCGGCGGCCTTGAAGAATGAGTGACAACGTTTGACCTCAGTCCTAACCCTACCTTCTGGGGATAGCCGCGAGAACCGGTAGAGAAGACCCTCTCTTCCGGTTTAGATTAGAAGTAAGTTTCAGTTAGAAGGTAGCAGCGAGCTCGAAGGGGTAAGTCGCGTTATACGCGCGGTCCCTCATCTGCGCAGATTGTCTGGTTGGGGATTTAAAAATAAAGTAAGATCAAAGCAAATCGGAGTCTTGTGTTATTACCTCTAAAAACTAACAATGACACAGGGCTTCTGATAAAGAGAAATCCTTAATAGAAGACCAGACCCGAAGTCCCCAAGAAATTCCAGACCTTAGAAGATTCCAGACCAAGACAAGATGTTATAAGATTCAAAAGACGGACAGAAGAAGAAGAATAAAAGTAAGTAAAGAAGGAATGAAGAGGGTATACAACAGTATTTTTTGATGCCGTTGTACATGCCTTTGAAATTACCGCATTCAGCGTATTCTTGAATACTGCTGCAAAGCTATAGACAATAGCTGTTGGCACAGTAACGTGCGGTTTGCTGGGGTTTCTTCATTGATGCTCTAAGGACATATAGGGTATTTTCATCCGGCATACATTTGTAATTGGTAAGAGCGATATTTTTTCTTCCACGATTGGTGTTGTAGGGATTGTCTTCCCGCTGAGTTGTCGCTTGTTCTCACCAGGGGCTATAGTATTTAAGCTCCTGGTTCAAACGTCTCTTCCTCTCTTTTCCTGTTCCTCAAACTACGAGACACATGGGTTAGATTCTGGTCTAGTCCCTTCTCGTTGGGGCTTTGCCCCCCCCCCCACTTACATTACTGTAAGTTATTCACACAGCATGGACTATTCCTAGTCTCATGTCTGTGGCTTTTATGTGTATCTTTTACCATTCATGAATGTGTCTTTATCTTTCTACATGGAACTTTGATTTACCTATGTATTATGTACCCTTTTATCCATGTGCTGTATACGTATTAAATGTTTTGTATATCAAACCTTTGTCGGAGTTTGTATCTCAAGTATAATATCACCTATCATCTTACAGTGTCAATACCGAGGCATTTGTTTCACACCGGTCATTGGACCTACGCACTTTTCTGCCAAAAACTGCCAGGTCCATGTTGTGGATGGTGGCCCATAGTCCATTTCAATACTGCTGGGTAGAGCAACTCTATGGTAGGTGGAGGAGGGTACAGAGAAAGGCAGCGGTAATGGTTGGGTCAGCTGCTTTGGCACTATCCACACAGGGGGGGGGGCATTTGGTTTGGTAGATGTTTTCCATCTGGTAATTGACTCTACGGAAGAGGGAAATACCATCAGCTAACGCTGATGTGAAAAACTAATAATAATAATAATAATAATAATAATAACTACTTCCACCTCGTATAATAGACTTCGATCAATTTACTTCGCCTATCAATATTCAGAAATACATATATGTATATATGGAGGCGCGTGGGCTAGTGGTTAGAGTCGTGGAAAATGGACTCGTTGATTCGAGTTCAATTCTAGACGAAGCTGTTGGCATTTCACATAGCGCTAATACCCTTGGGAAAAGTATGAATCCATATATTCTCCCTCCAGCTATGGGTTAAATAGTAGGGCAGACTGGGCCCTTCAGCCTTGGGTAGGTAACCAGTCTAGGAGAGGGATAACTCTGAATTCAAAATTCCTGAGGTCGGTCGTTGATTGGGTTTGTGGAAACCCTTGATGCACCAATACTTTCCTATCGACTGTGCCAAAAAGTGTGGATAGTCCAACACAAGCGTTAACCACTATAAAAAAATCACTGTGTGGGTGTTCATTGTGTGTATGCACCCTCATGCATCGAAAATCGACGAGAGTGTCCATAATAATATGTATATACATGTATATATATACTTTTCATGTCAGGTCGCTCAATGCCCAACGGGTACTATGTAATTCAGTACTACCTGTTTCATAGTCGGATCATTGGCAACTAAACTCCTTTAGGGGTGCCTCAGGCATCGGTCAATAAACCCAGCCCTGTTCCTTTAAATCGAAGGTGGCAGGTGTTCCTTGAGATCACGCGATTTATTTGCCCAACCGCCATTCGCTAGAAAAGATGGGCTGCCGAGACCAACACCATCAATATTTATATTCAAATAGAACATTCCATTTTATTCCAGAGGGATATCTTCTTTTACGGTGTGTTTGGTGCAATAAATATTATCTGTGTATGTGTGTATATATTCATATTATAAGCTAAAAATAAATCTGGTAGATTTTGACGGATATATATATATAGATGTGTGTGTGTGTGTGTGTGTGTGTGTACATACACATATGTGAGTGTGCATTCGTGCTACACGCATATATATATTGATTAAACACATACCGAAATATTCTCGTGATATGTCCAGGGAATATTCCTTCTTCAATGGTATCTGCATATGTAACTGAGCTAAAGTTTATTTAGACTAACAAATATATTTATGTATGTACGTAAATGTACACATAGCAGTACACATTTATATGAAGTACCGCCCCCTCATATATATATATATATATATATATATATATATATATATATATATATATATATATATATATATATGGAGATAGGATGGATGTAGTAGAATCCGACAGTATGAGGTAGGTAGAAGGATGGTGAACAAGAAATGAAAACTCAAAACAATCTAAGAGTTGAAACGTTTCGTCCGAATTCATACGGACATCATCAGTCAAATGATTTTTATTGAAAGCAAAATTTCGTGTGAGTACAAGTGAAATTGGTGAGGGGGTGAGTTAGTAGCGGAACTGAGAGGAGGGAGGTTAGGGGCAGACATGAATGAAGTGAGGGTAGTATACAGGAAGTGGGGAGGGGATGGGAGTGGATGGGCACAGGGGTGGGTAAAGTTCTGGTGTGTTTGATGTCAGCAGAAGATAAGGAGGAGAGAGTTGAGTGATCTTAGGTCACTGGGTCAGTTAGTGGAAAGAGCAGGGGTGGGGGAGGATTTTTCTGACTCCTGAAGTATAGGTAGATAAGAACGGAGAGTAGGTAGTGAGAGTCTATGTGTGGGCATTGTTTTTTTGTTTATTTAAGCAGGGGGGGATTTTTCTGACTCCTGAAGTATAGGTAAATAAGAACGGAGAGAAGGTCAACCACACTGCCCCAGGCCAACTCAACTCAACTGTCGCAAACTCTAAGGTTCCCTCATTATATAGAAAACTGTGGTGAACTTTCTAGAATGTCGTGGAATCTTTCGAAGGTTCTAACTGTTCTACCAAATTGCATGTGTCAATTAAGAGGTCAACGGGTCAACCATCCTTTCTTCTGACAAACCGATTAAAATAAATTTTACTAGCAAAATCCTAGACTTCTTGGCTACGAATCGACTCAAGGTGATAACAGGTTTTACATGCTTGCCCACTCCCGTAAGTTCTGAGAATCGTGCTACATCCTATTAAGGTTTCTCTTTGTCTGACACAAGGCCACAAATATGGTGTTCCCGGGTAGGGCGCGCCATTATGCTACATGTCCATTCCTTGAAATATAGCATATCAGTTAAATCACCAACTTTGTTGTTTTGCCTTTCTAATATCGCTTCTAATTTAGCTGATTTCCTTGGACATTAAACTGCATTCGGTGGTGAGGATTGAGTTCTGATGCTTTGGAGAGTGCAGAGTCACCTCTTTGTTACCATTATTTGCAGCTTTACTCTGACTACTGTTCTTCTACAAGGATGGCTTTGGCATTTTAATGTAATAGATAACAATTAATCTGGTATTTAGTCCGAAGAAATAATGTAGGGGACCAGTTAATTCAAAGTTAGATTTAGGCAATATAGCCATTAATGAAATGGCACACTTTTTCTGTGACTTTTTTCCCTAAAAGTAAGGCTTAATTGTTTTGCATGCAGCTGCACTTAAAACTTAAAGTGGCACAATATTCCTTTTTGCTTTTCTTTGCTCTTCAGAAAGCAATCTCACTATATTCATTTCAAACCCCTAGAAGACCAATACTGTCACTTTGTTGGTTAATGTGTAGGGGGGCATCACTCTTAAAATAACTTTTTTTTTAGTGGAATAAAAATGGAATCACTTTTCACCGTTTTATTTGGTTGAAAGTGATAATCACTCTTGTCATTAGTTAAATTAAGAAATATCACAGAATCCACCTTCATAATATAAAGAAACAAAAAACACTGTAATATACCTATCAATGGGTCAAACAGATATGTTTGAAATGGTTAGCTTTAGATAAAAATACCTGAAACCATGTGACTGTAGATATATTTACCAACCCCTCCGCACGAGCAGGATGTGACACAAAGTCAATTTCTTAAGCGGAGTTTAACAGGTTTGAATTCAGAGTTTTCCTTCTCCTAAACCGGTTGCCTAACCAAGTTTAAAGAGCCCGGTCTGCCCAACTATTTACCCATACCTTTCCCAAGGGTATTACCGCCAAGTGAAAATGCAGTTACCGCGTCCAGGATTTGAACTCGGGGCGACGAGTCCATTTCCCATGACTTTAACCATTACACCACGCGCTTCCTTGACTGTATAACTCTCCCTCAGGAAGGAAAAGGTATTGAGAGAATGAATTATAACGAAGGTTTGAATGATAGGTATTTTATGCAAATTCGATTTTTGTGTCGCAAGAACCGGTTTACTAAAGCATTACCAGTTGGAAACCTTCTTCGTCTTAATATGTTTCTATTAAGTTTTTACCTCCTTCTTGACTTCCTTTATTTCGTTTTTTTACAATGTACGTAGTCATTCGTGTATTTTCCTAAATTCATTGATACTACGACGAGTTGCTCTACTACCCAAGAATAAACTAACGATTCATGACAATCTCCCTGACGATAATGTAAGTGTTTGCATGAGACCATATTTTATATTTTGATTTGACCAGAGCGCATGTGACCATATTTGATATGATTTGACCAGAGCGCACATGGCCATATTTGATCTTAACTCTTTGATCCCAATATTTCCAGTTGAGCACTATTTTACTATAGACCGTATGTCTGATATTTCAGGTTCAGTTAGAATATACCGGATGACAGCCGATATTAGGAATATTTGTTCTCCACAAACTTAAAAAAAAAGAAAGAAATAAGAAATTACAGTTATTCACCCATTTCATTCATAAAGGAGGAGAAGAAGAAAGAAGAGAGAGGAAAAGGAAATAAGAAGAGAAATTGTAACCACACAAATAAAAACATAAGCACGTCCATTTCTGAAAATAAACTCTGATGATGAAGCTCATGCTTCGAAATCGATAAGACAAAAATAACATCTTTTTGTTTTTATCTTTCATACGCATTGTACTGGCCTACAAAATATTAATATATTATAACATACTTAACAATGCTTCAAGCAAATTACCAATTGCTTTTATTAATAAGAGGTTAATATAACAACTATTCACAGGCTTTCTTTTAAGGAAATGATGGGGTGAGTCTGATCCCTGAAGCAAATTGTTTTTAATATATTTCGTAATATTTTTGTGAAGTTTATGAGGACACTTGAGAGCTAATATTCATATCAAATAACATCCAATTATCGCCACTTCCATTATAAATACTCTCTCACTTCTCTAAGGGATAAGTAGGAAGTGCGTGGTGTAATGGTTAAAGTCATGGGAAATGGACTCGTCGCCCCGAGTTCAAATCCTGGATGTGCTAATTGCATTTCACTTAGCGCTAATACCCTTGGGAAAGGTATGAATCCTACTCTCCCTCCAGCTATGGGTAAATAGTAGGGCAGACTGGGCTCTTTAACCTTGGTTAGGCAACCGGTCTAGGAGAAGGAAAACTCTGAATTCAAACCTACTGAACTCCGCTTAAGAAATTGACCTTGTGTCGCATCCTGCTCGTGCGGAGGGGTTGGTAAATATATATAAGGGATAAGCATACAGTAATTCAGTGATTCCATTCGTATAGAAACAATTTATTTCCGTAATTTATTGAAATTACATATGGTCACATAACAGGCTTTCAACAAGGTTCTACTAAATTCGCTACAAGGGATATTTAAATAACAGTAACTATATTTTTCTAATTTTCGCAGCTAGAATATTTCAAGCTGAAAACTAATAGAATTGAACGGAGATAGAATTGAACGAATAAAGAATATTGTTTTACTCAGACTTGTTGAAATTTAGAATACTAGTGTTTTTAACAAACGTTTGTAAATTAGGAAATCAATAAACCGTTATTGAAAAACATATTTCCTTTATCAGAATCATTAAAATACCTTAATTGGTGCAACTGTATTGATTGCGAAGAATGCAGTGACGTTAAATTGTAAAAAGACAGCGCCGAATTTTGATGAGTTGTACTTCTAACTAAATTCTTTTCGCACTAATTGGCCAAATTAAAACAGGATAAAAGCGAATGATTGAGTTATATTATTTGATTATGACAAGATCTTCTGTTGCTAAAAGAAGAAGGCAAAGTGTTTCTATAATTGTTTATTTTTACCAGCATTGGAAGTATCTGTATTTGATATTAAAGAAAAACGAAAGAGTGTGAAGTCGACACGGCAGTCATGTCTGAATAATTGCAGGTTGACGACCGCAGAAAGATCGATTGGTGACGAAAGAAACATGTGACAAAAGGGAAGTTAGTTCAAACGAGAACATGAAAGAATTCAAGCAAAGAAAGAAAAAAATGTGATCGAAAGGGAAAATAATAAACAATGAAAATGTAAAAGGATGTTTGGAGAAAAAAGTGAAAGAGAAAGAAGTAAAAGACAAAAAGAAACATTGACAAATTCAAAGGAAAGAACGAAAGAAAGAAAGAAAGAAAGAAAGAAAGAAAGAAACTATTGGTTTATGGAAAATGGAAAACATGGAAGGAGAAGGAAAAGGAAAAGGAAAAAAACGCGCGATAAAGAGGGTGATTGAAGAGAAAATGAATCAAAAGAAAAAGAAATAAACTCCTAGAGGAAAGGTGAAGAGAGCTTATAAGCAGAAGAACTGTTAAATATCTGGCAGCCATACTTCGTTCCAGATGTAATGAATAAGCAAGCAAGCCAATACGAATCCAGTGTTAACGTATTCCTTGTAAGTCCTTCGTCCGAGAGAATCCAAATGTCAATGAAATAACTCAGAATGGTATGTCTATTAATACAGTAGAAGCAGCAGCAGCAGTGCCAGTGATTGGACAATAGAAATCCTTCTCAGGTCACGTGTTTATAGGCGAGTCTATAAGTAGAAGTGACCATTTACTTGATGCCTTATATCAAAAACTGCAACAAGAACAACATAAAATAAAGAGAGAAGAAAGGAACACGTAAAATAAGGAAAATGAGAAACTAGAAAATAAGTGATTATTTGAGAGGGTAATAATTATGTTGTTGATAAAGATAGCGAGTAAAATTGAGAGATAATCTTCAACTACACAAACATTTGCGTGGCGAAAATGGTGAATAGTTGAGTAACAAAATGTCTCTGGCATAAAATGACCCAAATGGGTTGACATGCCATAAAAGCCAACCAGCCAACCAACCATCCATTTTCTATGAAAATAACCATCATACCACGCAGGGAGATCCTCTGCGCAGCATCCAGTATCCTCGCAGAGTTGGTCAATATAGGTCCTTTGTAGGCGGCTCACATTGGCATGTCCATATGTTGGCTACCACAGAAGAACGTTGCTTATGAGATCGTCCTTGCTTCTCCAGCAGTGCCCAGCATGCCTAGTCCGTCTCACTCGGATGGTTTGTGAGATGGGGTGTGGGCAGGAGGCCATAAAGCTGCTTCCTTGTGGGGAGATGTTTCCAGGACTTATTCAAGACCGCACACAGCATTCTTGCGCAGCTCCCATCTAGCTTATTCTCAAGGCGCCTCGTTAGGGTCCAAGTGGTGCAGCCATACAGCACTACTGATATAACCACAGCCTATAATTTGAAAGTAAGGGCCTTTCTGTGTGTGTCCATTGTCCACCCTTGTTACAATTCTCTTTCTCCGACTCAGAATTGGTCGTGTGTGAAATGACAGAAAGTTTGACAGAATTGCAGGTCTGATAAATGGACGGATGGGTCCTAATTGAGGCTGATAAACGAATTGAAGGATAAAAAGGCATACAGAAGTTTTGATGAACGAAAAAGAAAAGAAAAAGAAGTATGAAACAAAGAAACACACTTTCTCATTGTATTTTGTTTCATTTATTCCCACCATTGCTTATTATTTGGTTCCTACTTAACGAAAATTGCATCAAAATTGTTTTTCTTGTCATCTACATTGTTTTTGTCTTCGTTTTTCTTGTATTTTTCTTTCTTCTTTTTTCTTTTCCCCGTTTTTTATTTTATTAAATCCTACTTTCTTTTTCATCATATTCTTCTTAACAATTGTCTTCATCCTTTTTCGCTTTCTCTTGATTAAAGTGAGCGTCTATATTAATTGAGAATAATTTGTTTGTTGTCCTTTATCGATGGCTAAACAGTTTCATGTAGAGTTCCCAAATTTAGTTTCCATCATTATTGAATTCAGGGAAATGTAAAATTATTTTATTCTTCAATAGAGAAGAGAGTTGTTATCATGGTGGGAAGCCATATTGCCAGACGTGAATTATTCTACAGAATTTAGATATTTGAATGTTAAAAAAAATTAACAAATTATTTGTTTTATTAAAGTAAAGTAATTCGTGATAACTTAAATATGAGTAATTAGGTTTATAGGTAGCTCTTCAAGCTGGGTATGTAAAATAATTACATAGGATTATTGTTTAGTTAAGACTAAGAGTATAGGGAGATTTTTAAAATAGCCACATCGATAATTCTTTTTAGTGAAACTCATGTAACATAATGGCTATATTTGTGGCCTTGTGCCAGACTCAGAGAAACCTTTAAAAATGTACTACCGATTCTCTGATATTACTGGGTGGCCTTTGTAGAATCGGTCGAAAAAGAAATAAAATCTTTTAACGAGATATTGGCGACACAATGACGGGTTTTAACGAAAGCCTAGTATTCGTGACGGCCAGTCGTCCTTTGATCTAAAAGGCCGTAAACTCTATTTGACCAGAATGATTCGAAAGAATGGAATATTCTATTCTTTCTAGAAAGAACTGGATGGTTCCAGAAAAGAACTTTCGAGAAGATTCTTTTTGACATACTATATAAGGACCCCGATCAGAGCCAGTGGGACAGTCGGCCGGGGGGTTGATCGAGGGTTGGTCGTGCAGTCGAGTTGGTGCTGGAAAAGCTGAATCGAGGAAACTGTAGTCGCTGAGGACGAGAAAGGGGCTGGCCTTAAGATTTACCAACTAACGAAAGTTTATTACCCACAAGAACTGAAACTCTAAGAACGATAGGAAGATATCAATTAAACTGACCCTCTCTCTCTCAAAAAGTTGCAGTGAAGTTTTTATTCTAATAAACTTCTGAAAAATAAACACGGTATTATCATTCGAGAAAAATACTAGGGGGATCATTTTATGAATGAAATTCCCCTGACCTCTGGATACCCGTTGAGAGTCAATTGGCCGTAACGAATGGCACGCGGCGTGCGCAATGTGATACTCCCTTGACCTGCCACTAGCGACGGAGAACTGCTGGATATTTGGATATAGTAAACAACCGAAAGTTTAAGCGTGAAACGCTACCGCCACGTCATTGTTATTATTGGTAGTATCGTGAAAAGCCAATATGTTACATACACGATTTAGCATCGTATGAAAAGGCGCTACGTTACATATATAAATTTAGTGCCGTGCATTTTGAGGCACTGGAAGACGCGGTGAAAAATCCATAACGTTACACTCACTTAGATTTAAAAATAATATGTTTCTAGAAAATTTCGTTAATTTTTTCACAGAATGATATTAACTACATAAGATGAGATAAAAGTATAAGTAGCAAATCTATTTGGTTTATGTGGAATTATTTTTACTAATCAAGTATCAGTATTAATGAATCATTTTACTATCTTATTATAATGGAGATTCGTTGTCTGTTTTTCTGTAACTGAAACTACATCACTGTTTAAGTCCTAATACTCTCAGAAATTGCGGAAGTTTGTTAACGAGTAGTTAATTAATAGTTAAAATCATTAATACAGAATAAATCTGATTTAATAACGACATCTCTGTGAAAATCTGAGTTAGATTTGCTTCAAAACAGCCCATGTTATTAGTGCGTTTAAAATTCTGCAATGTGTCTCATATATCATTAAGAAATAAAGGTTTACATAATATATAGTGTGATTAATTTGCAGACTGGTTTTAACAAAACCGCGTTTAATGAATAATTACTTGGTGTTATTGATCTCATTGTTTTATTCTCCAACGTAGTAAAATCAATCCTATGTATGATTTTATATAGAAACCTATGAAAATATAACTAAAATAAGAGTAATATTTTTATATGCGTTCTTATCTAATTTCGTTAGTCTTTCTAATTTAAATTTCATTACATTGAAGCCCAAATACTTGCTCCTGTAATTATAATCAATTGGGATCTAAGTCTTGACTACTTACTCGGCGTAGACTTCAACTAGCAAAAAAAAAGAAGATAAAGAAAATTAAAGAAAAAAGATAACGGGGAAAATAAAGAAATATTTAAAAAGATAGCGTTATCGCTTCCAAGTGCCCGCACTCTACTTCTTTCTTTCTTTCTTTCTTATTATATTTTCTGTGAAGAATGTACTTTTTCTTTCCTTCTAACTTTATAATAAAAACGAAATCTTCCATTATTTAGTTGCGGTGACGACACACTTAAACAATAAGAATTGGGCGGATAAGTAACACCAGATAATCAGTTTCAATTTTAACGAGAGGGTGTTGCAACATGATAAAAGTCGTATTATTTTGGAACAACAGTATTATTTCATAGATTAAACTATTATAGCTTAAATAACTATTTTAATACAAATAATTCACATTTATATGATATTTAGTATTAGTAAAGAAACAAAAAAATAAAAAAGTTAAAGACATAAAATATTTAAGATGAAAATCCCTGAAAAAAATAAAAAACTGTTAAATGAAATCAAGAAAACTGAAGAATGAAGACAAATAAAAAAAAACATGAGAGAAAATGAAGAAGGGGAATGAACTGTTGGATTTTTCTCATAAATCATCGATGATATCATGCTGAGAAATATTCTCTTTTGGGACAGCGTAACGAGGACGTTGGCAGTGACAAGTTGTACTGGGTTACATGGTAGCGGCAACAAGAAACGATTCCTACATAACCTAGAGATGACGAAGAAAATTAAAAAGGTAATGATAAAAATAAAATAGAAAATAACTCAAATAGAATGCCTTCACGAGCAATGAAATAATTGCAGAAATTATTTTATGAAAAAAAGAGAGAATATCTTTTCTTTTAAAAGATGGAAGACTAAGAGAGATGTCTAGTTATCTACAACTTCTGATGAAAACAGAAAAATAACATAGAAACGGAAATAGAACATTGTATAAAAAAGTCCCAAAAGCATATTACATTTCACTAACCTTATTCAAAGATAAGAATGAAGAGATAGATAGAGATAGATAGATAACGAGAGCGAGAGCAAGAGAGAGAGCAAAGAGAGAGAGAGAGAGAGAGAGGGAGAGGGAGAGGGAGAGGGAGGGAGTGGAAGGAGAGAGAGAGGGAGAGGGAGAGGGAGAGGGAGAGGGAGAGAGATATTATTAAAGAGAAAAGGTAAAAGAGAAAGTAAAGAAAGTTATAAGAGAGAAAAAAGGAAGAAGAGAGAGGAGAGAGGGAGAGAGAGAGAGAGGAGGGAGTGGAGAAGGAGAGAGAGAGAGAGAGGGAGAGGAGAGGAGAGGGAAATGGAGAGAGATATTATTAAGAAAAAAGGTAAAAGAGAAAAAAGAAAGTTATAAGAGAGAAAAAAGGAAGAAGAGAGAGAGAGAGAGAGAGAGAGAGAGAGAGAGAGAGAGTTAAGAAATTCGAGAGAGAGAGAGAGAGTTAAGAAATTAGAGAGAGAGAGAGTTTAGGAACTAGAGAGAGAGAGAGAGAGAGAGAGAGAGAGAGAGAGAGAGAGAGAGAGAGAGAGAGAGAGAGAGAGAGAGATCTTCTACCAACAGTTTCAAACCAAGGACATTTTTTTAGACTTGAGCTTTTCTTATCAGAGAATATCCAAAACATACGATTTAGCTTTCTATTTTTGAATGTGCGATTTTGATGAAACCAAAAATCCTTTTCTAATTTAGTTTAAAGAGCACTGGCTCACACACAGTCTATGCACCCTAGGAATACACTCAGCATGTATTCATATTCAACTGAATAAGCCAAATTCCATCCACACTTGTCTTACATTTTTTGTTGTTATGTTGGAAAAGGATTGTTCTCTAACGAAAATTTCAAGGATAATCATATTTTGTATTCATACACTCAAAGAGTGCTCAGAGTTGCGTCATCGGTGATGTTCATTGGGATCATTATGATTTTCCGGTCTTAAAACATCATAATCGTTCACCAATAATAGCAGGCGATCCTGTAAAAAAAAGAAGAAAAAAAGAAAAAGAAAAAAAAAAAACACTCAGCACAATAACATTTCACCGCACAAGGAAAACCCAACAGAATGTTTATTTCGTAAAAATACAAAAATATGGCACAGGGCCTAAAATGGGAAGGGGGAGGTTGGTATTTTCTATCCTAACTTTTAATTTAATTATTTCCATTCATGACCCAATTCATACTTCAAATTTCCATTTACCATAAAACCAATTCGCACTACAGTCGCCCAAACTTGCCAATCTCTCTATCACATACACATACACCTAATCCCGTATTTGCATAGTCGTGAGGGAGGTGGGTTTTTTAAGTTATACAATTAAAACGAAAAAGAAAACCACAGTGAAAACAATGTGAGAGAAAAAAAGGAAAATATGATAAAAAAATAAGATGATTATAAGTAGGCAGAAAAACTAGTTCATCGGTTGAAAATTTCGGGGGGGGGGGGTGAATATAAAATAAAATAAAAAATTGAAATAAATATGGGTAAATAGCAGGGCAGATTGAGCTCTTTAACCATGGCTTGGTAACCAGTTGAGGAAAAGGAAAACTCTGAATTCAAACCTGTTAAACTCTGCTTAAGAAATTGATCTTGTGTCTCATCCTGCTTGTACGGAGGGGTTGGTAAGCGAATATTTGTCTGAATTTTTAAGATAAGATTTGATAATTTGTATTATTTAGATTTTTTGACAGTTGTCCTCGTCTTTATTGTTATATACACAATGTTTTGGCCGATGTGGCCTCCAGTCTTTTTCAGGTGTTTCTGAATTGTCCAGTTGAACACATGGCACAACGGATATGGGGGGGGGTGAATATAAAATAAGATAAGAAATAAAATAAAATTCTCCTCAAGCAGCAGAGAACTTGAAATTCTGTCATCTAATGGGTAGGAAGGGGAAAGAAAATTTAAAAAAATCGTGGCGTACTAATAAAAAGAAAGGGTCCATGAGCTCACATACTCTGGCTAAGTTAATCAATAATTCAACAAAAATTTTTTTTTAAATATAGTCTAACTTACCTGGGTTGGGTCGACATTATTCTTCTAAATACCCAATATTCTTACATACCTGTAACTTCAAGCATGAACGCAAGGTTAGCGTCTTTCAACACTGCTTTTAGTCTTAAAATTGGGTGACCAATAAGAAGTGACTAACGTTTCTTCCGTCTCAGTAAAGTAAGTAAAGTCGTCGGGGCGGCCTAATGTCGGTATCAACCAGACAGCGAGGGAGTCTATCCCCTTTTCACTAGCACTAGACCAAGGATATTATTTTAGCACCTGAGGTGGAGTGCCACACCTACCATCAGCTCCTTACTTTACCGCACAGATCCCTGTGCTACTCATACGCTGAGTTGGCGGGGGCTGGTATCGAACTAGGAACCTTGTGGTTTCTAGCCGAACACTCTACCGACTGAGCTAAACCGGCCCCTCATCTTTTTCCTTTCTGGCTCCATCACGCTGAAAGGCGCGCGATTACAAGCAAGTTCCAGGTAATAATTATTTTTGAATTGTTTACTCCATTGTTTTTTCCCTCTACTCTCCTTTTCACTAAAAATCTGTAGCATCTCACCATAGTTCATAGTAGAGCTTCATGGGTCTGATCTTTTTAGCCATAACCATAAATAAATACTTTCCCTTCAGTAGCACCTTAACAATCATAGTTCGTACTTGAGTTTCATGTGTTAAGGGTTTAAATGCCATCCTTGGCCAGTTGAAAAGGGCTTAAGTAAGTAAGTCCTGAGTTATGGAATCCTTTGGTAAGTGTATAAGTCCTATCCTGTGAATAAGTCCTATCCAGCGTATTGGTAAAGGTCCAGTGATACAATCCAAACAGTTATGCGTAGTGTGACCAGAACAGCCGGTATAAATATTATATCAGCAGCAGAGTACTGCCAGTGATTGGCCAAGAGTATGATCACATAGTTATCGCCGAGTCTATAAATAGGAGCAGGTGTCTAGCACACACCTTATATCAGAAATTTCTCAACATCATGAACCTGATCTTTTAATCCATAACCATCTCAAAGCTTTCTCAGCAGATTCTGAAATTGCCTTGATGGCCCTTCTCTTTTTTCTATCATTATTCCAAAACGACTTAGAGTTTCGAATAAAAAAAATTTCATTGTGATTTTTTTAAAGTTAAATATGAACAACGTTTTTGTACAATCATTTTTACAAATATCTCGGGGTCAATGGAATTTACTTTTATCAGAGTTTTATCCATTTTTTTAAATTAATAGCAGGTTTATGTGGCCGTAAAATTAACTTTTTATGCACGTTTGTTTTTGAGTTTTTTCTCAGTTTAACATTTTTGTTCACACCTTATATGTGACTTAGGGAAGCGCGTGGTGTAATGGTTAAAGTCATGGGAAATGGACGCGTTGCCCCGAGTTCAAATCCTGGACGTGGTAATTGCATTTCATTTAGCGCTGATACCCTTGGGAAAGGTATGAATCCTACTCTCCCTCCAGCTATGGGTAAATAGCAGGGCAGACTGGGTTCTTTAACCATGGCTAGATAACCAGTCTAGGAGAAGGAAAACTCTGAATTCAAACCTGTTGAACTCCGCTTAAGAAATTGACCTTGTGTCGTATCCTGCTCGTGCGGGGGAGTTGGTAAATATATATATGTATATACGATTGGACATTTAGACATTAAACTATACATGCATGTACTTAGAAGTGGGGGTTTTACAACCTATTTTTAAAATAAAAAGTCAGCACTGCTAAAGATAACATGGAAATCCTACATATAACTGTGGTCGCATGAATCGATGTTCTATTCCTATGAAAACTGTGAAAACTGTGAGTTATTTGCGCAACATACCACTGCGCAATGATCGTTAAAGCGCAGTTATATTTATACAAGTAAAGTATAAGTAAAATACATAAGTATAAAATACTAACATGCTAGCTGAAGTAGCCGTCTATTCCAGGTAAGAGATCATGATCTGAATCGCTTCTGGTTATAATGACAGTAAATGACAGTAAAATTCCTTATTTCACCAAACTGTTAGTTATATGTAGTTTTGAAAATTGTCGGAATGTTTGCGAAAAATCATTGTTTGTACACACGTATTGTTGATAAAGTAGGTCTTTAAATAATATATTTTCGATACATTTACTAATACTGTTCAATATATTGTATTGTAGCGATTTCCTCGGGATGTAATGCTACGGAGAGGGGGGGTATCCTCAGTAACAAGAGATGTAGAACAAGATAAATCACTCTCAAAACAAACAACGACAACTGACAGAGACGGAAAGAAAAAAAAAAGAAAAGAAAGAAAACACTCTACCTCGTATCTGAAGTAGGCATAATTAGTATTGCCGGTGTTGCGACCTTGGTTCGGAATTCGGTACCACGGTCTACGAGTCGAGGATCACTGTAGTTCTATAAACACGATTGACGTATTGTAGATAGAATGGTAATAACACCAGAGAGATCTCTGCGTTAAAACAAGCCCCTTATATCATAGTGTTATGACCTATTAAAGGGTCAATAAATAGTAACTCAACACAGGTATAAAAATGTAGAGAACAGATTGTATTCAGCAATACATATCACATACAATGGAAGGGTTTCCTTGTTCAGCATACACGAAGACTGTTTCTAGAACTACTCGACTGAGTAGTTTTACTCTGCCACATATGTACCCTTTGGGTAAGTCCATGTTCGTGTCATTGGTGAGTCACCTACAACACATAGGGCAGGGAGGATCACTGTAGTTCTATAAACACGATTGACGTGTTGTAGATAGAATGGTAATAACATCAGAGTGATCTCTGCTTTAAAAAAGCCCCTTATATCATAGGGCAGGGAGTGATATGTTACATATGCAGTCAACACGTAACTTTTAATGTAAATAATCATGTATTAAATCTGACTAAACACAATTCTAACTCATCCTGCCTGAAACCACTGGAAGGTAAGTACCCATACTTTTTCTGCCATACTCCCATCTCAGCACACATAAAAAATCAGTTTAAGGTTGTTATATGGTAAGATATCCGTAAAAGCGTATGGTTTGCAAAGAAGAATAATGGACAAGATGAATTGGATAAAAATCGTTTATTGAAATAACTAGTGTGAAAATTGTTGTTGTCGCCGTAGATAACGGTAGTAGTTCTCTGGGGTGGCTGAGGGGTCGTAAGTCAGGAATGGCCGTGGGGTCGGTGAGGTGTAGAATCGTATGATAATACGTCAGTTCTCTCTTGGCCTGCTGCAAGGCGTGAGGTAGTAGAAGTTGAGTTGGTACGGTCACGGTGTAGGGACCAAGTCAGGAACCCAGTGAGTTGTAGTGGGTAGCGTATGATAATACGTCAGTTCTCTCTTGGCCTGGTGCAAGGCGTGAGGTAGTAGAAAGTGAGTTGATACGGTCACTTGGTGCGGGAAATAGGAGTGGCCGAGGGGCCGTAAGTCAGGAATGGCCGTGGGGTCGGTGAGGTGTGGGTATCGACGTGGTAGTGGAAAATAGCGGCCTTTGATCTTGCCCGCCTGTTTTATGCTAGCGAGGTGTATTTTGTGAGTAAGCATTGTGAATCATAAGAGATATCTTCTCTCTGATATAACAAGGTTAATGGCTGTTAAGTCATTTCCTTCTTAGCATTCGCTTAGAAAGAGTTTTCTCTGATGAACCTATTGGTAAAACTCGAGTAGTAAGTTTCTGTTTTTTATTCGGCTCCTTATATCGGGTCATTTCTTTTATTATTTTATATTGCGACTTGTTCGGTTTTCTTTCTTTCAACGAGTCATTTTCTATACTGCGACTTTTTTTTTATATATATATATATATATATATATATATATATATATATATATATATATATATATATGTGTGTGTGTGTGTGTGAGTGGTGTGGTGTTTCTGTAAACTCTCTAATATCAATATAGGCAACTACTTCCTAAAATTAATAGACATTTCTTCTACTTCATCTTCTTTACTACTACTACTACTACTACTACCACAAGAAGAAGAAGAAGAAGAAGAAGAAGAAGATTTTTTTTATTCAAGAGACTACTTACTACTACTACTACTACTACAAGAAGAAGAAGAAGAAGAAGAAGAAGAAGAAGAAGAAGAAGAAGAAGAAGATTTTTTTTATTCAAGAGACTCAGTAACGACTGGCAAACCAATCAAACGTGAATTATCTGTGAATATTCATAAATTCTATCTTTTTCCTTTCCTAGATTGTGTTGATGGCAAAATTTCTATAGCTTTTTGGAGTAGAAACTAAATAGAAGAACAATAATTCATCTGAGTGGAATGCATAGTACAAATGCATTTTAAACTCAATTGTGTATTACTAGAAATTAAGGGGAGAAATACCTTCCTCATCATAATGAACAATAAAGGTAATGGTAGTTGAGTTTAAAAGCCAGGGTATCTCTTCAAAGGGTCGAGTAATTATTAACCACTCTTATCCCGGGCACATCGAAATACACCATCTTCGACTCGTAGGCTATTATTAGGAGGGATGGATATGGATGATCAACAGGATCGACAGTGTCATCTTGACGTTGTAGCAGCAAATCAGGATGACTAAACAGTTCCTTAATGGACAGTTTCAGTGGGTGAAGGTGTTTCACAAAATGGACCTGCAAATATCCACCCGCTTTATTTTAGCATATCTAACCAAGCCGTCACTCCTTGGAAAAGATGTGTAACCCTTACCAAGACCCAAAACAACCGAAACTTGTTGGGCAGCTTTATCATTACTATTTCATCCACAGAAATTCATAAGTCGGTCCTAAGTTGGTTTTGGGCATGGTTCCTTAGACTCAAATGATAATTCTGATACCGGATCATTTTGAAACTTCTGATCATTCTCCCTGATGTTCAAAATACCACCAACGACCGACCATTGTCCTAAAGGAGCTCATCAAATCCAGGTTTTGAGATCATAAACCCCAATCATTTTTTTGCACCCGACTGTGAACCCCAGTCTAATATTGAGGTTGAATAAATTGAGTATTCATCAAGTCGAACCTTCTTCCAGAAGACAACTTCTAAACTCATTAAGCACCAGAGACGAATCGATAGTTCTGATATCGGATCCTTTTGAACTTCTGATCATTCTCTCTGATGTTCAAAATACCATCAACGACCGACCATTGTCCTAAAGGAGCTCATCAAATCCAGGTGTCATTTTTAATGGTATGTGCTATTTTATTTATGCAGACAATGTTGTCATGATATTGATTGTGAAAGCATAATAAATACAAAATATTTATATTCAATGTTGCCATTGAACCCCAATCATTTTTTGCACCCGACTGTGAACCCCAGTCTAATACTGAGATTGAATTAGTTGAGTATTCACCAAGTCGAACCTTCTTCCAGTAGACAACTTCTAGACTCCTTAAGTACCAGAGACGAATCGATGAAAAAGTTCAAAAGTGTGCCTGGCACGACCAATTAGTTCATATGGGCAAGAATTTATAGTTTTAATTAGACATTCCCAAACATTACAATACCATTTTCATCTGTCTCTCTATCTCTGTGGCTCTACTTATTGTTGTGATGTTAGTCCCAACAGTAAAAAAGAAGTCAAGTCGAGATGGGGTAAAATAAGACAAGTGTATTTACAATTAATGGTACATGTACGACTAGCTTGTCGTTAACGGGAACAGTGCTCCCTTTCCACTCGGTGTCTCACTATTTATAGTGAGAACCGGTGCATGTTCTCCACTGTAGGAACGGCCGGTACAACACTTATCTATCTATCTATCTATCTATCTATCTATCTCCAACTATCTATCTATCTATCTCCCACTATCTATCTATCTATCTATCTATCCTACATTTTTTATATTCCTCTCTTTACTATTATAAATGCCATACAAACAATACATATGTTCACACGTACATATATACACTTATCATACACTTATCACCTTCAGATCTCATGATCTAAAAACCCAAAAGTGCACCCTAAATATATACTTAAAAAGAACAGAAAAGAAAAGGGAAATAAATATAAAGTGAATAAAAGAAAAACTAATTTAGAAGAAGGTGTGTTGGTGGGAAGGGTAAAAAAGAAACAGAAAAGGATATTATGAACCCAGCTCGAATGTATTTTTATCGGATTTTTACTGCAGAGAAGCAGGGTTCCAAGTTCCTACAATATAAAAGTATCCTAATATAGCCAAATACACAAACACTCTCCTTAAACTCACAAGATGAGAATGTGCTATACATTAAATCACATCCTGCCACCAATGACTTGACATTGTCACTGTAAACATAGGAGGGTATTCTGTAAGTATTAGAGAATCGGATAAATTCCATAAAAGTTAAATGACCCATCGAATTTGATATGCCGTAAAATAAAACAAACAAATAAAAATGAGTGAACGATCATATTGACCCGGTGCTTGTATAAATCTGTCATTTTGGGGTAATTGAAGAGAATAGCGTTAAATCTTTGGCACAAGGAACATCCAGATAAGACTTTCTTCACAGCTTGTCTACCTTGGGGTATCAAATACCCGGATATCATAATCTTATTTAAGGAAGTGGGAACAGTAATATATTTTCATTGCTTGTAGCAGTTTAGTATTATGAGGTTGGTCAAGTGGTGGTCCTTAGCTGTCAGGATGTTGATTAACAACCTCATATTCGTACACTGAGGCCTTACTAATTCTTCCCTTTGAATGAATTACTCCGTCCTTGTCCAAAAACAGATTCAATCCACCCATTCTCTGTGGTACTACCTTCCCGGAAGTATCTTTAAAATAATCCAATTGTACTAAGAAGGATTCTTGTTGCATCACCTTTAATAGATACGTTCGAGCTGCTATTATGGATTCGACTTCTTTTTTCTTCCATTTATTAATGAATCAAAATACACAGGTTGTAACATTCAACAATTTCGACAAAGTATTTTTCAAAGGGGACTATAGTTTCATCATGGCCACCAGTCGTTGAGCAAAATTGCGAAGTCACAACCCTTTTATTTTCAGGTCTCAGGCAGATTAGGACATTCTCCGGTCAAGTAGGTCCGGGAGTCAAAATTCTCAATTGGTTTTCAGTTTAGTAATAGACAGATCTCTAGTAATAAAAGTCAGCATGGTTCTGTCCAGTGAGCACGTATTTATACTGAATACATACATCGAATTATGGTGTTAATGTTTCTTCTTTCGAATGAACAAATATTTTCAAGATAATATTAAGATTTATGCAAGTTTCCTTGTGTTAAATATAGGGGGGGGGTAAATTTCACAGGGAAAATTGGTGTACCCTCTATACATATATAAGAGGCAGTTGGTGAGTATGCATGTATGTGCGGATGAAACTACGAAAATACAATTAACGACAAATAAATATATCTATACACATTAAATATCACTGGTTCTTGCTTTTTGTCCAAAAATTATGAATATATGAATTATATTCGAATTTTTAAGTGGCAATAGTAGATTTATTTAATGATTAATGGTCTCATTGCTTGATTAAACCTTATTTTACCTATCATTTTAGATGCCACATTAATAAATCCCTTCTTTTTAATAATAGATTAATGCATTTACAACCTCTTCTTTTCAAGTTAATTTATCTTCAACCAAATAATTTTATAAATTACCAAACAAATGACAATCGCAAAAAGCAAAGTTAGGAGAATATGGTGGGTGAATCATTCTTAAATGATGGGAATAATATTCTGTCAGTATTATTAGTGTTATTCGGACTATTGTCCCCATCTTCATTGTTATTTGTACAACGTTTCGGCCGATATACCCTCGGCCTTCTTCAGGTATTTCTTGTCGGACTCGGGAATCTTTTCGACTCGGAACCTTTCTTTCGAACTCGGGAACTTTCTTTTCGAACTCAGGAACTTTCTTGTCGTATTCGGGAGCCATCACGGAACTTTCGGAAAAGAAAGTTCCCGAGTTCGAAAGAAGGTTCCGATTCCGACAAGAAATACCTGAAGAAGGACGGAGGGTATATCGGGCGAAACGTTGTACAAATAACAATGAAGATGGGGACAATAGTCCGAATACCACTAATAAATACTAATATTCAAGCCTCATCTCAAACATTCAGGGAAATAATAATTCTGTCATTTTTAAATGATATGTGCTATTTTATTTATGCAGACAATGTTGTCGTGATGTTGATTGTGAAAGTATAATAAATACAAATATTTATATTCAATGTTGCCATTGATCTTGCTTCGCACAAAGACATGCAGATTTTTGATGTAGTGAATTTTACAATTTTGGCACAGTTTTGCCTGCTGTTCATTAAGAGAAATCGATGGAGTTGATGACTTAAAAAGGGCAAATAAACAAAAGAAAAAAGAAAATTAAAAAACACAAGAACAAGATGAAACAAAAATGGAAACTAAAACCAAAAAAGCAGCTTGACTTGACACAAAAAAAACAAAACAAAAAACAAATAAAATTAAATTCCAACTAGAATAAAACAAATCCATTAATAATTCATCCATTTTGTTTTGTGCATCAAATGTTGATGCCTTTTATGATTTTTTAAAGTTATAAGTTTAATCATTTCATTAGGGTTTTCTGAAGAAACAAAATTTGTAGAATCCTGACAATCATTAAAATACCATTTTGTTGCAAGATAAAATTGCTCTCTGCTTCTTTTAACGGATTCTGGTGTTTCTGGTTTACCCTTTTTTAATATCAGTGTCATCTACATTAATAATTGGGAAGGTTTTGTTAGTCTGTTCTCAATAAAAGTCAAACAGTTTGATGTAGAAATGCAAAATATGGAATGCATATTCATTGGACCCATTGGAAGTTTTTAACATAAATCAAATTGAAATTTACAAACTTCAAAAGAAAACAAATTAGCGATTTATGTCATTTTCAAAACATTTATCCAGGTTTTATTATGATTTTGCAGATACATAATAATCATTTAATAGTAGTGTTGCATAATTGTGTGGCGGCAGGTTTTCTTTGACAATAACCTGTAGCGAGAATCTTAAGGGGGCCATTGTTTTTCAGATCAGGGGATGGAAAAATACATTTTCTGGTTATGTCCCAACCGAACCCCAGAGCGGGATCTCACGAGTTACGTGATAGAGTTAGTAGGAAGTCAGTTTTCAACCAGAGATGAAGCAGAACAGACGTGTGCTGCTGAGGGTTGTAACACAGACTGCGCGGTGAATCAGGATGGTCGTAATAAAATCTTGTACAAGAAAAACAAAGTCTTGTAGATGATTGCATGACTTAAAAAAGAACTAGCCCTGAAAGAATCCTTAGAAACAGCCAGAACAATAATTTAGAAAAAGAAGAACAAGATGGCAATCGGCCAAAAGAAAGAAGATGCCCCCAAAATGCCATTTTTCAGCCATTGGAAGTCTACGTATTTTGATGAATATGTATCGTTATCCGTTTTATTGTTTTTTCTCATGGATTCTAATGCCTTGAATTCTGATGGAGAAAAAAGTGCTCATTCGGAGTTTTTAGGTGACTTTTGAGGCGTTGATAATCCCCGAGGTGGACAAAAATGGCCAATTTCGTGTTCAAATAAAGTACCAAACTAATATGATTTCTGATTGAGTTCGATGAGGAGTATAACATAGTAAAAGATGGTTGAGTTCGCTTGAGAATTGGAGAAGATGGGGCTTAAAAGGTGCCCCGAAAATGCCATTTTTCAGCCATTTTAAGTCTACGTTATTTTGATGAATATGTACGTTATCGATTTCATTGTTTTTTCTCATGGATTGATTACTGATGCAAGACCAAAATGCCCTGGTTCAAACCATGTTGACAGAGTGTTAGGTAGAAGCAAAGAAGAAGGGGTAAAGGTTCAGCCTTGTCAGTGACCATTCCCTAACCCTCGCTAACCCAGTGACATAATAAGGGAGGGGGAAGGTGAGAAATAATCTCTAAAATGCTAAAACTCTGATTTGGAATATATATATAAATTGACATTGTGTGAAAAGTTCAATAACATGTAGACACAGGGGAGAGAGAGAGAGAGAGAGGAGAGAGAGAGAGAGAGAGAAGAGAGAGAGAGAGAGAAGAGAGAGAGAGAGAGAAGAGTCGTGTGTGTGTGTGTGTGTTTGCATCAATATGATCTCGGGACATCGAAAAGTACAAAGAATATTCTTTGTCAAGAGACGACTAGTAAATAAGATATCGGGTTGCAAAAGAAAAAAAGACAATGAAATCAGAAGGATGAAAATTAATGTCATTCTTGCAATTATAAAAAAAAAATGGTCTTTTCGTGTCTGTTATGGATTAAACAACATTGGATGGGATGTTTGTACTGTAAGAGACCTCAAAGTTGAGTAATGAATAAAGCATTAAGTCACGTGATAAAACTTCAACATTGTAAGCAGCCGATGAGAACTTTAAAAGTCTGGACAAATTTTAGTTTTGGTTTGTTTTGTTTTTTGTTTTGTTTTACGGCATATCAACCTCAGTGGGTCATTTAATGTCGATAAAGTTTTTGAATAAATCCACTCTTAATGGTTAATACAATTTTTTTATAAATACATTTTCCTATTTAACCCATAGAATGGGACCTAACAGGTAACCACTCCGGTTCAGATGGACCAGGGGAACTCCACATTTCCCAAACCTCCAAACTGGAACCTCACCACTCAGATAGAGTTTTAATTTCATTCCCAAGGACATGTAGACCCACAGTCCGCCTTCTAGCACACCATGATAATAAAAAGAGTTTGGGCTTGCCATAAGGTTAATAGGGTTGGGAAAATCCTATGTGCTAGCGGCTAGGGCTTTGATCGAGACCAAGCGATTGATCGGAGGGAAGCCTCTCGACCGCCCGTCTAGCCCAAAGATAGGACCAAAGTGGAGTTTGTATGTCATGAACTGCTCATGCACCTGGCCATCCTTAGCATCACTGGTCGCCACCCCGGCCCAACGGGATGGCACCCATTGGGGGAGTCTACACCGCTGCAGAGGTGCAGTCGAGCATTCTAGACGCCCAGCCGACAGGTCGGGCATTTTGAGTCAAGCCAATCTCATGCAGCAGCATCAATCTATAAAGCACATCTCAAATCAGCTCGTCAGATAGATTTAGCGGTAATATTTCACACCTTTCGATTTTAATTCGATTTCTATGAAGCTCAGTTATGCCCATTGCTCAACATTGCTCTCTATATTTCACCGACATAATTGTTAAAGACAAGAGAGACTTGGCAGAATAGGAACAATGATAACGTCACTTTTGTAGCAATGGCAGCCTGATTAATCTGCGGTTGAAACTTTCATAAAGTCTACGTGTTTGGTATGCTGGCCGCCATCCTTGGTTCGCAGATTATAAATAAGTAACAAGTAATAAGTATCCGGTGTTATAGTATTCTTTGGTAAGTCCCGACGTCCAAGATGATTCCCAATAGCAATGAGCTAAAGGTTAAGAATCAGGCTAGTATTAAATCAACCACAGCAGCAGCAGCAGCACTGCCAGTGATTGGACAATAGGATCTCTCCCCAGTCGTGCCCATAGGCGAGTCTAATAAATAGAATGACCATCTGGCACACGCCTTATATCACAAAATTCCAACACTATGAAAGAGGCTTTAAAGGTTTGATGATTTCTGGTACTATCCTGATAGCTCTAAAATCAACAGCCATTCTTCTTTTTAGCAAAGATAGTGAGAAACACGAAATCAAATCTAATATTATATAAACTAGTTTTCCGATAATATTTGAAAACTGTTCTTGCCTTACATTTGAGAATTCATTCCTTTTAATTAATCCTTTCTTCTGATCCTCTTTTCTTTGCTCTACCAATGTTTGAGCACTTTATATTTGTTATAATCGCTGCCTTTATCAGTGTGAATCTTGCTCAATTACCATTGTGACCTATTTCACCGTTAAGTCACCTTTTCCACTATAACCAATATATATATAATATATATATATTATATAATATAATATATATATATATAGTATATACTAAGCAGCTGCTACGCAGCGTGCTGGTAGAGGGGATTTTTTAAAGAGTTAATCTTGCAGATCCATTATTCTGAAACGTGATTGGCATCCTCGTGGGATCCCATTAAGATCCCCTGTGTAAAAAAATCGACCTTGCATTGAGTCCACTTTATTGAGAAAAATGTTAAAGTTTACTAATCAAAGTATTAAATGAAAAAAAAAGTCATGCAATTATCTTCACGAATATAAATCAAAACTCTCTATTATTTTTGCTCCAAAACCGAAGCCTGTGATATGTAATGTGTATATATATTTACTTTGTCGTTAATTGTTGTAAATTTTTTGAGTTTCCTCCGGACATACGATACACACAACTGTTCTTGTATATATGTATAGATTTACCAACACCCTCCGCACAAGCAAAATGGACACAGAGGTCATTTTAAGCTAGTTTAACCAGGTTTGAATTCAGAGTTTTCCTCCGCTCCGAGACAGGTAACTCTAGCCATGATTCAAGACCCTGATATTTACTCGAAATAGCTGGAGGGAAATTTTTTCAAACGCTTTAAACCAGCTTTAAAATTGACCGTGTGTCGATTCCTGCTTGTGCGGAGGGTTGGTTAAATCTATACATATATTAAAGAACAGTTGTGGTATCTGTTATGCGGAGGAAACTTCAAAATAAAACAATTAACGAACAAGTAATATATATACACAATTACATATCAACAGGGCTTGGTTTGGAGGCAAAAATGAATAGAATTTGATTTATGATTCGTGAGATAATTGCAGTGGACTTTTTTTTTCATTTAATACTTTAGATAGTAAACATTAACCAATTTTTTCTCAAAGTACTGGATCGCAATTGCAAGGTCGATTTTTAACACAGGATTTTAATGGGGCATCCCACGAGGATTCCAAATCCGTTCAGTTAAAATGATCTGCAAGATTAACTTTTTAAATCCCCTCTACCCAGGCATCGCTGGTAGGCCGCTCTAGTAATATTATATATATATAATATATATATATATAATATATATAATAATAATATTGGTATGAGTGGAAAGGTGACTTACCGGTGAATAGGTCACAATGGTTAATTGATGGCGAAGATTCCAAATGATAAGCAAGCGATATACAAATATAAAGTGGCTCAATACAGTGTAGAGCAAAGAAAAGAGTCACAAAGAAATGGATTAATTAAAGGAATGCATCTCAATGTAAGTCAAGAAAGTTTGTTCAAGTATTATTCGGAAAGACTAGTTTAATATTAATATTTGAATGATGTTCGTTCTCACTATCTTTGCTAAAAAGAAGAATTCTGTTGATTTTAGCGCTAATCAGGATAGTACAGAAATCATCAACAGATCTTTATAAGCTCTTGTCATAGTGTTTGGGAATTTTGTGAGTATAAGGCGTGTGCAGATGGTCACTTCTATTGTTATAGACTCGCATGGGCACGTGACCTGGAGAGATTCCTATGGTCCAATCACTGGGCAAGTGCTGCTGCTGCTGCTGTTGTTGTATTTATAACTAGCCTGATTCTTAACCTTAGCTCGATTGCTATTTGGATACATCTTGGATCGTCGACTATTACAAAGAAATACTATAGATCACCGGATACTTAGTTGGAACTTTGCTTACTTATTTACTACATCTGGAACCAAGGATGGGCGCCGATACCAACACGTAGACTTTATGAAAAGTTTCACCTCAGATTAATCCGGCTGCCATGTTGTACAACAGGTGGACGTCTCCATTGTTTCCTATGCTCCAAGTCTCTGTTTTACATATGCGGTATATAGAGAGTAAGAAAGAAAATGTTGTGCAAGGGCATAGATCTGAGGCTTCATATGAATCGAGATTAATATCGAAAAGGTGTGAAATTGTACCTGCTAAATCTACTGGACAGACTGATTGAATGTGCTTTAATAGATTGATGCTGCTGATGAGATTGGCTTGACTACCACATTCCCGACCTGTCGGCTGGGGCGTTAGAATGCTCGACTGCAACCTCTGCAGAGGGTATAGCTCCCCCAATGGGCCACCCGTGGCCGTGGTGGCGACAGACCAGTGATGCTATGGATAGAGCCCAAGGTGATGAGCAGTTCCGACATACAACTCCACTTTGGTCCTATCTTGGGGCTAGACGGCGGTCCGAGAGGCTCCTCGATCAATCGGCTGGTCTCGTCAAGCCCTAGCACATATGATTTTCCACCCTATTAACCTTATGGCAAGCCCCAACCTCTTTTTATCATATGGGTGCTAAAAGGCGTGAACTGTGGGTCTACATGTCTGGGAATGAAATTAACTCTATCTGATGGTGAGGTTTCCTTGGAGGTTTGGGGAACTGTGGAGTTCCCTGGTCCCACTCTGACCCGGAGTGGTAGTACCTGTTGGTCCCATCTTGGGTTAAATAGAAAAATGTATTTATGAAAAAAAAATTGTATTAACCATTAAGAGTTTTTAAATTTCAAACTTTATCGCATTAATATGAGCCCACTGAGGTGACTATCGCCGTAAAACAAAACAAACAAAACAAAACAACCAAACCTACCTAACTTGTCCAGGAACTTTTTAAAGTCTCATCGCTGCTTACAATGTTGAAAGTTATTATCACGTGACTTAATGCTTTTTCTATACTCAACATTTGAAGTCTTCTTCAGTACAAACATCCCATCCAATGTTTTTCAATCATAACAAGACACGAAAAGACCATTTTTTTTTTATAATTGCAAGATACATTAAAATTTCATCACTTCGTGATATTCTGTCTTTTTTTTCTTATTGCAACCCGATATCTTTTACTAGTCGGTCTCTTGACAAGATATTCTTTTACTTTCGATTCCAGATCATATTGAGCAAAACACACACACAACACACACACTCTCTCCTCTCTCTCTCTCTCTCTCTCTCTCTCTCTCTCTCTACTCTCTCTCTCTCTCTCTCTCTCTCTCTCTCTCCCCCTGTGTTCTACATGTTATTGAACTTTTCAACACAATGTCAATTATATATAATTCCAGAATCAGAGTTTTAGCATTTTAAGAGATTATTCTCAAACTTCCCCCTCCTTGATTTATGTCACTGGTAGGAGGTTATGGGAAGTTGGTCACTGACAAGGCTGACCTTTACCCTCCTTTTTCTTGCTTCTACCTAACACCTCTGTCAACATGGTTGAACAGGGCTATTTGGTCTTGCATCAGTAATCAATCGCATGAGAAAAACAATGAAATCGATAACGTACATATTCTCAAAAACGTAGACTTAAAAATGGCTGAAAAATGGCATTTTCGGGCACCTTTAAGCCGCCACTTATCTTCCCAATTCCAAGCGAACTCCAACCATCTTTTACTATGTTATACCCTCATCGAACTCAATCAGAAAATCATATTAGTTTGGTACTTTATTTGAACACGAAATTGCCATTTTTGTCCACTCTGAGGGATTATCAGGCTCAAAAGTACTAAAACTCCGAATTGAGCACTTTTTTCTCCATCAGTATTCAAGGCAGTAAGAATCCTGAGAAAAAACAATAAACGGATAACGTACATTTCATCAAAATACGTAGACTTCAATGGCTGAAAATGGCATTTTTTGGGGCATCTTCTTCTTTTGGCCGATTGCTCATTGTTTCTTTCTTTTTCTAATTATTGTCTGGCTGTTTCTAAGGGATTCTTTCGGGCTAGTTCTTTTAAAGTCATGCATCAATAATCTAAAAGCCTTGTTTTCTGTACAAGATTTTTATTCTGACCATCCTGATCACCGCGCGTCTGTGTTACACTCAGCAGCTACACGTCTGTTTGCTTCATCTCTGGTTGAAAACTGACTTCCTAACTAACTTCTATCACGTAACTCGTGAGATCCCCGCTCTGGGTTGGTTGGGACTCATAACCAGAAAATGTATTTTTCCATCCATGATCTGGG